>WEIU01006277.1:1103422-1169726 GCA_013389925.1 Aegithalos caudatus | reverse complement strand
TCTGTCTCCTCTGTACCCTCTGTCCCCTCTGTTCCCCCTGTCCCCCCTGTCCCCCCTGCCAGCTGCCTGTGGTACCCTGGAGGAGCCAGCACAGGGCGTGGTGTGCCCGAGGATGCTCGGGGGAGCCCTGGGATGTCCCCGTGAGCAGGAGGGACAAAGGACATGGGCTGGTGGCACAGAGGAAGGGGCTGGCAGCCCGGGCTTTGGAGCCGGGGATGCTTTTAGAGCCTGAGCGCTCCGCGGTGTGCCAGCCGGGCAGGAGCGCAGCCAGCACACAAAGTGCCCATTAAGGAATCAAAGGAGTGCACAGCTCCTCGCTGCTTTGATCCTGCCTTCAAAGACAGCCCCGAGCCCTCCTCCTCCTCTGCAGGGCAAAGCCGAGCCTCTCACAGAGCGCACATTGCTGGGCTGCGGGATGGGGAGGGATGGGAGGGGATGGGATGGGCAGGCTCTGAATGCCCATCCAGGGGCTCCAGTTGCCCATCTGGGGGTCCCTTGCAGCCCCCAGCCCGCTTACATAGTCAATGTTGGCTTTTTTTTTTTTTCTTTTTCCTGGCTACAAACACAGTCATTAAAAAAAAAAAAAATTAATGGTTTTGGTACTAAGGCCCTGGAATTTCACATGAGAAGATCTGCAAGAGGATTATTGGAGCTGCCCCAATGCCCACATGCCATCCTTGTCAGTTGTTCAGGTTCAAGCTATGGAAGGCAGTGCCAGGCCCACCCAACTTGAAGCAGCTGGGGGATGTTTCCTTCTGCCATCCCTGACCAGTCCCACAGCTGTGCCATAGGTGCCCTGGGAACACACTCCTCCTAGACACACTGTCCCAGTTTTGGCTGGGATGGAGTTAATTCTCTTTTTAGTGAACACTTGTGTGGTATTTAACTGCTGCACGTACTTCAGCATTGCCTCGTTCTAAAAGCTCCACTAGAAATGACAAAGCACACCCAAAATATATTCCCTTAACTTCCTCTCAAGCCACCTTCAGGGTCTTTGAAATTACAGTTTTACTGGTACTACCTCATTGCAATGAAGTTTCCAAGAAAAGAAGGCCACAGTGCCTGGAGGGCTCTGGGATTTAACACCAGGGTGTTTCTGTCCCCAGCAGCACGAGGAGAGCTGCCAGCCCCAGGTGCACTCCAGCACCATGCAAACACTCATGGGTGTCAGTGCACGTCATGCCCCTCACTCATACAGGAAAAACGCTGCCTTTCAATCTCCCAAAGTGGTCTTTAATAAAAGATCTCAGGTTTTCAGAGCAGATGTGCATTTGTCCACCCACCTGCAGCCTCTTCACTGCAAACTTCCCCTGTCCTACCCCAGACACCAGCCCCTGCATACATCAGGCAGGGAATGGAAACAAGCTCCTTACCCTGTGTGTGCAGCCAGCCAACACCAACCCTCAGTGCAGTGCTGCCTAAAGCCAGAATGTCAAATGTCTGTGTTAACCCTCTGGGGACATGTGAAGGGTAATGTCTGACTGCAGAAAGGGCTCAGGACATTTGCATTCAGCATCTGTATGAACACACACACCAACATTACTCAGCGAACATTGTTAGGGAGCTCCAAGACAACAAGGCTAAATTTAAATTGTGCATGGTTTATTGATACATAAAGCCTGTTCTAGGCCTTATTGTAGTTTTCTCTGTATTTATGACTGGCTGTATCTCCTTACAGTCCATACACAGATTTGACCTGAGCTGACACCAATGAAAGCCTGTGAGAGCAGTCATTAGTCTTACACAGTTAATAAATATTCTCATTCTCTCCAGGCTGTTGCAAAGGCACTAATGATTCACGTCTTTTGAATAAAACATGTCACTTCTGTCCATCTTGGATCAGGGTAATTACAGCTCTCATTGTCACCATACAAATGCTCTTGTAGGGCAGTTCATGTATTGTGAAGGATGGCTCAGCATCAATGTCAATACTTTCTCTGCAATTTTAAAGCATATCAAATATTAAAATGCAATTAGAGTCATTACAAAGTTTTAGAAGAATGGCTTTCCACTTCCAGTCAATCGGACAGGCTTTGGAAAGTGAAGAATAGCGTGAGGTTTGGGAAACTTGAGGTCACAAATTTGGGTTTCAGCAAATACTTTCTCAGTGATAGAAATCATGTTTTTATCCATAGTCTTAAAAAACACAAAACCCTGGAAGCTTCACAAGACTTTGCAAACATTCTGCCTTTGCCATTTCATCAAAAAGGAATTATTTAGAGAAGAAGTTCAATGTGTGGCATATAACTGAGTTAAGGTTTTCTGTCTCCACCCCTGAAAATTAGTGCAAGGCCAATGGTGGAAATAGCAAAAATTAAATCTGGAACAAGAAATTTCACAACAAAACTGTTAAAAAGCAGCAACCTTTGTACACTGTCTTCCCTTGAAAACTGATTGCCAGTTATTTGTTAGTGAGAGCAAGAGGCTTCCCATCACTGGGCTCGGCCTGGCCGAGCTCCAAATGAAATAATTGTGCTGCAGCATCCTTGGCTTCCCTGAGCACAGCTTTGGATACCAAGGGAAAAGTGAAGGGAGTAACAGCCCCATGCCCTGCCTCTGAGCAGCCTGGTGGAGGGTGAGGGCTGAGAGCCAAGGGACTCCAGACACGAAGGCAGAGCCCCTGTGAGTGCTCAGGCACCGCCTGTGTGCACATCCTGGTGCTGTGCACATCACCGGGCACAACAGCAGAACAAACTCTCCCAGCTGCACACAGCTCTCCCTGCTGAGGGCCCACGGGCTGATCCTGGCATCCCAGCCACGAGGGTGTCTGAAGTCAGGCAGGATAAATCCGTGCCTGGCCGTGTTTGAGGATCGTTGGCGGCATGGCACGCGAGGCCGCACGGGCCCGGGGTGGCTGCTGCCCTCTGCCCGGGTGGCCCGGGGCTCTCAGGGCTCTCTCCAGCCTGGAATGGCAGGGCTGTGCCCCAGGCTGTGTCTGGAGCTGCTTCTTGCTGACCTCCAGGGATGGGGGATCAGCCACTCTGTGAAAACTCAGCCCTGGGACTCACTACAATTTCTTGCATTTTCATGCTTTATGAAACCTAAACTCCGTCCTGGGGCGATTCACACAGGAGTCAGTGAAGATCGAGCTGAAGGAGACATCAAATGCTGTGTGAACCAGGAGCCAAGTAAGTGCAGTCAGAGGAAGAAGATGACCTTCATTGCCTGTACCATTAGGCCACTATTGAATTTCTATTCCTGTACTATATTTTTTCACCCAGTCAATTAACAGAAACGGGCAGACCCTGATTTCTCATGCTTTTAAAATATTCACAGGCCTACGACACTCGGTTTTCAACAGCTACATGGAAAGGGTGGCCTACACGTATGATATGTATCATCTGAAGTTCATTCCAAGTCCATCCAGTATGTAGTGGCAGCTCTCATTATGTTTTGCCATGAAGAAGCTTCACAGAAGACAGGAAAAGAAAGTGGGAAAATTATGAAGTTTGACAGTGATTAAAAGTTTGAGCTAACCCCTTCCTTTGGTACCAAAGAGCCATTAATCACAGGTGGATATGGATTTATGTAGTGCTCAGCAGTGACCATGAAGGAAATAATGCTGACTCTCCTGAAAAAGATAAAAATAAAAAAAATACAAGGTTAAGGATCTCCTCTGAAGTGCTCAGAGGATCTCACAGCACCTTGGCCCTATCACTCACTGGGAGAATGCTGCTGCCCTGAGTGCTGCTGCTCCCATCCTCTCTTCTGCTTTCCTGGGGAATGGGGCTGGGCTGGGGATGGAGTGCCCCACAGCCCTGCCCTGATAGCTCCAGTGCAACTCCAGTGCAGCTCCTGTGCAGCTCCAGGGCACCCCTCCCCTGCTGCTCCACTCACCCAGGGTTCACCTAACACACAGAAAACTGCCTTCATGCTCATGGGGCTTGTTCCAAGATATCTCTTACCTTGTGTATAACAGACATTTTTTACATTTAGGAGAAGTTTTAGCAGGGTCAGAATTATCAATGTCTGCCTTTAACCAGGCTCCAGTGATGTCCCTGCACTCCTGGCTGGTGTTTTCATACATACACCTTGTGCAGGGCCCTGCTGCCACTGCTTCAAAGGAACCAGCCTGAGAGATAAATGAAACCTCTCATCAGGGATAATCATTCCCATCTTTAAGAAACCCAGTGAAAGCTGAGGGCATGTGGAACCTGAGTGTGATGAATTGGGGGAAAAGTTTGTGTCAGCTAATTAAAATCACCTAGCCTGGAACAGGACTGCTGTGATGAGTTACCAGTTGATTTAGAACCATAGCACAATTCTGTGGGTTTGGTGCATGAATTTAGCAGAGGCAGCTTGGAAAACTAGTTAATTAGATTCTCTTTCTACCTCCACTCTCTGTTGCCATCAAAGGCTTCACATATATTGGACAATTGAACCACAAATTAACTGTTGTTGCATAATTTCTTGTAGGCATTTTATAGAAATCAAAGTATATTCCAGCTTATTCTGTCAAACTCAAACCCAGCTAATTCCAGTAAACTAATTTCCAGAACGCATACAATTAGGGAGCAGTGATAACACCTCATTGATAATGTTGCTGTTTGGGGTTTTGAATTTTGAAGGGAACATTAATTTAAGATGATTACATATTCGTACATTTTTCATTTTTAAAATAGATTACTATTGGTAATACAAAAAAAAAAACAAAAAACAAAAAAACATTTCTGTTGCTTGCAGACTCATCCAGCAACACTTTATTTTGCAGTCTTATAAAGGGGGAGAAAAAGCCTCAGCTTTACACAGATAGAGTTGCATTTTGCACCGAATGAAACAATTTCCCTGAGAGAAATCTGTGGTTCTGCAACAGTGATTATTTTACCTTGGTGTTTTCAAAAGGTGCTGTGGAAAATGTTAAGAACACAAAGTACCACTTAAACCTTGAATTACCTCATTTGGTTAACTTGAATTCTGGAATTATATTTTGCTGCTATGGTCCTCTTTTCAGTCTTTAATTCAGCTGAGATTGCTCAGACATTATGAATTCACACCAATATATTTCACAGACTATCTTTGGGGAGATGGGCTTTTTGAGCAGCTGCCTTTTTACAACCTGTTTATGCCTCCTGTATTTGGATTAAATAGAAAACATTTGGATGGGGAAATGCCACTGCCCTTATGGCAAGGACAAAAGACTCATTTCTGCTGTTGGTCCATCCTGGTGCTCTGCCTGCAGAGAAAAACTTCCAGGTTCTCACAAAGCTACACAGACTACAAAATATGGGTGCCTTGAGTGCAATTTAATTTTTTTTTTATTAATGCCTTGCTGTGTTTATAGAAGAAAACTTAAATTCTTCAATAGGCACCAGTGGAGGTAGACATCTGCTTGAAGTGAATCATGTAGGGCCTCCCTGCATTGAGGTGTTGATAGGCAGAAGTGAGAAGTTTTAGGGGTTTGGTCTGAAAATGCAAGAGAAGCCTGCATTTTCTCATCAGACACACACTGGCACTGCCTTTCAATAAAGTTTTTGACAGAAATAAACTCTGACACATGACCTGTATTTCAAACTTAGGTATAAGGTAGTTTTATGAGAATTCAGGCCTTCCCTGAATCCAGGGAAAAATGATCCCAGCCATTGTCTCCAGTGCTCCAGTGGCTGATTTTGAATGTGAAATGAAAAAGTTGCATTTCTAGAAGTGGAAGAGAAATGTTTATGTGAGCATATATCCAAACCAAAAATGAAACTGTCATGGGAAATAAAGTCAAAAGGCTGGGAAAGGCAGGTGCTCAGCAGTGCAGTGTTCATGAACTCCTGGTAAGTAGAAATTAAAATTATAAACACAATCTAAAATGCTGTGAGTAGAAATGTCAGGCACTGGAACAGGATCCAAGCCTTACAAAGTAATTATTTGTCCTTAGGCTGAAAAATGTTGCTGTGCAGGACTTGTTCCCTTACACCTGTAGTTCATTGTGGAAAATATTTATTTTACTGAACTGTGTTGGTTTTGGATTAATTAGGAGGAAATGTTCTGAAATGAACATTTCTTTTAATAGTAGACAGGTTTTGGCAGCCTTTTTCTCACAGGTTTGGAAGGCATTCTTTGGAGGAAAATGAAAAAAAGGTTGTTTATGTAACAAGCAGGGTGTTCACAGATATGAAAAAGAATGAAAAATGTAAGATAATAAACCTTCTTGATGTGGAGAAAGAAAGCTGATAGATTCAGAGTAATTTTTGTGGATGTGGCTCAGCTTCCTCTGAAACTGGGAATGCAGGATGCAGCATGCTGGGGCCACCCTTATAGCAGGAACAGAGCTAAACAGTTTGAAAAGGAAAAGCCACAGTTCCCAGAGGATTTATTTTCCTTAAGCTAAGGAACAAGAAGCCAGCTAAAAAGCAAAGATGGACTCCCTCTACCCGTGCTAGACAGCACAGAGAAGTCAGGGGAGTCTGTGAGCTCTCCATACAAATTATGCTCAGAGGAATCCCTACAGTTCCCTCCCCACTCTGAGCTTCATGATGCAAGACTGGGCAAAAAGATGCTAGGGGATCCAGTATTATAAAGTTACCCCAAGACATAAACATACCCCTACCTCAAACACTAACCCTAAATAAAACCCTGAGCCTAACCCTAACCTCTGGCCTCTGCTCTAGGTAGTGTGCATCCCGAGGAAATGGATCTAGAGGGGATGGATCTGCATGGTGTCTTCTGGAGCTGCCCCCAGTGCTGACCAAAACCCTCTCCATGGCCCAGTGAGAAGCCTGAGCCCCTCAAATCAGGAGCTGCCCAAGCCCCCTGCTCCACTCCCTGCTAGTGTTTGCTGTGTGCGCTGGAAGGACTCATTAACACAGAGCTAATGATGTCAGGCTCGTAGTACCAAATCTACGTGGTCAAGTAATGTCAAAATTAATTTGTTCCTTTATGTGATTCATCAGATGAATCACCAGACCTTTCAATTTACAATTCACCTTTATGATTTATTTTGGTTTTGTGACACTGCTGCTAAAGCCACTCCTGCTCCCTGCACACACCAAGCTAAAAAAAATACATTACAAAAGCCTCAGCTGTTAAGTAGTAGTGTGTTGATAAAATGACTGAACAGAGCAGATGGGTTCCCACCACTGTGCATGTTGGCCCAGGGCTCCTGGTAAATATAGAAGAGAGATCTCTGTCATCCTGTCAGGGGTATTTATATGCTGCCAGTCACCATCCTATCAAGGGCAGAGTAGTATTAACATTCTTCCCCGGTGTGATTTTTCTTGATCACTGAAAAGATTTGCTCTGGCATGCCAAAAAAGTCACATAAAATGTTAGATGGTAAATAGTTTAAATAAATGTAGGGTAGTGACCCATCTGGACACAAAGCACTGATCCTCTCTACCTTCTTCCTGCCAAGAGGCACAAGAGAAATTTGAACTTCTGAGGGAATACCTTTGGATATGGTGTTTATTGGAGAATGATGGGGAATGATAGAAGAAACTACGACAATAGAGAAGATAAACTGGAAGGTTTTATTCCAGTCACAGAAATACCATTTTAAAACCAGGTAATCAGCAATATTTCCTTTCACCACAATGTTTTAGCCCTCATTATACCTATGACCAAGTAACTGTGAATGTAAGAGGTCAGCAGAGTGCAAGGAGGGCTGGAACTGCTGGAGCAATGAGAACAGATCACACAGCACTTACAGCTTATGAGACATTTTTCTTTTAATTTAAATAAAAAAGGAAAAACCATCACTGTGCATGTACTCAGCTCAACACTTAATCATATTGCTTTCAAGTTTGCAAATATCCAAAATCTCCAGAGACAAAAATAAGGAGTCATAGACTTTTCAAAAAAAAAAGATAAAAAATAAACAACAAAAGATGCAAGTCCCTTGCTATGTTCTATTCTATGGTAAGCACAGAAACCTGAATTTATAGGAGGTTTAAAAAAATACAAAGATTGAGCTCCAGAGCTGCAACTAGAACATTCTGCAAGGGCTCCAACAGCTTTGCTTCCAGCAGCAACTGGGCAGTGGAGCACAGGGATAGCAGGGCAGGGGCTGTCAGCCCGGGCAGTGCCAACAGTGCCAGGGCTTGGTGGAACCCCTGTTACTCAGAGACACTGAGATCCTGCCCAGTGTCCTGCTGGCAACAGCCCTGCTGGATCAGGGAGCAAAACCCAAACTGAGGTGGCACTGCCACCCTGACATCTGGTGCTGCCCATCGAGGACTGGCAATTGCCCGTGCAGAGCTTTGGGGCACAGTAATTGTTTTTAATTGCATTTGGCCCTGAGATGTTCCTGGTGCTTGTCCCAGGGCTGCAGGGCTGTTTGTGGCCCTGGGCAGGCCGTGGTGCCTGGGCAGGCCCAGTGTGTTCAGATGGGATGGACTGGGCTGCCCGTGCCCGGCGGTGACAGCGGGGTGGCCCTGGGGACCTCAGCCCCACAGGGTGTGCAGGACAATGAGCCAACCCTGCAGGCCTGGGTGTGCTGTGCCCCAGGGTTTGCAGGCAGGCAGGGACCCTGGGCTGGCTCTGCCAGCAGCCCCTGCCCATGGCAGGACACACTGGGCCACTCTGGAGGCCACCAGCAGGGCAGGAGCAGGGGGTGGCAGCGCTGCCACCCCTCTCTGGGGTCATGGCTGGGGTCATTGTAAATCAGATTAGAGAGATCTCTCATTTAACAAGTCCTATGTGGATTTTTGTTTTGCCCTGCCTGCCCTCTGCTCCCTCTGAAGGAAGCTGCTCTCCTGGCCCCTGAGGTTCTCATCCCACTCCTCTTCTCTGCAGCAACTTTGTCCTGCTCATAACAAACTCTAGAAGGACCTTTTTATTTACTTACTCCTGAAAGTAATTTCTCAGGACTTTTATTCTCATGTTTGTATTTTGTGTTGGTGTTATAATGAGCGGGAAAATAAATCCTCTTGGGTACAGGAAGATTTTTCAATAAAGCCTGATAACCCTTGTATATGTAAGCATTGGATTCTTTTTTGAACAGGAAGACCTATAAACTATTTTCAATTTTGATGACAGGCATGTATAAAATCAGTGGCCCCTTATCATTTCAGGATTTCACTCTGCACCTTCTTCCTAGGGCAAATGTTTATGAAATAAGCTTATCCTTATCTTCTGAAACAGGCTTGCTTGTTGCAGGAATCTACTTCCTTTGCTTTTGATGACATCTTTCCATTGGCCGTAATGGAGAAACACAACTTCTGAAAGTTTATAACCCATTCAGGCATGGTATCTCTGAGAATCCACTTAATTCCCTCCCTCTTTTTATTTTTTTTTAAACTTATTATAACTTTGCTGTAGTTTGGACTGATATTATATAAACCTGCCTAAAAGGACAATGGGATTAGAAAACTTTCTTTAGTTGCAAACCTGAATACTATTCAATTTTTTTTCTCTAGCTGCTGCCCAGTAAGAATGTTTTCCAGTTTGAATTTGCCATGCTGCCTTCAATCTTCTGGGATTCCAAAGTATCTGATGGTTTCTACAAGTGAAACACAGGTTCATCAGTGCACCCACATATCCTCTCTGGAAAAAAACAAACAAAAACAAAAACAAACAAACAAACAAAAAAAACCCCCCCAAAAAACAACAAATCACTTTTTAACAAAACAAAATACCAGTGAGACAAAACCAAACCCAATCAGGCAGGAAAACAGAGGAGTCTTGTACAGGCAGTAGAACATTAGTCTGTTCCTCTCCCCCACCACCCATGTACCCTGAAAATAAACCCAGGGTGTTCCTAAAGAAGATACTTGCACTGCAATGGAAGAACTTGTGCTGTTTTGAGCCTATGTAATGAAAAACCCTTCTCATAAAACTGTTTGCTGGGGGAAGACCAGCAAAATGCTGGGCTGATGTAGAGCATATGATACAAAAGTGCCAGTGACATTGAGGTACTGCAGTGCCAGCCCCTCAAAGGTGATTTAACCTGAATCTGCAGCAAGGACTGCCTGAACATCAGTAGTGGCTGTGGGAGAAATTTGGGAACAGGTGTTTACTAACAGCCAGGGAATGCCTGGATGTTGCTCTCCCCAGAGAACTGTTATCCATCTTCACAGCTGCTAAAACATATTATAGCTTCCCAAAGGAAAATGCTTATGGTCCCAAGTGGCAAAGAACTGTTGAGTATCATCTATCTACCTGTCTTTTTATCTACCTGCCTTTTTATCTACCTGTCGAGGATAGGTAAGGGAGCAGACATGCCCATTGCTTATGGAAACACAAGAACCCCTTTTCTTTGTAAAAATGACAGAGTTTCATTCAAAGGAGGGTGTACATTCACCCAGGAAAGGAGGGTGTACCTCAGCATAACTCTCAGCTCATCAGAAAGCTAAAATACATTAGGCTGTGGGATCTGGTGTGGAAGGAGACCCCAGGGTGTGCATGGCAGCAGTTCTAGGCAGCAGTGAGGTAGCCCATGCCAACCTGCTGCCTGCCAGCACAGAGCTCGGGAAGCTGAGCTGGCTGCAAGTGCTGCCTGCAAGGGCTCCTGAGCCCAGAACCCCTGTGATCCCTCAAAACCTGCTGCTCTAACACATGAGATCACTTGTGCTGCACCAAAGGAATGTATCAAACCCACTGATGCACCTCTGCCAGTAACCCTAAGTGGAGGCAGACATCCCTGCAGCCTCACGGGTGTCCTGGTGCTCAAAGACAGGACTGAGTCTTGTGGCATTTCAGGAAAATCACATTCTAATCTAGATCAGGGCCTGGAAAGCAAATCCTCTCTGTCAGTGCACAGAGAAGGGCACAGGCTAATAACAGGAGTGGTAGGATGTTCAACCCTGCTCCCTGTGCCAGGCTTTCACAGCCTCACAGTGCTGAAAGGGCATGGCTTGTGACGGGCAGGAGCCAGAGCTGCAGCCGTGAGCAAGCAGAGCTCAGGAAAGTGTGCTAGCCTTTAATGAGGGCTGGCTGGCTCTTAAAAGTCATGTTAACATTTTTGCTTTAAAAATACTTAAAGCTGAATTCAGTATTCCTTGATCCATTATAATTGAACTTGCCGAGACACAAGTTTTATGAAACTAATTACCTACTGTCTCTACTGCAAGTAAATATTGAAGGCAAGAACAATAAACATGGGCTGAAGTGTGCTATGCAAATAATGTGTATAATTACCAGTTAAACCCATGCAGTCTGTTAATCACTAAGTGGGTTTAGATGGTATTCACAGCAAAGCAAAGGCAATATGACAGAAGAAGACTCTGTGTTTTTGTCCCTCATTGCAAATAACAATTCATGAAGAAATATATTAATGTGTCTGTATCCTGTGTGTCAACATTGTAACACAAATAATGAGAAAATTTATTCTTTGCCACATCCCAGCTGCTTTTATCTTCCCAGGGACTGCTTTTCTCAGAGTACAGGCTAAGGCTTGGGTCACTTGTACAATGCATAAAGCAGAGGGAGATTTTTCAGAAGCAATGGGTTTTAAAGAAACTCTAATCCTACCAATGGTAGCAGAGTGGAGGCAGTTCTGAGTGATTCTTAAAACCCTAATGGGTTTACTATTTGTATTCCTGCATTAAAGAGAACGATGAAGAATATAGCTGAAGGAAAAAAATATTGTAAAAAGTGAAGATAATCTGAGAAATACCTTCATAACAGAATTGCTCAGTAGAAAAGAAAAACCCCAAGTATCCCATGTCCATTAGGGTTAAATCTGGAAAGGGATCTGAGGTGAGCAAGGAGAATCTGCATCGGGAAAGCCAGAAAGGCGAGGCTTGAGTTGAGTTGAGTTGAGTTGAGTTTTGTTGACTTGGGGCAGATCTGATCTGTGAGAAGTGTTGGCTGTCCAAAGTTTTGAGGATTCTTTCTTGGAGGAAATATTTAGAAAAGGGATTAAAATAATCCTTTTTCTTTTTCTTTCTCCCTTTCCTTTTCATGTTGGGAAATGTTTATAGAGCTGCTCAAGATCCTGGCATGTATTTCAAACCTCCTCTTGTTCCAGGAGGTTTGGCTCATCTCTTGACCTCTTCTCAGATGGGCTGTGATTTCAGTTTTTCTCTTGACAGGAGTAGTTTTAAATAAGGAAAACTTCCTCCCCAGCCAGCGTCCTACATTTCAGGCTGCAGCACTGTCTCCATGGCTGACCTCGTGCACAGCAGCAGCTCCTGGGCAAGCTGCACAGCTGGGTTATTTTTGGCAGCCCAGGGTTCTTGCCTGGGGGGCTGGAGCCCCTTCCCAGTGCAGAGGGGAGCTGGGATGCAGGGTTTGTGCCCTGCTGGGGCCTTCAGCCCCTCTGGCACCAGAGCAGGGAGCAGCAGATCCTAAAAATATCCAAAAGGAAACAAGGGGCTAATGCTGCTGGCTTGTGAGCTGGAGAGATGCATTATTCATAGTGTGCAGAGACAGGAGAGGGAGAGAAGAGGCCTGGCAAAGCCCCCAGAATGGCTTATTTACCCCTGAGTAAAAACTTAGGTTTGTTGAGTAGACTCCATAAATTTAGGAGGACTCCTGAAATGTCCAGATGTTTCTGAGCAGATGAATAATGTTCTCTTTCTGAAAGCTCACTGAATCTTTTATCATTTTATGCACTATTTGCATGGGCAGGTCTTCTGAACGAATAGCAGTAAATAGCAACCTCTGGTACTGCCAAAGGTATCCAGCAAGGGAGGAGAGCCAGGGACTTCCACAAAACCTAAGGATGTTCTAAGGGTGGCTGTGGTGAACACCATTGTTAAACAATCAGAAAATAAACATTAACGAGTTAAACCTCTCTTAGCAGTCTGAATGTAGCTGAATGGAGGGTGGTTGAGCATCACAGCTGTGCCCTCAGACACAGCAGCAGAGCGAGGTGTTCCACTCTTGGGCAGCCAGGCCTCCAAGAAGGATCCTGGAGTTAAGGCAGAAATTGAGTCAGCTCTCTCTCTTGAACCGATTCCACACTTCTGTCTGTTTGGAAATAGTTTCTTCTCCATGGTAATCCTTTAGCAATGCAGATCCACTTAGACCAATTTAGACTGAAAGAAAAAGCTTTCCCAATGAGAGCTCCTCCAACAGGACCAGATTTGTATCTTTACCTTGTTTATTATCTGGAAGGTTTACACTCTCATCTGATTAGGCTCTCTCTTGTGAGATTCCCTGAATGCTTGAAACAGAAAATGTCACTAACCCTGGCACTGCTGACAGGACTGGGCTGCCCCTCAGACAGTGGCTCTCTGTGTTTATTGTGTTTTCTGTGTTTCTGTGTTTATTGTCTCTACATAAACCAGCTGTGCCTCTCCTCTGTCTGTGCCTGACTGTTGGGTTAGTGCCAGCCATATGTATTTAATGAGTTGAGCTGGCTTCTGTGGCTTTATAACCCATGTTTAATTATTTTGTGGGTTCCCTTCCAGATTCTGTCTTCCTCAGTTCATGCCTAAAGACTTAGTTTACTTGAGTTCTCAATCCCTGTGTATGCTTTCTTTACTGATGAAAAAAGAGCCTGTGATGAGTATACTTTCTGAGTATACATATATATACTTGTTCTCTTTGTATGTTCATGCTTACCTACAGCTACTCCCACATGCACATATATATATATATATATATGTATACACACGTATGTATATACACACAGATAGCTGTGTGCAGTCAAAATGAGATTTACCTCACTGTCTAAAGACACCAGCAGGCATTATAGTGCTGCTACCTTGATACACAGTGACAGTAAAAGTGACTGACTCCAGCCAGGCCTGAGCTGAGTGCTCAGGACTGATGCCCCAGGAGCTGGACATAGCCTCTCTCTCCTCAGCCCCCAGCTCTCCCTTTGCTCTCATGTTGCCATCCTTGCACACCAACTGGAGTAGCTACAAGCTGGCTGCAACCTAACTCCAGCTCAAATCACGCTCAGGTTGCAGCAACAGCATTTGTTACTGCTTCACTGTAAAGCATAGCTGCAGGGGGGCAGATGGCATCAGCGCCCATCCTTTGTGACTCAGCTCATTCAGTGGGATGGGAGGCAGCACAGCTCCTTCACAGCTCCTCTTCCTCCCCCAGCTTCAACCCAAACATCCCAAGCCAGGCTCTCTGGAAGCTGGGAGATGTTCATCACATCAGTGCTTTGCTGCCATGGACCAAAGCAAATGAACATTTGTAGGACATGAAGAGAACTCCTGGACCCAAAGGGCAAAAGACATTCCCAGAGCAGGTTTTTGAGGAAGCACAGGTGGGTGGCTTAGCAGTCAGTGCATTCTTCAGGGAGAAGTGTCCTTGGGGCTGGAAATGCTGTTTATACACGTCACACAATGAGCTGTCAGGTAAAACCCAGGAACCAGCCTGGGATGAGAGGCAGGACCTGAAGCCTCTCTCTCCAGCTCAGCTTCATCTTCACTGCATCACCACTGACACCTCTCCCCACTTCATGCAATAACATCCCAGGATATCTGTCATTTTTATCAGTTCCTGCAGCTCAGCTGCTCAAAACTTCCTGCTAGTGTCATTTAGCCTCTCTCATCTCATAGATAGCTCCTAGCTGCTAATATATACTAACAATTTTCACAGTCGCCTGCTTTCCATCTGTTACAGCTTCACTGCTGCTTTTTTTCTAACTTCCTCTATGATCTCAGCTTGCCTTTGTTGAAGTTACACACTTTTTTATCCTTACTGTGAATTTTTGGTTTTTTGGACATCAAATGAAATGTCTCTAAACAGTTTTCAGCTCTCAATCACATTTCCTTCGATTTCAGTTCCTTCTTGCAGATTATTCTATTCATAACTGCTTTCAGGCTGGTGAAACTTGTGTCTCAGAGGTGCAGAGATCTCTGGCTGAGCTTTTTTCATGGTACAAAATGGATGTAATGCAATCATACTGTCTTGAACCCAAGTGTTTTTAACTTTCAACCCATGAGGTCAATCCTTTAGCTGCCAGTGTAGCACTCCCACAACACTGGGAGCAACACCTTGAGAGTTAGAAAGTGTAATTTATAATTTCAAACTGTTCTGACATTTAAGTATTATAATGTGAGTCCTCCAGCAGCTGCCTCCCACTTGACAGCCTGCCTGAGACCTCCCTGGTACAGACAGGTGAGGGAGGAGCTGATGTTCTCAGTTTTTTGTGCCATTTGCCTGTCCTTAGCAGGCACCAGGTAATACCTGACTTGTCTGTTGTCCCTTAGGCCCACGAGCTGTGTGCCCCAGTACATCCAGGTAATACAGACTTTGCTCAATTAGTACTGCTCTTTTGTTTTCATCCAGCTGGTGCTCCCCAGGTCATCAGAACCACTTTGTACAATTGAGCCACATGAAACTTGTGGGTTTCAGCAGCAGAAAGGTCAAGTATATATTCATAAATTACCATCTCCAGCTCTTTGTGTTTAATCACCAGACATGTCGCACCTGTGACTCACAACAAAAACAATTCTCTTTCACTCCCTCTTTTCACTTTCTTGACCTCAAGCAGAGTCAATTCAAACTTTAAATTCATCCCATGTCTAAGGTGTGCCTGTCCTCAGGGGTAGAAGGTATTCCAGACTTGCCTGAGGACATTTGCATTCAGGACTGTGGCTCTCAGGGAACATCTCAAGAGGAGCATCCCCAGGTGTCCCAGTCTCCAGGGCCCATGTGCCTGATGTTCTTCCACCTGAGTGAGGAGCTGCAGACCCTGGGGCTTTCTTTCTTTGCTAAGTAGGAAGGAAGTGGTGCTGAGCAGCCCCAGAAAAGACAATTACAGTGCCATGATCAATGGCAGGTCATCTAATGCCTGGGACTGGACCACAGATACAGATCCAGCAATGGGCAAAGGAGAAGGGCTGAGGACTTTGCAGTGCTCAGTGGAAATCCTGCATCCTTTTTATTAGGCTGCTAAAAGAAATGAGGTGTTAAGGGAGAAGGATGTGTGATGAAGGCATCAAAAAACCCATCAGCTACTTTATCAGCAGTAATGGTTCTGAGTGAGGGGTCTGGGTGCTTAGATAAAACGAGTCACTAAAAGATCAGGTCTATAATGGCACTGAGGAGCCTTCAAAGATAAATGGCAGATTTCCTAGAGATTGCTGATTTCCTAAAACGGATTTCATTCTTAAGCACTGAAAACAAAATTTTCATAGTCAGAGAATTTTTTACTGAAGTGCAAATTGAAACAGCTAAATGGTGTTTATGCATGTGTATGCATATAAATATGTATCAACTTCTCTTCCTCACTTGACACGATTGCAAAAGAAATTCCCATTCTGACTTTTCACACCCACATGAGTACAGGAAGAAGGAATTTAAAGGTTGCTTAAATTTATGTATCCACTGTGAAATTCCTGAGTACTGAAAAGTACATTTTGTTGAAGAGATGTGAGTGCTATGTAATTTACTGTTTGAGGGCTTCCTACTGAAATGTTACTGTACATCGTACAACACTTTTCATTGAGTGGGAGTTCACCTTGCTTATCTCTGGCCAGAAGTTTGCAGTGTTATTCTCTGTGCATCAGCTCCCCTTCACAATGGAATCAAGAGCATTTAACTGGTATTACATAAAAGTAAATTAGTGCTCAGCAATCCCTAAAAGAGCATGAAGGAACTTCTTGCCTTCAACAGACAAGAATGTGATTGTTTGCTATTAATATTAATAGTATTGCTTTGGGGAATAGATCTTCAGGGATCTGAGAAGTGAGATATGCAAAATATGGAGGTATAAACCCAATGAATAAAAGAAAAGAACAGAAAATCCACAGCTGTGATAAACCTTTGTCATCAGCACCAACAGACTCTTTTCAGAGAGCGTGGTGGCTCAGGAGATGCAACCACATCCCACTGCCTGCCAAATCAAATCCCTGACTGTTTTTTTCCCAGAGGTTGGTGCCTCTGTAGTGAAAATGCTGCACTGATCTGCAGGGGATATCCCTGTTCCATGGCCAGCCATGCTCCATGCTGAGCTCCCCAAAGCTCCCCTGCTCCCTCCTGAGCCTCTGCCCGAGTTGCTCTTTGACACGACATAGATTGATGAAGGAGCTAAAGCAGGATTTCTACAGAGCAGTCTTGTGCCTGCCACAGAAACAGGCTTGGAAAACTCAATTAGCCTTGTCCTGATTTCTCTGGGCTCCTGCTTGGGCCAGCTTTGACTGTGGGAATAGAATGGGGCTAATGGAAGAAATATTGAAAGACTCAGGATGAACCTGAATTCAAGGCCAGGGATACTCACAAAGCATTTTCACATCATGCAGATTTCACATATCAAATTGAATTTCACTTCCTTGCTGGTTGGCACAACTGGCTTACCATTATGAATGTGGAAATGTAAATAAATAAATACATTTTCCTATGCTTTGTGGATAAATGTCAGAAATTTCACTTTTCTGTCCCAGAGATGGAGAGAAAGCCCCACAGATGATTATATATTGGAAAAACATATGTCAAAGAAAATGTTTCATAGTTCCAGCCCTCACTGAATTAACAGGAAGCTCAAAAGGCTGCAGTCACTATTTGAATTGTTTTATGCTACCAGCTTTTTGAAGGAAACTTTATGGCAGCAAAACAACAGACTTCATTTGCCACAAATCTGGTAAACAGAATGAAAGATTTAAGAAGAAAGACAAAATATCAAGGATGACACTGTGGCAGCTCTATCTCTTCTGAATTCGCTGGTGTCCTTTATGTCAGGCCAGCTCTTCCTCCATTAAATTATACATGCACTGGAAAGTCCAAGCTGGACTTTTTCAAAAGTATAAGGATCAGAGGCTCAAAGCAACTAAAGAATAGTAAAGCAGTGATATTTAGACAGCCTGGAACCCACCCAGCCTCTGTGCCCAGGGCTGCTCATTGACCAGCTCAAAGCCTGTAGAGCACAGACGGTGTTCAGCTCTGGGACCTCATGGAATCTATTTCAACCCTAAGCCCAAATATTGTCATTAGTGGAACTGCCAATATTTAGGTAAATTGATGCCTATTTCCCAATGCTTACACAAACACTTGTGTGTAAACAGTGTCAGCTTCCTACCTTTTCTGGCACTGTGGAAATTGTGTGCCCAGACCAGCCAGGAACAAATGTCCTGGTGACTTGGTGTGGGTCAGCCCCATCTATGCTGTTCTCTTCCCACCCTGATCCTGGAAAAAGATTGACCTTCACGAGCAGGAGGGAGTTCTTTCATTTAGAAAATGTGCAGTGCTGTAATAAACTTAATCTTTATTAGCTGGTGCACATAGAGTAAAGTTTGCAGTAATTGTACCTTGCCTCAATAGATTAAGAAAGAATAAAATCACTTTACATTTGTCCTTGATATAGAGCATAAAGAAATAGAAATAATTTACATATAAAGAATTTAGTACTGCTCATGAAACCTAAAAGCTAAGTTCAGAGAAAGTTGTGCCAAGATCAGGAACATCCAAATGTGTCCCCAGATGTTCTTAGACCTGTAGCTGACACCAAGAAGGACTTAAATAAATAAACTGAACAGCCATCACAAGGTGAGCTCAGAATCACCAGTTCTGATGAAACACCTCAAACTGGCAAGCATGGCAAGCCCCAGGTGTGCCCTGCTGGGATAGAGCCTGGCAAGGAGGAGACAAGGTGTGAGAGCCTTGTCCCTGCACCTGCCCCAGGGCAGCCTGCACCTCTGTGATCAGGGCAGTCTGCTCTTGGTTTTGTCACAGATGGGGAGATTTTGTTCAAAGAACTGTTCCTGATTTCTGTGAGTAATGTGTTTTCTCCAGGCTTCATCTTGCAACAACTGCCCCATAAATCATGTTCAAGAGAAAATGTTTAGAAAAGCAGCCAAAAGCTGTGCAGCTTAAGGCTTTTGCTAACCATTGACAAAGGTCTATGAATGTCCAGCACATACACAAAGGCTGTATCTTTAACTTATTTAATTATCCAGGAGTGGTCACCAGTTTTTGTAAACGCAAGCAAAGATGAACTAGCCAACTTTTTTGATTGTGCTTGCATCAGATCACACCCTGCTGCAACTGGTTTTGTATCTGTCATTAAATACACAGTGAATTCACAGCATCACAGTAAAATGCAGAGCAGGGGTCAACAAGTTCCCATGGAGAAACTGAATGGCTTGAGGGCCAGTGGCAACAAATGCAGATGTTTATCAATGTGACTGCTCTCTTTTATTTTATTGATATGAAAACAGGATTAGCAATAGAATGTATTTTCTTCCATTAATTATCAGACATTTCCTTTTACTAACATTGAGTTATCTTTTTATTACTGGAAGAGTGGCCTACCTGCACTTCTGTTCATGTTTTCCTTGTGCTTGTTTGGAGGAGTGTCGTGGTTTGTGCTGGGATAGAGTTAATGTACTCAGTACGTTACAATTACAATCAGAGACCTAATTGCTTCAAGTCAAGGAAAAGAACCAATTCTGCACTGTCAAAACTTTACTCTTTTTAAAAAAAGTAATGGATCATATTAGAAAAAAGACCCATTTTGCCTTCTCAAAACCCCACAAAACAACAAGTGAAAAAAATCCACCCACTAAAAACAATCTAAACCAAATCCTCTCAGTTCAGCTTCATGCTGTGGTTCAAATGATCAGGAACAAAAACATCACACATCTTCTGGTCTATACCTCCCTGGCTGTCCTCATTAATAGCGGCCAGAGGCAGTATTTATTTCTTAGCTCATGAGATAATAGGTTATTGATTGATCTGGGAGCTAATAGCCAAGGTTATGTCTCACATAAGAAGTGATTGTGTGGATTGAAGTTCATCATTGATCCTGTTTCCACACACTCAGGGGGATCATACATTTAACTGTCACATAAATAAGAACAAAAGACCCTTAATGACATTTATTGACTTCTAGAGATGTGATTCCTCACTTGCACCCACCACCAGTTACTGTGGTCAGCCCACAGCTTTCCACTGACTTGGGTCTGGTATTTTCATTTCAGCCATGAGCAGGGAAATTGGAGCATGCTGGAATCTTCTGCTCCTGCAAGGAGGGTCTGGATTTCACTGCCTTTCCATCCTGTGGTGTTGCCATCTCACCACAGCAACCATGCTGAAACTCAGGAACCTGAGAGGAATGAAATAGCCAAAGAAGTATTTTAAGGGACTATGAATGGTTTGGAAGAGATTAAAACCAGAAACACAGGGAGTCATAGATGCAGTGTGGAATTGAATGCAAGTATTGAACAGCAAGCACATGATTGGAACTGCAGAACTGGGCACAACCTGGAGCACTCATTATAATGAAAGCTTCAGGATCATAAAATCTGGTCTCATTGCAGAATATTTTGTGGAAACCATTTGTTTCAGTGATATCACTTTGGTTTTTCCAAGTCTTAACATCCAGAACTGAAAACCTTATTAAAACGTGTTTCTGAAAAGTGTTTCACAAACATGGAAGTTTCAATGATTTGATATATTCTGCAAGATGGTTTGAGTTCCTCTGAATTGGGATAGTCAGAACAATAAATGGTCTGGCAAAAAACCCCACCAGCACTAAAACCAAAACCAACCAAAAAAAAAACAAAAAAACAAAAAAAAAAAAACACCAAAAAAACAAAACCAGAAATTAAAGAAAATTGAATAAATTGAAATATCTGCTTTGTTTAGATGGAACCTAGAATTAAAATTACTATTTTATATGAAAACATTTTGAAATGCTCTAGTCACTGACAGGACCAGTTCCCCTGCTATTCATTCCTCTACCCATTAATATCTGTAAAATTGGTTACTTTAGTTTACTGTCTATTAGGAATCATCTGGAGACTGCTACTGAAAACCAAATGCAGAAAATTACCTAACCCTCTCTTGTAGCCTTATGTTAATGTCACTGTGAAATGCCATTTGTTTTTTCCTGGCCACTGATTTTCCCAGCCATTTCACAGCATTCTGGCTGGCCCTGCTCATCCCATGTTCTGTGTACATCCACAGCCTTTCTGAGACTGTCTGCTTCCTTATTGTTTTAACCTGCAGCTTGGGAATTAAGTTCACCTTCCAGTTTCCCCAATCCTTTGTTAAGCTGTAACTGAACCTATGTTTTTCAGGTCTGAGCTTGCCCAGCTCAGTCAGGATTTCCCAGTTTGCTTCTTCACCTCCATTTAATTTTCAGGGAAGACACTGCTTATGAAGGTACATGATGGGAACCTAAAAAGCTATTAATTTATTTGACATAAAAGCATTTTGGAACCGTGCTGCTCAGTGGCACATGAACCTTGTTTTTATTAAGCCGTGTAATGGGGAAAAAACTAATATCAAATCCAAGGGAAAGCATTAAAAAGCTGTTTTGCCTTAAGGTACAGAAGCTCCTGAAAAGCATGGTATTTTCTCCTCTTTCAACTATTACAGAGAAATAGCATTTTTATTCTCTCATTTATGTCAGTTAGGATAGCTAATGATATATATTATTACAAGACCCAGAGCCAGCCTCATCTCACGTTAGCCTTACATTTTCTTCTTTGCATCTAGAACTGCTTTTCCAACTATTATGTTCCATCCAAACAATTTCAGATACAGTTTCAATTACAGGAAATAATAGGATCCTTGAGGACGTGCAAATGCATCAAATATTTTAGCAGCCTGTCCTGCTTGGCAATAGCTGAAGGACCTGTTTGTGTTTCCAGGGAAGGAGTTGGAAGTGTACATCTGCCTTCCAACAAGCAGCCTTTAAAGTTTCTGTGCAATGCTAGGAGGATAAATATCATCTACAGGCATGGGAGAGAGTATGCCTTGCTGTTTAATTGTGCACTCTCACCATAAGTGCCCATTAAGGGACAATATCTGCTTTTATTTCCTCTGAGCTCAATACAAATCCAACAGTAGCTGCAACATCTAAGCCCAGCTATGCAAGGTTTTTTATATGATATTGTATTTCTTGGCTCAGGTTTGACCAGGCCAAGCTAGCCAATGAAGAATTTTCAAATGGTTGTCCATGATTTCAACAAAGCCAATGTTTTGGGGGAAAGCAGTGTGGAAAGAAATTAGATAGATTTTGCCTGACTAATTAATTGAAATGAAATGCTTAATTGGAATGAAATGCAGTGAGTATTTGTTACTTGCTGTGCTGTACCCTGATTATTGATTCTCTCTGCAGAACACTAAGACTGCAATTTTTAACACTGAGAATCTTCTTAAGATCCTCCTTTTAGGTTTCTAATAATAAATTAAAAATCCCTTTTTGCTTTGGGATCTGGATTTAAATGAAGGAACGTCATAAAAGACAAGTGCTCTGAAACAGATGAGCTTAATTTAATTTAAAGCTAAAAAAAATCCTGCACTGAATTTCATGATTGGGTGCAAAGACATGTCAGCACAAAGTCACTGGGATCTATTCAGGGATACATGCAAAATGTAAGACTATTTCCACGAGTGCTTACGTTGTTAATAGACCTCTTAAAAATAGTATAACGGAGATTGAGGTTTGTATCTGCACACATTGTGCTATTTATCACTGGCAGCTGCACCTGGCTTTTACATTAATCTTCTTGGAGAACACACACCAAAGGGTTGAAGGCTTGGGCCTGAGGCTGATGCTTCTCCCAGATGCTGTGGGACATCCCGTGGGTGCCTCAGAGAGCTGGATCCCTGCATCCTCTCAGAGAGATGGATCCCTGCATCCCCTCAGAGAGCTGGATCCCTGCATCCCCCTCAGAGAGATGGATCCCTGCATCCTCTCAGAGAGCTGGATCCCTGCATCCCCTCAGAGAGATGGATCCCTGCATCCCCCTCAGAGACATGGATCCCTGCATCCCCCTCAGAGAGATAGATCCCTGCATCCCCCTTGGAGAGCTGGATCCCTGCATCCCCCTCAGAGAGATGGATCCCTGCATCCCCCTTGGGAGCTGGATCCCTGCATCCCCTTCAGAGAATTGGATCCCTGCATCCCCTCAGAGAGATGGATCCCTGCATCCCCCTTGGGAGCTGGATCCCTGCATCCCCTTCAGAGAATTGGATCCCTGCATCCCCTCAGAGAGATGGATCCCTGCATCCCCCTTGGGAGCTGGATCCCTGCATCCCCTTCAGAGAATTGGATCCCTGCATCCCCTCAGAGAGATGGATCCCTGCATCCCCCTTGGGAGCTGGATCCCTGCATCCCCTTCAGAGAATTGGATCCCTGCATCCCCTCAGAGAGATGGATCCCTGCATCCCCCTTGGGAGCTGGATCCCTGCATCCCCTTCAGAGAATTGGATCCCTGCATCCCCTCAGAGAGATGGATCCCTGCATCCCCCTTGGGAGCTGGATCCCTGCATCCCCTTCAGAGAATTGGATCCCTGCATCCCCTCAGAGAGATGGATCCCTGCATCCCCCTTGGGAGCTGGATCCCTGCATCCCCTTCAGAGAATTGGATCCCTGCATCCCCTCAGAGAGATGGATCCCTGCATCCCCTCAGAGAGATGGATCCCTGCATCCCCCTTGGAGAGCTGGATCCCTGCATCCCCTTCAGAGAACTGGATCCCTGTGTGGGTCAGGGACACAGCCTGAGGCATCCTGACTGACGCCACAGACCTGTGCTGCCTGTGGTCCTTAGAGGAGAGAGTTCATCCCTCTTTATTTCCCAAGGGTTGCATCCTGGACTGATGCCTTAAGTTGTAGCATTTATATTTTTCAGATTCTGCCCTGTGTTAGTGTGTAACTTGGAACTCCATATAAAGTGTTAGCAAGCTCTCTTCACATTTCAGTCAGACAAAACAACCCTTCCAGGCCTGAGAAACAAGGACACTCTGCCTCAGGCCCCCAAAAACATAAACAGAAGTGGATCAGGGGAGGAGACACAAACTGGGGGAATTATTACTTCATTACCTGAAGCTATAATTGGACAATCAACCTCTGATATGCAAATAGACCAAATTTATTTCTGTCTGAAAAACTCCTAACCCTCATCCATCCTGGGAATAGCCCCCCTTGGAAGGTTCTGCCTGCCTGAGGTGTATCTATTGAAGGCCTTTAATAAATGACTCTTACTCTCTTAATCTTGTCCATCCTCTGTTCTAGGCAGCCACTCCAAGCATCAAGCAAAGCAATCACAGAGGTGCTGGCAGTGAAATTCCTGGGTAGGGCCATTTACCCCCAGATTTTTTTTGCATGACTATGAAAGAAGAAGGGTATTTACATGTGTTAAAATGAATAAATAAAACCCAAAGAATTGTTACCTTAATTTGAACTTCCTACTTATTTTACATTATTGCAACTTACAGCAAGTTTCTGTGCCACCACAGAAACTTTTGGGACTTTTGACCAGCTCCTCCTGACTCCATCCCTGGGTTTATTTGGAGGAAATACAAACACCAGGAACGAGGCTGAGGAATGATGGGCCAAACCTCTCCTTAAATGAGTGCAGTAGGGTACCAGCATGCTCCCAAAAGGCCCCAGCTTTGTCAGGGTAAGGCTTTTTTGTAAAGAAAAGCAAAGAGAAATCGCCTAAATGCAAAAAGCATCAGACTCCACACAAGGCACAAGAGCAGCCAGGCTGAGCGATGTGTTTTGGTACCAGACAGCTACATCAGCAGGTATTATTCTCATTTCAATTTCATGTTCTTCTAAATGAAAGGCCCATTTCTGGATGCTTTAAATTACTGGGGTGAAAAAAAATCTGTGTTTATGGAGGTAAAATGTGCCACGTAGAGGTAAAATACATCAGATAATAAAACAGCAAAAGACCAGACTCTGCTATAAATGAAAACAAATTTTTTTTTCAGTAAGCAACATGTTTTTCTAAATAATGCATTAGCTGCTTTTCATTTTTCAAATTAGAGTCTATTATTTTCAACTTGCTATCACTCTGTACAGCTTGGATATTTTTAAATACTTTATAATCATGAACCTGAAAGGCATTGGCATGGTAAGAAGCTTAGCAGCAATAAAAAGAATGTAAGTGGAAAGGTAGAACAGATGAGAAGCAGCAAAAATTCTTTTATGATAGTAATCTAATTTTAAAATAGCTTCTCATTTCTATGCAAAAAGGTATTTGTGGAGTTGCTTCCCACACACCTGCAGGGCTGTGGAGCAGGAGGGGCTCTGAGTGAAGGACAGGGGAGCAGCCTGGAGGCCCCTGGGGTTCTTATCTGGAATGTGCTGAGGAGCCATCAGTGATAAGATGGAGTTTTCATGGGGAGAGAAGCGATGCTTATTCTGCCAGAATTCAAGAGGAAAAGGTGGTTTAGACATAAATTCACAAATACAGGATGAGGAAAGGTGCGAGAGCCTGGGCTGCTGTGTCACTCCCAGCACCTGGCTGGTTTTGCTGCCTCTTGTCAGGTTTTCCTTCCTTTCCCCATCCCCACCATCCTGCTCTGTTTGAACACCTGGCATGAGAGAGCCCTGACTTCAGCTGGAGAGTCCTCACAGCCTAAACAAATCAGTGTACATCCTTACTCAAACCCACTCTGCTTTGTTTCCATAGCAAAGTCTCTCCATAGGAAAAATACTTGGGATATAATTTTAGGAAGGGGGAATGATAATAAAACACATAGCTTATTTTTTTAAGGATTAGGGAATTTGGCAATCTGAGAAACAGTCAAGTAATTATGATGACAAGTAGAAAATATTTTTTTTCTGAGAAATTACCCACAGAGGTGACCTCTCTGTCAGATTGAGGGCTGTTTACCATACTATAATATGATTCTTTTCTCCAGAAAGACTGAAATCCTTCAGAGCACTGCTTGTGTCCTGCTGTGCAGAATGGATCATTTTGACCACAGTAACCTTTTCATAAATGAAAGCACTCCACCATTCACAAAGGAGTGTTTATGAGTGATGTGCTTCCTTCTGCCATTTATTACTAAAGGCTACTCTTCCTTTCCAACTTCATTTCAGACCTAGCAGGTAAAATATTCTGCTTTATTTTATTACATGATTTACCACTTGTATCAAAATTGAATGTATATGTACATTTTTAAATATCATTAATATTGCATGCTCACTTTGACATTACATTGACACATAGCTTATTAGGTTTTACACATCTGCTTTTTTTTTGCAATCTTTGAAATATCACAAACCCTGAATTTTGATGCTCTCTGCTCACGAACTTGATGGGCAATGGTATTCAATTGAAATATTCCTTCTGAGCTCCCAGATATTTGCAATCCTCTGTGCCCATAGAGCAATGTCAGTGTGATCCATGGGCTTCTGCTGACTTAAGTTTGATGAATTTTTTCTCCTAAATCCCTGGAAAAATCTCCTGCACTGGGCTCTCTTGTTTCAAGGCCAGGACAGATGCAGAAGTGCTGCCAGGAGTGACAAGCCCTCTTTTATGTCCCTGTTTCCCTCAGCTGACCATCCCTCTTTCCATGCACTGGGGTCACTCACAGTGGGCCCAGGACTCTTTTGTGCCCACAGTGTCAGCTGGGGCTCACCTGGGGAGCAGGATTTATCAGCAGCCCCTAGCAGCCATCAGTCAGATCACAGAGCTCTGTGCTGGGAAAAATGGCAGGAGATTTAATTTCCCTGGGTTTATTTGTCAGTACCTGTGAAAGTCCTTCTTTGGAGAATGTCCATGGCAAAAAAAAAGCCACCCAAAAAAGCACCTTATACTGGGTAAAGAAACCAAAAATCTTACTTTGGTAGTGACTGCAGTAAAATCTAGGAATAACAATACGAAGATTTGATGGTTGTTGCAGCTGAGCTGGGTTGGCTGGGTGCTGCTGGATGGTCCAGGTGCTCCTGGATAGTCCAGACCCTCCTGGATGGTCCAGGCTCAGAAGGAGCCAGCAGCCTGCTGCCCCCCCAGTGCAGACAGATATCCCCAGCTAAATTACCCACTCCCCAGCCTGTGTGGAGAGCAAAGCTGGAGTCACCATCTCCATTCAAGTACTCTACTTGCTTAAAGGCACAACACAATTAGTCCACTGTCACATGCAATTAGTTACCACTATGTTGGCACATATTATAAAGCATTTTTTCTTTAGCTTATGTGCAGCTAATTGGAGTCTGATTCTGGAGAGCTGTACCACAGGCGTTTCTGCTGCAAGGAGATGGTCCCTTCCACCCCCACTGTAGGAGGGGAGGGCATTTTCAACACAAACTTGGAGCACAGTTGTGACATCTCAAATTAAGGATGGATTATGTGACCAGGAATGAACAAAAATTATCAGAGTCCAATTTCTTGAGAGTTTCTTAATGACTTTGAGGTGCCTTTTCTCTCTTATCTGCTGTAGGATACCACTCTCCCCTTGGCCTCACAGGACCAAAAGAAAAGTGCATGGATTTCTTACAGCATTAGATAACTTCTTCCTAGGAACCAATTAGTGCACATGCCAAGGAGTTCAGGTGTTCTTTCAGCTATTGGAAATGTTCATCACATGTGAGCACTCATAAGCTTCTCTCAGGATTGCCTGAGCTGCAAAATCCCCACGGCATTGCATCACAGTGCAATTCATAGGAATAAATTACCTCTAAGATAAGGTAATACAGACCTTATTTGACCTCAGCATATTAAGATAACGTTGTGATGCTATTACCATAATAGCACTATGGTCACGTCGTTATCACCATGTAACAGCAGATAATTATTAGGTGTTGTAACCTGCCAGGCTAACCTTACAGCACTCATTAAAACAACTGTGGAACACTCATTTCTCTACTGAGGTGGCTCCACCAGAGCACAGAACAGGTGCACAGCAGCATTTCCCTGTATCAGCAGCAGAAATTGTGCACTCAGCTTTGTGTGCAAGAGGAAAGAGCAGCAACTGCAAGCTAAAGGGATGTTGCAGGGCTGCCAGGGGGACAGGGGGATCAGACACACATCATAAAGCAGTGAATCTGTTGGTAAAGCTGGGCTCAGTGATGGGCCAAAGCAGAGAGAGCTTTAGAAGTGAAGGAGAGGGATGGCTGCTGGGTTGTGGGACAGGTCCCTGCAGATGTGCTCACCATGGAGGTGCAGCTGTGAATTCTAACAGAAATGTGGGGTATGATTTAACAAATACATGGTACTATGAGACATGAAGTGCAGTGTTGGAAGCCAAATGGAAAGAAAATAGCCAGCACCTCTCCACAGAGTGGGTTAGATTAACTACAAAACTTTTAGAGCACTCTGGTTTGGATCACATCAAATAGTTAGCTTTCCAGTTCAATATAACTGTGGGGTTTTGTTGGGTTTTTTGGGTTTTTTTTTTGGGGGGGTGGTTTGGTTGTTTTTCTGTTGGAGTATTTTTGTTTGAGGTATTTGTTTGGGGTTTTTTTCTTTGGTTTTTTGTTGTCGTGGGTTTATGATTAAACACTGATTTAATCATTAAAAGGTTTGGGTTGCTTTCCAGGTATACTCACCCCAGCAGACCTGGGTCATGCTGCTGTACCTCACTCCTCCTGAGCAGCACAGCACAAAAGGGAAATCCACTCAGCAATCAGCTGCCTTGCAATGGAAAATACAGACTGGTTTAGTTCTTTCCTCAAATATACTGCCCCCATTACTTGAGAGATGACCCTAACCTGTGTTCTTTGTCTTCTGCACTACAGGCAATAAAAGGACTTGCCAGGATTCTAATGGCAAAATGGGAGGTTCTGTTTCTCATTATTTTCAGCTCTGCTGTACAGCTCCTACTGCAAGTGGCCACTTTAGAGCAGTCCTGGAAGCAGCTTGTCACAGGCTGGCAGGGCTGAGGTGTGCAGGTGGGTGCTACAGGCAGAGCCCAGGTGCTTCAGCTGCTGCCAAGCAGCCAATACAGCACAACAGAGGGGACAAAGCTGGCTGGGAACACTGTGAGTGGATAAAAGCCTTTTTTTCCCAGAATGAACCCTTTAGACTTGCAGAGGGCTCTGTCAGTGTTGTGAGGGTGCAGATGTCTCCTGAAACACTCCACAGTCTATCCTTTGTCTTTCAACACTTCATTGTAAGTAAAGACTGACAGGGCCTCACTGATGCCTCTCTGCAGCACCCCTCTGCCTGAACATAGAAATGGGTTTTTTGTCCTGGATAAAACCTGCTGAGTCTTCCTGAGGAATCCCAGGTCGGGGGATGTGACCCAAATAAATGTTCTCCAGAAAATGTATTCTGGCAGAAGATCTGCACATTGTGCAGATTCCAAATTGCACCCAATTTTCTGGTTTAGCTGCCTGATTTTCAGTGCTGGAGCTGTTGATTGCTTCAACTATTGCAATTCAGAGAAATGTTTTTCATGCAAAAAGAAAAGTAGCAGTTGCAAACATCTAAAGAATGCTGAAACACAAGCGTTTTCATGGTTGTTTTTTAATCCATGCTCCATTGTTCAGTTTCCTATTACTGAATAATATCAGTGACATGAGCCCCAATCTCACATGGGCTTATGTGTGGAAGTTTTGGTGCAGCATCAATTCTGAGCTGAGCAAATGAAATAAACTCAGAGGTGGTTTTGACACAAATCTGTGAGAGCTGTGCCTGTTTGCCCAAGATACCCATGTGGTCATGAGCCATTTGAATCTCCTCTCTTTTGCTACTGCTTGGAATTTCTGCAGGATTTCAGTACTGGAATTTTCTGTAGTGTTTCTTCCAGAACCTGCTGTTCTAGAATGGTCAGAGAGCTGGTGATTGGAAGGTCAGAGCACAGGCATGAACTTCCATGCCTTGGCCCTGATGTGCTCAGCCCAACACTGCCTCAGACCCTTCCACAATACTAATTTTAACAAAAATTAAACACCTGGAAAACCAGGAAAAAAAGAATGGAATAATTTCAAAATTAACCTTCTAAGTGTTGGAAACCATAACTCCAGGATCCCACAGTGCAATTTTTCTTCCTCTGCCAGTGATGCCTGGCCCGTAGAGCAGCATAGCCCCAACATGGGCACACACAAGCCCAGGAGACATCACCCAGCTCTGTTAAACACCATGGGAGACCTGGCAAAGCCCCCAGCACTCTGTGCACTTCCAGAAAGGGCTCATCCTGTCCCCTACCACTCCTCAATACTGCAGCCCCAAAGCTGAGATGGGAACCTGCTGGCTCACATGATCCTGGGAGACCTTGTGTGTTTAATTTATTCCCAGTTCCTCCAGCTTTCTCCATCACTTTGTAAGTCCTGTTTCCAAGGTGGGGACTGTAGCCCAAACAGACTTATTCACAGGACACCGTATCCCACGATGCTGTGAATAAACAAATGTGGGAGAGTTTTCAGCACTTAATGGTGTGAGCCATGAAGCAGAAAGCTGTTCTCAGCCCTTCCCATATGGGAGCTGGCATGCTGCAGTCAGCTCAATATGGGTAAAATGAAGCCCTGTGTTTAAGATCTAATGAAGGTCTGGAGAAAAATCCCAACAGCTCAAGCAACCAGGTAACGAAGGCACAACAGAGAGCCCCAGTGCACCTGTGGAGGAGTGAGGACAATTTTCTTTTGGGTTAATACAGCTTAACATTTTTACTTGTTATTGCATAAGGAAGCCCACCAATTTAGGAAAAATATTTGTTTAATGAAAGTTTGGCTGTCAGGTTTCAGACCTAAATATGGCTGTTCAGATTCCTGTTAATTTAAATAAACTCCTGGGAGCCTGATCCTGACCTGAATGCACCACACAGAGGAAGAGAAAGGCAGTCAGCACTGATGTCCACAGATACTCTGAGGCAGGGGAATCCAGCTCTGATGATCTGATGATTTCTATCAACACAGTAGTAACCAGACTGTCACTGTCTGTCCTGTCTATCTCTTAGCTAAAATACTGGCTGGCTTTAAAAATTTGAAGACATTTTGGCTCAAAAATTTGAAGATATTTCCCTGAAATCCAGGAGGTCTGATCAAAGAGATTGGGTAAAAAAAAAACCCCAAGCCCTGCTTTATCTGCTTTCCTTTTTATACCTAACATTAAACCACTGCCTTTTTCACAATAAAGTTTAAATCCTGAATATCTAGTCATACTTAATCTTTTTCTAGCTCCCACCTGTCTGTCACTTACATTCCCACTCAGACATGGAGACAGATCACAGAAGACTCTGAGATAGCAAGAAATTAAGCTCAGGCACTCAGACAACCTTCATCCACGACATACCTGTGGTGCTTCCCCACTTTCTAGTGAGCAGGAGCTTGTTGGGGCATTTTTCCCTTCCTCTCCAACTTTAGGAACATCAAGTACAAGCATGATGAATTTCAGCTTCTCAACAAGAGTGAAAAAGCCTCTATAGAAATATATTTTAAACTCCTGACATCTAGCTTCAATTAAGTTTATCTGCATTAATAACATACATTTCTCACTCAGTGGGTAAGGATATTTTTAATCTTTTATGCCGTCATCCAATAAGCCTGAAAACTGATAAAAAATACATTCATGTGCAAATCAGTCCTTTTTCATTTCCTTTTACTTTTTTTTTTTTCCATCCTACTTCAATATTTTAAAATCCAACCTCTTTGTGAGCCCCGAAAATATTTCCTATTGGCATGGCTAACAACAAATGTTCATAAGTGAACTGTCAGCCACTGCAGAGAAGATGGGCATCAATGAGCTGTGCTCATAGCAGAGGGCTGATAATGACACGTGGACCTTTCACACCTTCATCACCAGTTGGAATCTGCAGCCCTCAAACCTGACCTACAGTTATAATCATGTGACAATTACCTGGCTGTCTGGGCATGATTGCTGCTCTCTCCTCATCTCCTGCAGTGGACAGGTATTCTGCTTGCTGACAGGAACTATCTTTCCTCTCACTATCAATCTCAATCATTCAGTTAAAACTAAAGAAATTATTCTCCTCTCCCAGGCTCTCTTATCCTGAAAGGGCTGTGTGACTCAGAAGGTAACACTTTACAATGATATCTATCCATCTTCCCACTCACTTTTGCTGTCGTCCTTCTTCCTCCACTGTAACCGTGAAGGAGAAGGAATTCCTTTAGCAGGAACCAGGAGGAAAGAAAAGTCTTTTTGGTTAGAGGCTATCTATGTTCTCAGGTCCTTGCAAAAGACTCTGGTGAACAGAACACAAACAAATGGGAGAAAATCTTCCCAAGTCCTTTACAAACATCAGTTCCTTCTATCCCAACAGCCATTCTGTGAAGTCCTCATGGACCTTGTTAATATGGACATGCAAAAACAACTGTGGTCCAGCTTATGTCTGCCAAGATAGTTCAGGTCAGGTTTGTGTCATGCCTCTCCAGAAATCTCACCCTTTGAAGACAGCCCTGTCCCTCAGGATCCTTGTTTCCCTCCCGTCCAAGGGAGGGTATCAAGCTGACCCCTGGTACTTCTCTGCCCATCTTCTCTGAAGATTTTTATCCTATAATTCAAGGCAGGGGCTAGTTCTGAGTGATTTCCTCCATTTTGACATTCAAATAGAAGTTACAAAGGATATTCAGATCATTTCATTCCCACTACCTTTGCCCTTTTCCCTGGGAAACACAGCTCTTGAAGAACATGCAAACCGTTCCTTCAGAACTTCTGCTAGTAGTAAATATATTTCTCTTCATTATTTTATTTCCCTGATCTTTGTTCAAAGAAACCTACAAATGCAGTGAAGTGTTACCTGTCAATCAGGTCATCAGCTTAGCAAATATCTGGCATCAAAGAAACATGAAATGAAGCAGCTACAGTGTAATTTTCTGATCAGTCTATTAGACATTTGTTCATTTGAACAGTTTGTGCCTCTCTTCTGCTATGTCATCTGGCAAGAGCAGACATCTGAAAATTATATTCTTTCACCAGATATAAAGTCTATAGCACTCATTAAAATATTCATGACAAGAAACACTCTAGTCAATTGGTGAATTGCTGTTACTGTTAAAACATAAATCACCACTATGCCATTACTGCGGTGTGGGAGAACTTAATGGACTTGCAGTAATTTGTGTGTAAATACAAAGAACAGGAACACTGTGATAAGCTCAAAGCAGCCGAGGGCTTCTCATGTGTAAATGAGAATTTGTGTACAGATAATTGTGTAGAGAATTTTGTAAAGAAATTACCAAAAACACCCCTCCAATTACAAACGAACTAGCTTAGGTACAAGCTCAGGTGCTGCGGGGAACACAGCAGACATTGCAAAATCCATGCAGGACTGTAACTCCCAGGCTGTCAGCCCTACCTGAACTCTGCCAGCTGGGCCTCAGATCAAGGGAATCTGGATTAATTTTCCTACATGAACGGCAATCACTGCCATGCACACCCTACATATCCCCACCCCACCTGGGGAAATGCAACAGGGTGCTAATTGAAAGAGCTACTGGGTATTTCAGATAAAAGAACCATCAATCTGACTATTGCACTTAAAATAAAGATCTTCTAGACTAGAGATAGCATATTCTGAAGCAGGAAAATCCTTCAAATGTGTATTTGAGAGAATCAGAGAAGATACAAAAGAAAGGTAATTTTTCCATGGCAAAACCCAGCCATTTCACCTGGAGCCAGCTGCATGGCAAAGGCCAGGACTGATGCTTCTTCCACAAGTGCATTTTATAATCTCTGCATTATCAGCTGCAAGAGTGACTCGAATTAAAGCCATGAAAACATAGAGGAACACATGTCCTGGGTTTGACCAAAAGCCCAATAAATTCTGTAAAATTGCTTCAGTGACTCCTGGTGTTCAGCTCAGGCTTTTGGCAAGGGATAGATATACAAATTGATTCAACAGCCTCATTAAAATGACCCAGAAACACTCAAACCTCTCTCCCCAAACAACAAACCCCCAAATGGAGTAACTTTCCATTCTGGTTTTCCTTCAGAGTACAAATGCCTTTATAAAGAAGGGGCTTTTTTTTACAATTTTATCTTGCATTCCAGCTATCACTATCCTGAATACTAGTTTAAAAATCCCACCATTTTTGTGTGATTTATCTACTCATCACATCCTAATGATTTATAGATCATTTCTATTCTCAAATTAACCTTGGGAAACATTTAGATACTCTTTGGGAAATGCTTAGCTGACTATGGAAATCTCTAATTTCTACATCAACAGAGGGCTTTGCATGCCTGGTTAAGTCTGGAACTGTCTGTTCCTAATTTGTTTCTCCAGCTGAATATTTATTTGATTCACAGCCTGTTTCACAGATGCTTTTACACATATTGTCATCAAGGAGCTGGGATGCAAACGAGAAACCACTATTTTATCTTGCTGTGTGTTACTACTAAACCACTCATTTCACCTTCCAGTTCTGCTCTGAAGAACAGAGAGGGCCTAACCTTGGAAAAGCCCATTCATTTTGAGAAGGGTGTTTAGTTGCTAAAGAACAACTTTCTGCTGCAGCATTAACATAGGTGTAGACTTTGCTGGTAAAACTGTTTCTTGCATTTCTTTTCATGTTGAGTGGCAAGTTCCTGACCTTGAACTCTGCCAGGTTATTGTAGCAGAAAAGCTGCCAATTTTAGTAGGAAGGCTAAGTGATAAAAAATAAAAAGATCACCAAGGATGGAAAGAGAAGTGGTAAGGCAGAAAATGCAAATAAAATGGAACAGAGACTTTAAAGAGAGCCAGTGCTGGATTATCAGTGGCCTATCAGGGTGGCCACCCTGCCTGAATGGGCTGTGTCACCGTCCCAGGGAATCTGTATGCAAAGGCAGCCTCCAGCAGCTGATTAATTCAGCTACTGCTATAAACTAGAAAATAAATTGTTCCATTAAAAAAAGATATTTTAGCATCAGCTATGATCAGTGAACCTCTTGCTCTAATTTTTCTCTTCTTTCCATTTGCCATGCGTCCTTCTCCAGCTCCGTCCAGGACAACTTAATTACCCACAGTGAGCGATTGCCACGGAGCTGCAGGCAATGTGATGAATCAGTTTAAAAGTACAGTGGCTCATGTGCAACTTCTGCTGCTGCAGATTACTGTGCTAAAGATTACAAGTCACCCAGAAAATCCCAGAAGAGAGCATCATCAGGGTTTAAACAGAGTATGAAAATTGTAGGCTCACATCCTAACGTGTTGCTTATTGGATTTGATTTGCCACAAGAGACCCAGCGTAACTCGTGTCTTCTGTGTTACCTGACACTCAGCTGTGGACAGGACCCAGGCTCTGTTTGGAAAAGGATTATAAATAAACCTGTCAGAAGCCTGTCCCTACAGGGCCATTTGTTTGTCCACACAATGACAATGGTAATACTCTATTTTCAACGGCTTTTTGCATAAACATGGACATGATTTTGAGCACACATGAAGTCCAGCCAGTCATAAATTCTAGCCAGGTCCTGTGGTGCTATTTATCCTTGTCACTGCATCCTCAGCAGTTCAGAATTGAAAATGCAGCTGCCAATTAAAGCAAGAGTTACCCTTCAAATTAATACCCCAAGTTATCTCCGCTTGATAGACTAATCCTGTTCCCAGAGAATTTTTGAAAGCTGCCTTACTCCACTGAAATCCTCTCCTTCCCAAACCTGGCAGCTGCATTAGCAGCATTTCAGGCCACAATGGGGACAGGAGAAAAATCAAGGTTATTCTCATCAAGGATTTGAAGGAAATACTCAGGTTCTCTAAGCTACAAACTGGGAAGTAGCCAGGAATGGCAAATAAGGATTTGGCCCAATTTGAGTATAGATGTGCTTTTGAATTTATATTTATAATCAAATATAATGAAAGTTGATGAAAAGAAAACCAATTCTTTTTCAAGTTAGCATAGCTGTTATTCATTCTGACTGCCTGGATTTGTAATCAGCTTTATCAATTTCATTTCAGTTATAGCATGATTTGTGACAGCACCTTTCTCAGCTTCAGAGACAGCTGGACTCAGTTAATTAAAGCCCAGGATGTTCCTTGTGCTTTATTAATGCAAGTATCAATATATTATATGGAATTTAGCAAAAGCAGGAAATTGAGATTTTTGGGAATGTAAATATAGCTGTTACACCACGTAGAGAGGACTACTGACAAGGCTAAGAGAAAAGTCAGTCCAAACAAAGCTGAACTTGCCAAGAGAGATCAGTGAAGAATAAACACTGCACTCCTGATCTGCTGGAAAAGGAAGTCAGACAACACAGCAGGCTATCTCCAGCAGTGAGCATTTCCCAAAAGCTTGACAAAGAGCTGGCAGTCTTTCAGGATTCCCAGAATATGCTTCCACAAATAAGTAGGTCGTGAACATATTTAAATCAGTTTATCTGTGCAAGTTCTGTCTGTGTGAAGCCTCCCTGTTTAGGAGCAGATGAAGGGAGAGGGGCTCCTGTGCTTCAGGAGCTGCGTCACTGCTGCTCCCTGGTGTCATCATGCTCATCCTTCCTCTCTAGCCACGGGTGCTCTCTCACCTTGGGTTTTTTTGTACAAAAGGACTTGGGGAAGTCAAGTTTCACTGCTTGCAGTCCCAGTCATCTCCTACCCAGCTGTTTCAAAGCTAAGAGCCGTGACTTAGGGACAGGGAATGCTGCAGGATGGTTCCTGGCACACACCCGGTGTGGGTGGCACCCCCTGCATGCAAGGAGTCAACACAGCTTTGATCCATCACCCTGTTCCCTCCTGAAATCCACACATCAGCCACTGAGGCTTGCCCAAATGCCTCTGAGCAGGTTTTAAGGGAATCTTAGAACATCACAGATCCTCCCATTCCCTGGTTTCTCAGTGGAAGACAATCTGGGATTGCCTCTCAGTGATCACAGGACATCCCTGGCAGAAGTGATGGGGAGAACAAAATGCCCAGACATTTCACAGTTCCTGGGATGGCAGAGTGAGCTGGGGAATGCTGTGTCAGGATTACTGGCAAACCACATGGCCCATGAGGCACACTAAACTCTGTGATCTTGGCAGCTCTGGTTTCTCCTTCTGTGTCTGTCTCTAATGACTCTAATCTGCTCTATCTCTCACTGCATCCTTCACAGCAAGAAATCACACAGCCCTAAGTGACTTACTCCAGACCTTTACCTTCAGACACCTGGATATTGACAGATATATTTTTTAAGTGTTGCTGTTGTCATACAAGATCAGGGATTATGTTGCCAGATTAAAAGGAAACCACCACTGAAATGCAAAGCCAAAGAATTCCCACAATTAAGCCAAAAATTCTCATTTATGTTTCTGGATTCAAAACCAATCACACACCCTTGAAGCCAAAAATCCTCATCAATATCTGTGGATCCAAAACAAACCTTACTTACATGATATATTTATTTAAAGGAGAAATCTAATCTCAAGGAGATGGGGATGACATGATTCTTAGGACATTGAACTTTCCTTCTTTTCCAAGTTCACCCATTCGACCTTCCCTTGCAGGACACATAATCAATGCATGCAAATCCTTTTTCACAGCTCTGTTCCCACTTAAATCAATGGCAAAACTCCCACCGAATCAAATGAGAATATAATTAAGCCCTTCACATTTTTCTGAACTCCACTCAAGTAGATTACAAACCTACAGGCTGAGTAAAAATTTGGTATGTAGATGGCACAAAGCATACAGAAGAATGTGGAAAATAAAAGAAAAGCCAGTTTCACATGCATTTTGGCCAAGTCTAATAATCCCTCTACTAATCCTGTTCCTCCAAGAGAGTTGTGGAGAGTCCTGTTCAAGCAAGTCATCACATATTCAGACCTGTCTCTGAATAAACACACTGCCTACATCTTCCAAATTCTGGTCTGCACAAGATGAGATTCTGTCCCCTTTCTTCATGCTGATGCTATCAACCTCAGATTGCTGGCTTGGGGATGCAAAAATCTGCTGAATGTGTGCTTCACAAGGTCCAGAGATGACAGATAACCCCAGGATTGCTTCTGCAGAGTCATTGTGCAAACTGGATGCCCCTAGCAGTAGGAAAAGTTAAATCTCCAGGATGCTCACCCTGCAGATTCAGAAGACATATTTAAAGGTATTTGTAGTGTATTGAAGGAGAAAATAACTGGTCCTGGTTTAACATGTCTGTATGAACAGCACAGCTGGAGGTTTTCCATGTAGATCAAGCCCAGCAGTGTGTATGAAGTACAAGCAGGCAGACCCCAGTAGTGATGATGTTTGTCAGAGTCACTAGAGTAATCATTTTTCCACAACTCCATAGTTAAAAGTGACATTTCAGGGGAAAAAATTGGCTTTCTGTGACTTGGAAACCTCTACAAAACTATTGCTTGCCAGAAGTACATGCAGGCTTGTAATCCAAGTATTAGTTTTGAGAAATGGCTTCCAAATCTTTGCAACCCAAGCTTGAGCCCTACAGCAGAGTGCCTCAATGCCCTTCTACCACCCTCTACATTTCACCTCACTGCTGCAGTGCCCAGCCTCTCTCTGTAAGTGCTCCACACTGAGAGGTGCCACATCCAAGTGGCACTGCCATGGCTGGTGCTGGAAAGCTGCTTTCCCCCAGGCAGCCCCCACGGGTGTTGCCCAGCCTGCTACTGCAGAGATGGGATGCAACTCTCCCCTCAAAGCAAGCACAAGGTAATAAACAGGAACAGGAGTTAACAACCCTGCTAAAATCAAGAACTAAAAATAAGATGAAAAGGAGAAGGGAGATGCTCTGCTGACAGGTTTGCCTCCAGATATGTCCCCTGAAGCACCAGCCTGCACTGGGGGCTGTGCAATGCCCTGGGGGGATGGCAGGAGCTGTGCAGAGCTGTCTCTCTGTTTTCCAGCCCTCTGCTGCCAGTGGTGGGGCTCCCAGCAATGAAATCCAATGAACAGCATCTTGACATTGGAGTCTGGAAATCAAAACAAATCTTTGGGCAACTCTTGGACTCAGATTGCCACTGTTTTCTATCTAAATTTGTTTGTCTTATCTTTTAGACAGGAGACAATTTCCTGGAGAGACAATTTTGCCATGAATATGTAAAACTCTCCATAGACCCCTGGGGGATGTCCTATATCATAATAAGCAAAAGAACTTATATCAAAGTGTGAAAGTATCATCTCTCTAGTGATGTTACAGGGATAAGTACATTTGTAAAGCATGTGTAAGTATTTATAAATGCATATCAGGGCACACATACATAGGGTAGGTCAGGCTTAGATATTGGGATATTGAGAGGAAATTCTTTACTGTGAGGGTGGTGAAGCCCTGGCACAGGTTTCCCAGAGAAGCTGTGAATGCCCCATCCCTGGAAGTGTCCAAAACCAGGTTGGATGGGGCTTGAAGCAACCTGGGTATAGTGAAAGGGGTGGAATGAAGTGGTCTTTAGAGTCCCTTCCAGCCCAAACTGTTCCAAGGCTCTATGATTCAGATTTCAGGTCTGGATGAGCATGTAGGTTCCCTGGCATGAAGCTCCTGCCCTGTGCCCATCACTGTGGAGGGGCAGGGTCAGTCAGGGCCTGTCCTTGCTCACTGAGAGCCCCCAGCAGCTCTGGTCTGTGGGGTCTGTGCAGGCAATGTCCCCCTCAGGAGGGACACACTGCTGGGCCAGACACAAGCTCTGGGAGAGCACAGCACCACAATCCCTGCCCTCATTATACACAGATCTAGTAACCTACTTTGTCAGAAAAAGCCCTGAATGAGATGGGGTGGCTGGGGACCAGAGCAGCAGCTCTCTGTCTCGTACATCTTTGCACTGTCACTTCACCCCACTGAGATGCAGCATAAGCAGTAAGGCAGGAAGGAATATTTCATCTGCCTGGCACAGAGAGACCTTGCTGCTGCTAAAGCCTATGATTTATTCCCTGCAGGAACACCAGCTTCTTTTCCCATGGCAGAGCAGCCTATGAGCAAAGTCCTGATGTCCTGGTGCTGCCACCCTCTGCTGTCACCTCCTGTGAGCCCCTCACAGCTGCTCTGAACAGCTCTGTCAATGCAATTCAGGTGTTCCACAGCCACAGCCTGCTCTCAGGTTTCAATGGAAATCACTGATGCTGCATTGTTCAGCTACACTTTAGGGATACTCTATTTCTGGAGAGCTGGACAAGATGCTGGGAACAAAGGGGGGACCACTCAAAGGCCAGAACAGGGATTGCCAGGGAAGTGACCCTGGGAGAGCCTGACATCCTGGCTATGCAAGCTGGTGACCCCCAAGTCTCTGCTTCCAGATGAGCAGGAAGGTGTCACCTCCCTTTTATTTAAATGGCAGATACTTTCATACAAACAGTTGAGCAGGAAAAGAAAACAGAACTCACATTTAAGCCTTTTCTCTGGGATGAAATGACTCGCAACCCGCAAAGGACTTTTAAGATAACTTCAATGTAGCCTGAATATGGAGTATTCAAACCTAATTATACGCACTGAGGAGCAAACAAAACTGTCTAAACACAAGTTTTCTCACACAGTTTCATTTCCCAGGGACTCACATTGAAGAGATATTGTTTTGTTTCAGGCATTAACTGTTGAGATATAAAATTTCTGGACCGAAGCATCCATGCCAGAGAGTGAATATAACTTGTGAACAAGCAACATATTGTTCACTCCATCGGTCAGACCTTTCCTATTACAAAAAGACATGATGATAGCTGCTGGTCATACAGCTCCCATCATTTGCAGTGTATGAGCACTGGGTCAGCTTCCTATGGAGGTGCTTTGTGCCTCCCAAACACCACACAGACAACGCTGCTGTGGCAAACACAGAATCACACACAGGCACATTTAAGGCCACAGAGAAACCTGTCATTTCCAGTACAGCTGTACCAGTGCTTTAGCAGAGAAAAAGGCTTTCAGAGAGCCCTGCCAGGTCAGGGCAAATCCCTTGGCAGCTGTGGGTCTTTTCTCTGCCCCCAGCCAACTTGGCAAAGTTGGAGGACAAGAGGGTTCCTTCCCTTGGTGGTCAGCAATGTGAATGGTGTGTTCAAAACTCTTCTGGGATTTCCAGGGAGATTCTCCAGGAAGGATAAAATTTCTGGCTTCTGGTGCCCTGCCATGTGCTGCTGGGAGTTATTCTCTGCAGGCTTTTGGCCTATGGCCCACTTTTATTTTCCTTCTGTCAGAAGATGACTTGAGTTTGCAAACATCTCCTGCACATGCAAATTTTGAACAAACATTGCTTGAAAACTTTTCACCCAATTTTACTGCCCACATCTCCTTTGATCAGTACAGTCAGATGCTTATTTTACAGTAAACTGCTATTTTGCAGTAAACAAATATTTTGGTGTAAAAAAAACTCCACAAAATTCATCCTATTAGATGCACTCCACTGTACATAGTAATCCCTTTCTGTTGTAAACAAGCACAATTTCTACCTTTCCTAACACCACAGATCAGGTTCAGAAGCTTTTTGTCCTAGTGTTCATGGCCTAGAATACAGCCCCCAAAACTATGTTTTTATGTATATATGCTTTAATTTATGCTGGTGATGCAGGCAGAAGGGTCCCCTTCCATCCCTCAAAGTCATGCACCAAGTTTGTTTTTCCCACATTCCTGCCTACTCCAAATACAAGGAAAGATATCAGAAATGTTTGCTAATCAGTTTTTCCTGCAATGCCTTTTCAGAACAAGTGATCCAGGACAGTTTTTGCCCATCTGGCTTTTCATGAAAATGCCCTTCCTGGATGATGGCTAATTAGGCAATATAATAGTTTATCCTTCTAATGAACTGATTTACTCAGCAAAGCAAACAGTATGTTGGTGTATTTATTCATGGCATTTATGTAACTGTTTGCACATAGGTATTTCAGCGACTGTGAAATAATTATGATATTGAATTAGCATAAATGTTGCATTTCTCAGCTCACAAAATGTCCCTTTTGATTTCAGGGGCAAAAAGAAGTGGGAGGATGCTTAAACATTTGAGAATGAAGCACACTCATTAACTGTAGCTCCGTTTATGAACTTCAGAGGTTAAGCATTAGCTACAAAAAAATCTTTTAATCAAGATGGATCAAGCTTCTCCACTTAAACGCATTATCCAAATTTGCAGTCTTCTCTAGTTAATGAGTCAGTCTGAATTAGCCTTTCAAAAGAATTAAGGGAAAAGAATCAACACTTTGATGGTGTTTGAAGCACAAGTTGAAGTAATTGAATCAATGTGTTAAATCTTAGATGAGATCTTTTAATCCGTAAAACAGTGATCGAGAGCTGTGTGACTGAAACCAGATGCAGTGGCTAATTTGGATGAATTATTCTGTGCAGGGAGGTCCCCCTCAATAGCAGCCTGCCTGAAAGCAGAATTTGCTTATATTCACCCTCCTTGGAAAAGGAACAATTAGGGTTGGAATGTGCCTGTTCTTGCTGGTGCATTCCCCTGTGACTTCAAGACAGATTTTTGTTTTTTAGGTCAAAGCTCATACCTGAATGTGTGATGAAAGCAAGACTTAGAGTGAGTCTCCTGGGAGTCCACCAGGGAGGGATAATAAAACTTTCATCTTTCCAGGTCTCTGGGATGAGGTCAGTTAACAGGCTCTCTGCATTCACACTGCAAACCTGCTCTGAAGTTTACCCAGATCTTTGGAGTTGGGAAATTCCTATAGCAGCCCATGAGGAAGAATCCTGTCTCCTCAAAGAGTAATTTAAAGGGATCTACTTTAACTTATAATGGATCAGATCCCTCAAGATTCTGAGGAGATACTGAGCATTTTCCTACCAGAATAAGTTGTTAAAAGGAGAAGCAATCAGTCTCCATGGGTCTTTGTGTTAGTCCTTGTCCCCTGGCTGCCCACTGAGTGAAACTCCCTTTGAAGCAAAGACCACATTACTTTTGTTAGAAATTTCATTAGAGGTCAGAGTCAATTTCTGTAATTAAGATGTGATGAAACAACAACCAACCAAGCATTTTTTTTCCAATAAAGTATTAACTTCAAAGCTATTTATATGCTTAAATGTGACCCGTAAAACCACCCATCCTTTGATGTTCTCCAACTGCAAGTGACTCTACTCAGTGACAAAGCTCAAAGGACAAATAAAAGTGGGCATCAAAACCCAGCTCTGAAAAAAGTACAGCTGTGTTCAAGAAGGGATAACTGTTCTCTTTATGGCTGCTGAAAGCTGCAGAAATGCACCAACCACTTCTGAACTAGGAGCTCCTTAAAGCAGCCTGTTAAACCTGCCAGCTGGGGCTCTTACCCAAAATGAAATACAGAAAACAGCAGAGTCCAAAGCTGGCCAGGGTTGTTCCAGCCACAGGGGGGATGGAGGCACAGCACCACCATGCTCAGCCCTGGGCATGCTCAAGGCCCTGGATTGAAACCAGGAGCTGTGGAACACCCAGTGATGTGTGAGATAACTCACCAAGCTTGTTTGGTGTCTCATTCATCCAACTGGTTGCATTAATTTCCTCATTCATTTCCTCTATTATTTTTTTCCCTCCTCATTCTCTAAACCATACATACTCAAACCCCTGGGCATCCAGGGGTGCCTGCCCTGGGCTGTGGAGCCCCTGCTCCTCTCTGTCCCTGCTGGAGGAGGCTGCCCAGAGGCAGCAGAGGAGCTCGGGGGGGACCTGCCCTGCACAGGGGATTTGCTGTCCTGGAGACACGAGGGAAGGACAAAAGACAAAGCTTCAGGCACAGTTAAAAACAGTTTTTCTTTCCAGCACAGAGAAGGAAAAAATAAAAAAGGGGTGGGAAATGTCATGCAGAATAGAGAAGATCTGAAGAAAACATCACATATGTAACCAGATTTTTGTGTGGGAGAAATGAGCATTGACAAAATTCTCATGTCTGAAGGGAATTTAATTGAAAGATTAAACATAAGTCAAGACTCAGAGGCCCAAAAACAAAAGATACCATGCTTTAAAAGAAAAAAGTCATGCCCTTGCTTAGAAGAGATTGTGTTTAACCATGTGCCTTGTACTGGCACAGCCTGATTAAACTGCTTATAAGAATCTGAGGCCTCATTAACTATGAATTTTTAGTTTGTTTTTTATAAAAAGACAAAGTACATGTCAAAGCAAGTTCAAGATGGCTATAGCCAATCTCTTTTCCAGCACACACAGATATGCTTCACTGATCACTGATACAAAAAAAAGAAAAGAAAAAATTTAGAAAATAGACTGCACTGGGTTTTAGAGGTGAGAAATGGAAAAGATCTATTAGGTCAGCTTGCCCAGCTCCTAGCTAAAGTACACAGCTTTTGCTATGGATTGTTTACCCAAGTTTCTAGAAAACTTTCCCTTGGACTAAATAAAGCCTTGTATAATGTTCTTAGTAATATCAATATTTTCCCTGTGCTGAAATAACTGGATGCATTTCTGTGTGTTTAAAATATTATTCCCCTGGAAGATATGGGTATAAGGTTGCCACAGCTTAAGAGTCCAGGAGCAGCTCACATGCTCCCTCTAAGAACTGCAGGCACTGATAGCCCTTCATCCTCATCTCCTGGAGGAGAGGATTTGAGGGATATTTGGGGCTTGGCAGCTCAGAGAACCCCCAGCAAAGCAAGGCTGAGCAAGGGAACAGACTCTGGCTGAGGATGGGACTGCAGCAGAGGTGGCCTCACCCCAGGACAGCCCCTGTGCCCCTCTGGGCACAGACAGGGACAGGTTCCAGGCTCCCAGGTACTGCAGTGGCCTGGAAACAACCCCAGGGCCAAGCAAGGAGGAAATCAGATGATTAAACCTTCACAAGTACATCCATGGGCATTAGCAGGAGCTTTGCTGAGCACAGCAAGGTACTGCTGAGAGAGGAAAACCCCTCAATATTAGTATTATATCTTAAAAAGTTTTCTTTAAAGATGCATTGTGCTTCAGAGTTAGTAAAAGTATTCTAAATAATTGTTGAGAAATGCAGGCCACAATCTGAACCAGGGTTTGATGCCTGAGAGAGTTTCCAGCAGCCCCAGCAGGTTCCAGGGAATAGTAAAACTGTAATTCTGTTGGTTTCAGATTTCCTTTTTAATAAGGACAAGGAATGAGATAGAAGTTGTGAGGGTAAAGAGCTGAGCTGTTAGCATATGACTTCTGTGATTAGATTAATGAAATGCCAGAGGATTCAGATCTGGACACAATAAGAATATAGAAATTGCAATCATACTTCATGCTGTGAGGGCAATTAGAAATGCAGTGACATATTTTAGCAAATATTTTCTTTATCTATAATGAGAGGAAAAAATGGTAAAAACCCACTGTTTGTCTCCCTTAGAAAAGGCTGAATTGCAATGAACATTTGTATTTCAGCTTTGATGAAGTAAAACAAGTGGTAAATTTATATGAATACATGACTTTGTTTCTTTTGATCACAGGAGACTTGTTTTTTAACACTGAAAATCTAATATATTTGAGTGAACAAAGCAGGGAATTATTGCACTGCTGACTGCATGTTTTTATAAGTAGCAGTCATTAGTTGTTTTCTGTCTGCTTTAACACTGCCAAATTAATTTAACAGTAGATAAATAACGATGCATAGTTACAATACAAATGTTACTGTGCAATGACACAAATACCTGTAATCCTAAAAAGAATATTTATGTTGCTGAAATAAGTCATTTTAAGGGTGATTACCTTTCCTCCTGGCCATAGATTTCCCCACCTGTTATATTACTAATTGTGACAGTTTAAAAAACTCTCAGCAAACATCCACAAAACCCCACAGAGTCTTACAGTAACTTTCTTTAACTTTTGATTCTAAAAATAAAATCAATTTTGTTCACACCAAAACTCAGAACTGAGAATTTCTGCATACCTGAAAAAAAAAATAAAAATTGTGTGATATAGTGAATCTTTTTGGTCTATCATACCAAACCTATATTAACAGCCCATAAAAAATAAGCACATAAAAATGGGTTTGTGTTGCTATTTTTCCTTATAAAGAAGTTACTTGCAGCTCCATGTGGCAGCAGCTGATCCCAAGGGATGCAGCCAGCAGGCAGATCCATGCTGGAACATTCTGGCAGTGGGAGCAGCTGCTGGCTCCCTTCTCCCTGCAGGATAAGCAGCTCCAGCCTGACAGTCCCAGGGCTGCTCTGGAGATTGTTGATGCCATCACTCTGTTTCTACATTGCTAATGTGTCTCCTTGCCCTGGCTGCGGCTCTATTGAACAAAAATCTGCATTTCCACAGAATCACAGATAGAAATGAGTTGCAAAAGTCCTTGTGAGACCATCAAGTGCAACCTATAACCTAAAACCTCATCAACCAAACCAGGGCACTGAGTGCCACATCCAGGCTTTTATTAAACACCTCCAGGGACAGATACTCCACCACCTCCCTGGGCAGAGATTCCAGTGCCCAATCACTCCTCCATTGAAGAATTTCTTCCTAACATCTGATCTTACCTTTGTGCTGGTCCATAGATGCTGCATCCTCTTGCTGGTCCCTGGGGTCAGGGGAGGAGACAAACACTCGGGGCTGTCCCTGGGGCTGGGGGCTGCTCTGCAGTGCAGGGTTCAGGGAAATGAGATTTGTCACATACCAGGTGCTGCTCACCACTTCTGGGGGAGGCTCTGTGTCCCTGGCTGCTCTGCAAAGGTGCACACAGAGGAGATCAGAGCCCCAGCACGGGGTGTGCCTCCCACACCACAGCACAAATGCTGCCAGCTCACCAGCAGCACCAGAGCTCCTGGTTCCACTGATCACCCTGATTTCTTCACTTAGCATGCACTGATTGCTGTCCCCTGGCATTCCTGCACAAAGTGAGACATCCTGCCATTCCCTGGGGGTAAGAGTGGCCAGCAGAGAAGATACCAAGGTAGCTCAGATGCCACTTTCCTCACCAAACAGGGCCCTTAAATGCAGAGTCCCAGGATTCATGAAAGCCTTGGGCTAGTGTTAGGGAAGGGTTATGTGTGCACTGGCTCTCCTGCCCCTGCAGGGAATGGCTTGGCAGAGGCTGAAGGTTCAGCACAGCTGCAGCCATAACTTGGTGCTGCTCATGGCAGGGCCATCAGTGCTCTACAAATACTGCCACCATGGCTCTGGGAAGGTTTTCTTCTTAATTATCTCAGCATCTATTAAATTGAGAATTGTCATGGCAATTAAGACTAATTAAAATAAATAATAAATGATAATAAGAAGCCAACATGATCTATTTCACTGCAATGAAATAGAAGGTTTTACTTATTCCTCATTATGGCCTAGTTAAATATATTCATTTATCTGGAGATGTAAAAGCCCATATTCCAGGAGGATAGCTACCTCACAATTTTTATCTCCTTTCTCCCTCTCTTGAAAGGATAAATGCTGTTGTACTCAATCTCTTTGAAAAACTGCTGAAGAAAAAGCCAGGAATAATTAGATCTGATGGGGCTGTAAACATTTTCAGAGAAAAATAGAATCCCCTTCAGAAATCATCAAAGTAATTATTACACTACAGAAGCTCTAAGCTTGAGAACAAAGTAAGAGAAGAGTATTTGTTTTGGAGGTTATTCTATTTTGGTCAGAAATTGCTGCATAGGCTGCTTCTTACTTTCCTTTATTAATGTTCTTTGCAGCATGGTATTAACCTCCACTGAACAGTTCCTCCTCAGTCTGCTCTTTGCTGTTCAGAGTAAGCTGCACCTGTTTCTGTTCACATCACTGTCAGGTATGGGGTTGTCTCGATTACAGGTGGATTTTTGGGTGCAGGGCCAGTAGCAGAAGCACTGTGACTCACAGGGCTGCTGTTGGGCCCCAGGATGCTGCAGGGCCTGGGGGAGTGTGGGGCTGATGCTGCAGAATGACACCAGAAACCTCTGCAGGCAGCTGTGGAGCCACTGCACCCCAGCAGTGCCTGGCTCCTGCCTGTGTCTGCAACTCAACACACAGGGACAGCCAAAGGAGACATGGAATGAGCTTTACTCCCAAGATCAAGAGATTGCAAGGTTGCTCAATTCACAAGAATACATTTTTTTAATGTTATGAACTCTGTTATAAAATCTGTTTACAAGCTACTGCCAAATATTCAGCATATTTCTGATATCAAGGACTCCAGCACAGAATTTTCAAACAAATAAATAACAAGTTCAGCTACTGTATTCAGGAGAAGCCACCTCCGAAACAATTTTCTTATAACCTTCGAGTACAGCCATTGAAAAGTATCTTTAAACATCAAATGCCCTTTGCCTCTCCCCTAATGGTCACATCTAGATAATATTTTGGGGGTTTGTGATTTCATTCCCACTTGAGCTGAACAAACATGGCCAGCCAGACATATCTGTCTGAGACCTTGCTCTGGTATCAAAGGGTCTGTCTGCCTGAGTTTGTTGCAACAAATAAAAATCAATGCATTTTAAATGGAAAATGATTTCCACCTGAATTGCTGTAGATACAGATGTGGAAACAGCATTAGTCACAGCTTGCTGAATGATGGGCATTTCTACCTTACTGCTGCTTTGTGACTAACACTTCATGAGCAAACAACTGCTTTCATGCAAATAGAAAGCCTCAATCTCCCCAAGTGCATGGAAACCATCATTGCAGAATGGAAATGACTCACATTAATGCACTGCATTTCATAACAGCCCTGTGAGATACAAAATTGTCAGATGATAAGGATGTGAGGCTCAGAGATTAAATGATTTAACTAACACCTCTAGACTGCTTTTGGACAGAGCCAGAAAATTAACTCAGAATTTCTCAGTCCCCGTCCAATATTTTAATCTCAACATTAGCAGTAGCAATATTAGAATAACCAGCACAGTGATAGAGGATGCAATGGGCCATGTGGGATTGCTGCAGATACCAAATCCCCTCTCCAGTAAGGGCTTTGCTCCTTTGCTTTCAATGTGTGCACACACAGGGCATAGCAAGACCAGGCACATTAATACAGAACAGCAGTGTCAAGCCTAAAGCTCTTGGGCCAAGTGTTAAATAATTTTTAAAGTGTAGATGAGGCTTTGGCTTTCCTTTGAATTTGGCAGATGAGACTTTCAAGAGTACAATGTCCAACAGGATTAGCTGGGGCCTGGCCCTGCCCTTCAGCACAGAGAAACTTTCCAGCTGCTCTTTCCCTGCTCCCAGGAGCTCCCTGTGCCTGTCCCAGCCTCACCTTTCCCAGCTGTGGAGGAGATTTTGCGTGACACCACAGTGTGGCTCAGACCATTTGCCTGCAATTCCCAGTGTCTGTGCCACATTTCTGGCAGGTTCACTGATTTTTCTGGGCCTTTCTTCCCTCCCTGTTTCTTTTCTGGGGAGGCAAAAATGCCCCATTACCCTGGCATTCACTGTGGTGAAGGGCTTGGCAGTCCCTGCACAGCACAGGGCATGTGTAAGTTATCACAAAGAACCCCTGACGTGTTTGTTTTCAAGCCAGTCATTTGGAAAAATAGATTAAGACTTTTTTCAGCTGAAATAGTTCTAATTTATTTCTAGACTGGAGTAACAAGTAAACAGAAATGAACCTGCCAGGTACAATCTCTTCAAAAGAGGTTCAGAAGCTGGGTTTTAATTGTTTTAGTTCTTAAGCAAGTAACATTGGCTACATAAAACTATAAATCACTGGATTTTAATGACTTATGTAATATTTTTTCCACAATGCATACAGAAAAAGGGAACAATTAAAATAACTTAAACTGTGGAGCAGCTATTTCTTTATCCCATTTACTTCTACTCTTCAGCAAAATGAATACAAATTTCCAAGCTACCTTGCTGATATCACGTTCAAATTTACTGAGCTTTTCTTCCTTGAACTTTGTATCAGATCAAGAAATATTTGTAGAAACCTTTGGAATACAATGTCCTTGTTTCAGTATATCTACTGAACCTAGCAGTGTTTCTTTGACTCCAGGAGCCACGGCTCAATCTCACACTGTGCTGGTTTGAAAGTAAAACCAGAGAGAGACTCCAAGTCAGAAAATACAATTTAATAAGAGGAATAAAAGTGAAATAAAATAAATGAAAATCATACAACCTGACACCCTGTTAGTTAGGGTGGTGGTGGCAGTCCAGATGAAGTGCTCTTGTTGGAGCAGTGATCCCATAGAAACGTCTGGTAGTTCTGGTCCTCCAGGAGTCCAGCAGGCCCAGTGCCCTCTTTGTTGTCCCAGATTATATCCAGGTGGGAATGCCTGGCTCCTCCCCCTGGGTGGAGCATCTCACAATGGGCTGATACCATTCTATGAGTCATACAATGGGTCCTTGATTGCCCATTAACAGAGATAACACCCAGAGGGAGTCACCTGTGAGCCATGGGCAAGGCCTTGATGGCCCATGAACAGGAGATAGCCCAGAGGGAGGGGTAAGGGAAAACACTGCCCCACCTGGTTCCAACAGCTCCTGAGGGTGGTGATAGAATACATACTTTGGGCACATCTTACATTGTAACCTAGGACACACGCTGATTTGAATAATGTTCAAGTAGTACCAGTATTTATCAGCCAGTATAAAACCTCTTTCCTTCTAAATTATTTGAACCAATGTCAAGATCTTGGTATTTTGCAGCATTGGTGGCTGCAACATCTTCAGAACTGCACTGGTTGGAAGGGTTTTTTCTTTTTTTACTCAAGTAAATAAGCTGGTTTGCTAAACCAACCTGTTTAAAAGCAGGGTATTGATTCAAAGTTTTTGATGGAAAGGTTTCTGGGGATAGACTAAGGAAAAAAAAAAAGAAACTCAGAATAAAATGTCTGACCCTCTTGAGTTGCAAAATGGGTGCTTTTTCTGAATCTCGCTCCAAAAATACATTTGAAAGTGTGAGTGGAAAATGGTATGGAAATAGAAAAAGAAAAATCTACAAAAGATGTCACAAATTGAAATTTCCATTCTTCAGCCATCTCTGATTCTGGAGGCTGCTATATGTGGACTAAAGAATTATTTTATGAATCATAAAGGACTTATAATAAAAATATCAAAGGATTCAGATCAAGTAAGTGGTAAGTGCCCTTCAGTAAGATTAAATAAAATTCTCTTTTGACAATTACAATTCAAGAGTGCAGCAGACATTTTATGCAATTCTATAATCATTTGTAATTTTGCAGTAGATGATTATCAAATAATTTTTTCTTCTCTAGATAAATTGACTTCACAGAGATTGTTGCCAAAACACCTTTTATTTCCTTTTATGCTCTCTTATAAAGAATCCCAAAAGATCCATTCAGTAGACTTAATCAAATTGTTCAATGTTGAAAAGGAATCAGGAAACAATTCTATAAAATGTGAGATTAGTTATGACTAATAATAACCTGAACAGAAATTCAAAGTGATGAGCCACTGGTGTGTCTTCCAACATGTATGAAACCTACTGTCTGAAGTGTCACAGCATTTTCAGAATGATGCTGGTTTGAGAGCAAGCCTTGCTTTTTCAAAGGCACATTTAAAGACATTTATAAAGAGCATATTTTAAATAAGAAATATCTATGAACTAGTTATAGTACAATTTTCTATGCCATAGTCTGTTTGTATGGAGCAAGACTTTAAATCTAAACAATGGAGGAACTTTGTGGTATTTATTCTCAGCTAAATCTGTTTGCATTAGTAGGGTTTGGCTTATTTAGTCGAAACAATTGCAATTTACAGAGGCATCTTTTGTACAATTCCTGGAGAAAAGAAATTAACTTGCAGTAGTTCATCACCATCCATAATCCCAGGGGAGAAGCAGTCTTCACACTGGTAGGAAAATATTAATAATTCAGGGAACCCACACCAAAGACCGAGGTACCTACTGTTTTACTGTCACAGGTGAGCAGACTTTAAATAAGTTGAATGCATGCTTAGAAATCTGCTTTAATACTTCAAGATCAGATGGGTGAAATAAAAATATTGCAATCAGCAGTAGGTTACAATAAACTGCCTTTCACTAGACTAGATGAAGAGGTTACAAGTAAGTCAGATCTTACACTGAAATGTCAAATGGCAGCTGATATTATTCACCACAGAATTGAAAGCTGCTCAGAACACAAGGATGGAAATTTAATTTCAATTTATTTCAATGTAAATTGATCTTTAAGGGTCATTACATAAAATAATCTTTAGAAATGTGATTCTAAACATGCTCAGAAACAGCAATTGGACTCTTTGCAAATGACATCTTTACTTGCTGGAGGGAAGTTTACATAACCTGATACAAGAGCTGTTCACAGCCTTGGTAAAATTAATGCACAGGAGTGTCATTTGCAACCCAAAAGGTTTTTTGATTTTGTGTATTATGCAGGGACAACAGTGGAGGATCTGAATAAGTTGCTACTTTGCCATCTGTAAATAAGGATTCAAAGCTACATCCTATGCACACACCTCCTGCATAATCTATACCAAAGGCATATGGAGGTCTGACTGAAAAACAGGAACTTTTCTCAGGAACCTTTGAGAGGGAATTTTATCTCATCTCCATCATATTCTCATAGTTTTCAAACCTTCTGATTTTTAAATGAACTGCTAGAAGTTCTGCATGCCAACAATGTTTACATCATGGACTATCTTCCCTTGTTATGACTTTAACTCAGGTTTGGCTGCATACCAGAAACAGACCAAGCCTTCCTTCCTGCACAGGTAATTAGCAGCAGTCTAATTTCTCAGGAGAGAAATCTCTCCTTGGTCAGCACTGGGACCCATCAGGACATTTTCCCACTCCAGACATAGGCAAGCATGTAACTGTAGAAGACAGCAGAGAAATGGCTGTCATATGTTGTTCTGAAAACTTAGCAGGGAGCCCTTGTTTACCTCCCAAAATTAACAGAGAAGAGCCCCTGGTGGCTCTATCACACTGCTGGCAAATAGAAAGAGAGAGGGGAATATAAATCTGCTCTGTGTGTGCCTGGTGTTGTGCAACTCACAGCTAAAGCCTGTGGCAGAGGCAGTAATGAACTGTTCAGATCAGGAGTGAGATCTAAACAAAACCCACTGCTGGTGGTTTGAGCTTTCAGTGCACAGAAAAAGAGGAGAGAAAAGACACCAGTCTCTTAGACAGCCCCAAATCTGTTGGATCAGGCCAACAAGTCCTTGGATCCTTGGATGAAGGCCACAGCTCTTTGCCAGTACTCTGAGTCCTTGGCACTGCTCTGGGCTGGGGCACCGGGCACCCTCTGTGCTGGTGCTGGCTGCAGAGGGAGCAGGGCTGGGGTTTGTCTGTCAGTCCTGCTGTAACCCAGCAGAGCAGAGGTTTGTCTGTCAGTCCTGCTGTAACCCAGCACAGCAGAGGTTTGTCTGTCAGTCCTGCTGTAACCCAGCAGAGCAGAGGTTTGTCTGTCAGTCCTGCTGTAACCCAGCAGAGCAGAGCAGAGCAGAGGTTTGTCTGTCAGTCCTGCTGTAACCCAGCAGGGCAGAGGTTTGCCTGTCAGTCCTGCTGTAACCCAGCACAGCAGAGCAGAGGTTTGTCTGTCAGTCCTGCTGTAACCCAGCAGGGCAGAGGTTTGTCTGAGCCCTGCTGTCAGCCAGCCCTGCTCACACAGCCCAGCCTGGGCTGGCTCCAGCACTTCTGGGTGCTCTGGGGGCCCTTTGGCAGCAGCCTGGGCACGGCTCAGGTGGGATTGCTGCAGCCACTGCTCCTTGTGGCCAGGGCAAGGCAGAGCAGTGCTAGCCCTGGAGGAGATTGTGCTTCTGCAGTGGCCAAGTGAACAAACATGCTCAGGCTTCACCTGGCGGCACAAAGGGATGTCCAGATTTTGCCAAGTTATCTCTGACAAATCCAAATATTGTTTACTGAAAGGCTTCTCTCCCCTGAGAACTCTGATTTCTCATCCTGAACTGGAGTTCAGTTAAGAGTAATTTTACCATTCACAAGTGTTTGCTTCAGCCATTAATCTCTTGTGTGGCAGTTTGTCAGATACTTTCAAATTAGTAATTTTTAAGTACCCATCATCTGCTTGGTTCCACTTCTCTGGCATAACTGCAATTCAGGGATCAAATAACAGGAAAACAGGAAGGCAAGGCTTGCAGTACTTGGAGATGAATATTGTTTTAGGGATGTTGTGCATATCCACAGTCACTCAGATAACAAATGAAAGTCAGTTGCTGGGATGTTTGGAGCAGAAATCAGTCATGAATAACAGAAACACTGAAATAAAGATTTCACTGGTGCTATCTTCATTCACTTGTTTCTTAAAAAAAAAAATAAAGGAAAGAAAGAACAAAACAAGAAAGGGAATATTAATTTAGAAGATTTCAGACTGCACTGAAAAATGAACAGAGAGGTGTGAAAGACTGATAACTTGTACAGCTCCAGAACGCCAAGCTGTATGAAAACACTGAAACACAGAGAGCAAACCAAATAATCATGCAGGAGCAGCACATCCAGCAGCAAAGTGATCTGCAGTACAGCAACACAGATTATGCTTAATGAAAACAGGGGAGGACGGAAAGAACGAGAAGGATGAGAGGCAGAATAATGCATTCACCTCTCCGACTGTTTTAGTCAAATCTGAATTGCTAACACGGAGAGGGGAATCATTCTCTGCCTCATTCATCACCATTCCTGCCATGCACATAGCATGTTTTAACTGTTATTACAGTAATTGAACGAGTGAGGCTGTTTCCAAACACGTTTGATGTGTTGATGAGGGAAGTTGAGCAGCAGCGACCCAACCAAGCACACTCACAGACTGCAGAGAGAGCACAAGGGCCTGCTCCATCCCATCCCATCCCATCCCATCCCACCCCATCCCATCCCATCCCATCCCCACCCCATCCCCACCCTCATCTCCAGGGTTTGCTTGTGCTGCATCTCGTTTTCTCAGTTCTAAACCCCAGGAAGCATCAGCTGAGCAGACAGGATCCCTGGGGGGCTCCTTTGGCTTATTTCTTTTTTTCCTTTTTTCCCTTCTTCTTTTCTTTTCCCCCCTGCCTGCTCTGCTCTCACAGACACGTGTCCATGTCACACATGTGGCAGCTTCAGCCCTGCAGGGTTGGTACAGAAAGGTGAGGGCAGCAGCCCCGTGAGCCTCTGCTTCTGTCACCCCCTGCACAAACTCTAAAACTGAGAGGAAGTTCAAATTTTTGGGTTTGTGTGAGAGGCTTGTTCTTTGTTTGCTTTCTTGTTTTTTTTCTTAATTGAAAATGCTGCATGTGAAGCCACCAAAAAACTAATGGAAACCTTTGAAATCTTTGTAATATTATAGACATGAGCTGAAGTCCAAGGCAACACTCACAAGTTGTGCTGACCTTACTTTGTGCACTGGTTTTCATCTGTTTACTGATGCTCTCTGTTTTGTTGATGCCCTTTCCACAGTGTGATTCTGAACAGAGGAAATCTCCAAGCACCTCAGGGAAAAAAAAAACTGAAGACCTTAGATTTCTAAAAGCTTTTTATAAATCTCTCTCCCTCCCTCCCTCTCCCACCTTACCAAATGCTTTTTACGAGTCTATTAGCTTCATTAAAGAGTCAAAAGAAAATCCATCAGCACACTAAGTGTTTTCTCTCTAGTGATTCTGAGATATTTATGGGCTTGAAAGATGTACATTTAGGACACCCCAGATAGTGATAAGAATGTATAGACTTAAGACTCTCTATATTTTTAACTTCATGAGTTAGAAAGATTTATCTATTAACTAGTTGATATCTATTTATTGGTCCTGCAAAACACAGTAATTTGTGCTTTTTTCCAAACCATCTTTAGTTTTAGCAAAGTTTGCAGTAGCTACTGTGGCAACTTCTAGGAAAAAAAAAATTTTAGTGCAGAGGATTGTTGTGTCTCAGGAATACTGCCTCCAGCTACAAGCACAGAAGCGCTCTCCAAGCAGCCTGTTAGCTTTTGGCATTAAATCCTCCCAATTCCAAAGATTAACCCTTCTCCAAAGGTGACTGTGTCACCAGTGAAGGGCATCTGTGATTAAACCACTAAACACTGCTTTTCTGTGTGAGCTCTGGGTAGGAGACCAGAGCACACGGGAGATTTATGGATTTTTCTCATCTCCCGTGTGCCAGTTGCCAGGAGCAAGTAGGGTTCAAGAGAAAACACCCTGGCCTTTGCCAGGCAAATGTGGGATGGATTCTGGGAATGCTGAGCAGCTGTTTTACAACAAGAAAGAGCTGTGCTCAGCTCTTTCACTTTTTGAATCAATGGCTTATACAGAGGAGTGATCTGGTTCACAACGTGGCTCTAGAGCAAAATCAAAATAAGTGTTTGACCCAGTGTTCACCAGGGAAATTGGATGTCCATGTCTCAGAGAAGGCATTGAGGACACCTCTTGTTTATCAGCCCTTCCATGTTTGATCATTTGGATATTTATTTGTTGGTACAATTGTTTCCAGTTTCCATTTGAAGTGTGTGGCATAGAGCTGGGAACATGGGGCTTTGGCTAAACTGACAGCACTTGTGCATTCTTCCTTCTCTGAACTCACATAATTGCAGCCTGTGACATTTGCAGTCCCTTGGTAAATAATTTGTCATGCTTCACAACTTCCTCTTTAAGAAGTGCTCAGCTATATTGAAACATAAATATATCATCTTCCATTCACATAAAGTCTGTCATTGAAGCAAATCCTGTAATGGTTGAGAGATTTTACTGGGAGCACAGATTTCTTGACATTTATGCTCTGTATGAGCAACTTCACTTACATGGATATGCAGACATCTTTTAGGCTGCATTAGCAGCACAAAGAGGGGCTTTGCAGGAGAGGGGAAACACAAGTTAAGTGACAGGAATCGTCTTGGCAGCACAGCATCCTGCTATTGCCTGAAGTGGATTTCATGTGGTTAATCCATGGTAAGAATATTCATTTAAATGGTACTTCGAGGATTTGAATGACAGCAAAGGATCTTAATCACTTATTTGTCACTGAGAGACAAATTCCCTGCCTGCACCTTTCCTGCTCCAGAGGGGACACTGCAGCTTGTCCCACCATCTCCAGCAGCAGCCAGCACTGCTCTCTGCAGCCCTGCACACCCACACAACCTGGTGGCCAGCCACTGACCTCTGCAAAACCTGTTTATCTTAACATCTCTGCCACAAATTGCTGCTTGAAGGACTGCATCAGACCAAATCCTCAAATGGCATTAGCCTCGTGTCTATTTAAAGATTGGAATAGGAACAAAGTGTCATGCCTCAGGGACAAGGGCCAAGGTCACTTCAGAGCGAGCTGCTCCAAACATAGACATAATTCTAATCTCAATGAACATTTATTGTGCATATCTTAATGATTAAAGTGCTGGAGTTTTATCCCAATCACTAGTATTGAAAGGAAAAAAAAATAATGTCATTAAGTTTTTGCTGTGACAAGTTGGTACAATTTTACCAGGAGAGATTTTTAATCTATCTGCAATAGTAATCAGAGAGAAATTCCAATTTTTCAGATTAGATCTTACCTCACTGGGAATGAATTTCATAGCAGCTTTGCAAGTTCCACTGTTTTCCCTTGGTCACTAAGTAGAGAGCAATTATTGATTGAAGTAATTTCTGAGGAAGACAGGTCAAGTTTCAGGTTAAACTGCATCTTGTAAGAGAAGTAGTCTCATGCAAAAGAAGAGACAGAGAGGGATTAGCAGCTTACAATTCACTTTCTTAGAGGTACGTGTTCTGTGTCAGCACTTGCTTACCATGAAAGTCTGCTTGGTGTGTAACAAACTCCATTTAGCTCCTTGTTGATTTAGAAAATATAAATAACACTCCAGTAGGAGCACCCACTTTTCATGGAACCACATCTTCCTCAGGAGGCCCTCCAAAAGCCTGATCAAAGCTTTTGCCTTATCCCATAGGCTGCAAGGGAGAGCAGTTCTTGCTAGGGCTGGGCTGGGCTGTCCCCTCCTGGCTGCTGCAGCCCTGGCACAGGGGCTCTGCAGGAGCTGCCCCACAGGCACTGGAGTCCCTTGGCTTTGTGAAGCCTCTGAGCACACACCTGAGGTCCTGCTCCATCTCCCTGTGTCCCACAGCCCCATTCTTCCATGGAAACCAGGAGATCCACAGGCAAAAATAAATTTGAACCTGTGTTTTCCCACTAAATGTATAAATGGGATCTTATGACTGCAAAATATTTAGGTCTGTTGGGTTTCAGTGCAGCATGTTTACTACCTGATTTCTAAAGACAATGACAGGAACTAATAAGAATCCTCTGATCAGTAGCATTATTGATACCATTGGCAGGTGATATAATAATGTGACATTCAGAGTTATAGCAAAGAGTGTAAAGACTTCAGTAGGGTTGACCCTGGGCTGAGATGTGCAGGCCAAATACAAAGGCTGGAGAAATTTTCCTTCTGTAGGTGTATCTGTGTGAGACCCACAGGTAGAGCACTCTTTAAAAACAGCTTTTGATTTTTATTACCTTTTTTTCTCAAATACAGTGTATCTATTCTCTAGGGCTGAGGACATATCCAACCAAGAGTATCCATTTATACTGCTGAAGTGTTCAAATTCCAATGAAAAGGGATCACTGTGGCTTTAGAGAAACTGGTTCTCTTAAAGCTTTCTTACAACTCTGGAAAATTGCATCTCTTGGTTTTCATTTCTGATCCTCAAAACAATCTGGTCTGAAAAACATGGATTTTGGAAGACATCCTTCTTCCTGGATGTGTGGTATTCTCTAAGTTTTCTTTCTCGATTAACCATAATCCATCAATATTATTAGAAGATCTTCTTTGCTTATCTTTCTGCTGTGTGGCTCCTCTCAGAAGGATGTAAAAAAATTGTCTGAAGAAGACAAGTTGCCTCACCCATTGCCATTATCCCTCCAGAAGCCAAGATAATACCAGCATCAAGGAAAAGCACTGGAAATTCAGGTGGCTGAATGGATGTAGGGAGTCAGCAGCTGGGGAAGAGCAGGGGCTCCCTGAGAGAGAAACAGAGGGGCTGCAGAGAGGGGTGTCTTGAGTACAGCTACCCCTCCCTTTGGGCCAGGAGAAAGGAATACAACAGGGATACCTCTGACAGCTGCCAAAAACAAGGTGGGGAGGGCTGTAAGATATTTATGTATCTAAAGTCGCGTTTCTTGTACTTACTAGTCCCCAGTGTTGGGAGTTATAGGCAAATATTATCAAAATATCAAGCTGTCTACTGAAAGAGGATGTTGAGTCAGGCTCCAACCCATATTTGGAACTATTAAATTATGGAGTAGCACTGATGTTATCTGCTGACATTTCATTCAGCAGAAAAACTTACTTAAGGAAAGAAGTAATGCTGCAAAAGAAATTGAGGTCAGCGTGACGAGAGACCTGCGAGAGGAAAGTGTGGGTGCAGTGTGGGGTGCCAGCTTCCCGTGGGTCAGGTGTTGATGGAAGGCACTCGTATCACAGAGAGAGCTCTGAATCTAAATCCAGCCCATCTGACAGGGACAATAACACCTGGAAAACCCAGCAAGGTGGGAGCTGGGAGGCCCCGTCAGCCACACAAACTCCTCCAGCCACCTGCAGAGGGAACCTGGCAGCGTATTAATCTGCTGCAGAGTCACATCCAGCCCACACAGAGCTGCTTTTTATATCCAGCTATAATCCAGGTCGCCCACTTCCTCCTAACAATCTCAGCTTTCTCTTTTTCTCTCTTTTCTCTTTTTGCTTTCGTGCTCCAGACTGAAATGTGCTGTATTGCCATAGATTCCATTTGGAATCAAAGCAGGGGCCTTTTCTGCCACGTGCACATCAGAGCTTCACAAAGAGAGGGAGATGAGGGAGCAGAACCGATATGACAACAAAGAGTAACATCAAATGTAACAAGCCAGTGGGAATGGGAAGTGATTGGAGGTAGACACTTTAAAATGTTCTCTGCAGGTGAGAGTTAGACATGCTGCGTGTTTTGACTCCTGAGGGCTGGCACTACAAACATTTTGAATTACAGCCACTCTAAATGCCACAGGAACCTCTCAGCCTGACTCTGAACATCCATGAATTTAGGATGCACGCAGAATGAACTTTCAGAAGCATCTCTGTTCCTTAACTTTTAGAAATTAAATCTCCTAGACGATGAAAGATTATTTTGGATCTGTTGTTTTACAGAGGATGGGATGCAGCTGGGCAGGGAGGCCAGAGGTTCCCTAAGCCCCCTGAAGTGTAAGGTACCTCAAAGCCCAGAGTTAATTCTAATCTAATTTATTGCTGTCCCATGGAGGGTCACAGCCACAGCTGTAATCTTTCACCCTCTCCACTGTGTGTGTTGTAGCACAGCCCTGTGCTGAGTCCTTGCCACTGACAGGACAGGATTTTATCCGTGCTCTGCAGACTTTTGGCTGTGCTCTGTGCTTGTACAGAGCAGGTTCCCTGCTGCCTCACACCTCACACAGAGCTGCCCTTAATGCAAAGTGCCAGTGTAAGGACTTGGTGTTTCTGTGCTCTCAGTAGAAATTGCTTTTCCGCCTACACTTGCACTACAAACCCAGTTATTGTAACTGTTACAACCTGTACAAACAGCCAGTCCCAGTTGCCCCCTAAGGAGAAAAATCATCACAATGGAGAGTTGATTCATGCTGCTTTATAATATAATTATAATTAATTTTTTAAAAATAGTTATTTACTTCTAATACCATTATTTCCCTTAAATCAGCATTTCTTGTATTATCACATACCATGGATCTCAAATGTGAAGTTGAATGTTTTCTTCAGCTATAGAAACAGTGAACAAAAGAAAAAAAAATTAAGCTCCTAAATAGACCAGGAATTGTGTACATGCTTATGGCAAAGACATCCAAGCAGGTTAGACACAGCATGCTTACAGTGACATGAGCTCCATTTACAGAAGTATAATTTCCTTTGATGACTTTTGCAGAATTATTTCCTAACTTGCAATTGATAAAAGTACATTTGAGACCTCAAAAATATTTATGCTGCTTGCCATAAGGGAACAGATGAGATGACTGCAAGCTTCCATGCTTTCAATTCCTAGCTGTAGTACTATTGTATTATTAAAGAGTTGTTTGAGGTCGTCTTTGTGCTTTTAAAAGAAAGAATATGGAGAGCCTTACATATGAGATGAAAGCTTTTATTACAAGCATTCCAATATTTATTCAATGCAGTTGAAAGGTAAATAGGGTGGTGTTCCATGGTTTTCTCAATTTAGTACAAGATGAAAAACCAGACTCATTGAGGAAATGGTAACCTCATTACAGTTAATATCCCTGACCCGTCTGTGCTGCAATAAACCTGATACTGACCCCAAAGTGAGCAGTGCTCAGTCTCTGTGTAGAATTCCACAAGCCAATTTTCCACTTTCAATACTCTGCTGCTAATTTAATTCTTATCTAAGCTCACATAGTAGGATTATGTGGATTATAACTGTGAGAAAAATGTAGTTTCAAACCTGTGCAAAGGGCGAGTGGTGGCAGGAGCCAAAGTACTCCAGAGAACTAATGTTTGGTGTTACTTCAGGGGAAGGGCTGGCACAAGAATATTTTCTTTATTCAAATGGTTTTTCCATCCTCTGCCAAAAGATTGATTTGGTTCAAATTTAAGTGTTTCTCACCATCAGAAATAACAGTAGCGTTGCTGAGAGGTTACAGCTCTTACACAAACCTTGCTGCAGCTTTCACTTCACTGTCAGTCATGGTAGGAGTGGATAAAAGACACAGATTCCTCTGGTTTCCCAAGCCACACAGGGGCTTGACCACCACTGCAGACCCTGCTCATAACTACCCTGCACTGTGTCTGTGGCAAGGTGCAAGAAGAGTTTTTGCTCCTTATTTACACAGTTATCATTTTAAACCTTCCCATAAATCCCAGGAAGGTTTTCATTATCCCAGCTCACTCATACACCAGCAGCCTGTGCCAGTGCCACATCATATATGTTGTAACATTCCTTCCTATGTTCCCATGTTTTCATAGAAAGAGTCAGTATATTCAGGAGTAGGTTTGACAACCTTCAAATTTACCTGAACAAAACTTTTAACTCAATTTCCTACCTTGTCCTCATCAACCTTTCCTCATCCTCCCTGCCAGAGCTGCTTCTCTGTTCTTTGGATGAACTGCCTCAGTGTTTCTGCATTTTCAGACTCAATAGCCCTTCTCTTCCCTGGTAATTATCACACCAATGTCAAACTCAGACTCCAGTTTTCTACATTTCCAGCTCCTTGCCTGTCTCTGAGCTCCTACAAGCCCTGCTCCCTTTCTTCCAGTGCTGTTCCTGTTGAGGGTGACATTGACCCCTTGTAGATCCCTCCCACCACAGCACCAGTCTGACCTTAGGTAGCTCTTCTTGACATCTGATGATTCTGACTTCATGAAGAAACTGAATCTTTATGTTCCACATATTTAATTGCTGACTAGTGGTCCATAAAATTTATTATAAGTATTTTAAGTCAAATATTTTTCATATTACATATACACACACACCATTGGACTCAGTTAATTCTAGAAAGAAGGATGGAGGAAGAGATGATCTGCATGAAGAAGAAGACAATATAAAGTGGCATAGATTTTATAATGGCAGTGGGAGAGGCAATGACATCTTACTGGATGGGCAGATGAAGCTGGAAAAGGAACAGCCATTCTGAGCACACAAAGCCTCAATACACATTGAGTTTAACTTGATGGGGTTAATCTGCCAAATCCCCTGAAAGGAGAGGTCAGGGAGGAGGATGGGAAAACTGAGTAAAGAGAGAACTGCAAATGTGTTCCTGCATTGTTTCTGCATGTGGACTATTCAGGGAGCTGAATGAATGGTATTTACATTGCTCAATGTAAATGGATCCTCCAACAGGATCTACTAAAAGAGTTTTATTTTGATTTCTGGCTCTTAGTAAAATGGTGGGAGCGTTTCATTTAGCCCAAAGGCTAAATAGGCAAGTTCTCCAGAAGTGCTGGTCCTTCCCAAGGCAAGTTTCCCAGAAGTGCTGGTCCTTCCCAAGGCAAGTTTCCCAGAAGCTCTGGTCCTTCCCAAGGCTCCCCAAAGGGCTGTTGGGGTCACCAGCACTGCTCTGCACCCCAAGGAGGATCTGTGGGATTTCACAGATCCCAGTGAAACCAGCCAAGCTAGCTTCATGACACATGTAGTGCACTCACTGAGTGGTTTGCACTACCTGCTTTGATCCTGAAATCCCTTGAACACTTATAGCCCAGTAAATCATATTTTTCAGCCAAGGGTGTATAATCAGCCTGCTGAGTGGACCTGGTCCAAAACCAGCTAGGGTCAGCAGAAGATACCTTCTGGCCACAACTCTGAATTACATCCCTTTCAAGTCAAATCAGGAGAATAAAACACCACCCCCTGCTTTGCTTTATACATCTGGGGTTTCTTTTCCTTCTGAGAATCAGAAATGTGAAAATCTTTCATCTCAAGGGCAGGGCTAGGTTGAGGACAGATGTGTAGGTGCTGTTCTGCCTGGCTATGACTCAACATATTGCAAATACCTTTCACCTACACACACGTAAATAAATAAGCATTGCAGGTATTTTCCTTCTGCAAAGCCTAATAGTGAATTAGAAAGAGGCATTAAAATGCAAATATATTTAACCTTTATGCTTCTGTTGATGTGTATTTTAACCATTGTTTAGTTTCCTATAAAAAGCTGTGACTGTGATGAGACCAATGAATGCAGTTTCAGAATTTCTCTTTTTAAATTATACCACCTTGACTATAGTTTGATGCTCATAATCCTACATTTCTCTCTGATATCAATACCATAATATACAAGCTGACACCGTGGGAAGCAGGAAAAGTTGACTTGACCAGAGAAGACAAAAAACATACTTGGCTTAACAAGCACTATTTACACAATCTGTAAATTATTATTGTGGAAGGAGGCTCAGATAACTCAGGAAACACCAGAAGATAAACCATCTTTAAAGCCAGTGAGCAAAGCCTGAAGCCACTGTCTATTACCAGAGCCCCACTGTCCCTGTGAGCCTCAGCCCTGCCTGCTCCCAGTTCCCCTCTCTGCTGCATTCCTCCAGCAGCATTCACTCCTCTGAGAAGGAACAGCTCTATCTGGGTCTTATCTGTGTTGCAGCTGTGCCTGGAGGGCACTGTGCCAGGGAAGAAGTCTCCTGGCCTGAGCTCTCCAGAGGATAAACATGATGGAGGAGGATGGCAACCAAAATGGAATCAGTAAGTGAAAGAAGATTTTCCTGCTTTATGCTTCCTAGCAGGCCCACTCAGCACTTTCCTATTTCATCTGCTTCTCAAGCCCATAATAAATGAAGTCTTAGTGAACTGAAAGCCTTTTATTTTGAGATGTGCTCCTCTCTTTTACACTGTGTTGTCTGGGCTTTTGGTTAAGGTACAATTTAGGTAAAACAGATTAAATATTCATCTTTTAGAGCAGCATTTATTTCCCTTCTGACCATTCTCTTTTCCTTCAGCTGCCTGTGCCTGCCATACAAATGCTCTCATCTCTGTTTTAGTGATCCAAGACTATCCTTTCTCATAACTGAGCAGAACATTCTTAGTTCTAATTGATTTTACTCAATATCATGCAAAAACATACACGCTATTTCACTGTTCCTCCAGAATATATCTCGCAGACATACATAAACCATCACTCCAATTCCAACTTTTTTAGGCAGGGAAAGTGCTGGTGCAGCAGCAGAGAACCAGAACTCCTGGACCTAGAAGTAGAGTGTACTGCCAAAGCCAAGAGAGAGCCCAACAACAATCACAAAGTTCTCAGAGTGTCCCAGAAAGTGGTGAAGGGCAAAGTCCTGGCATGATGGGAGTAGCAGGATTTCTGGTGGATACAAGAAATCCCATGGCATGCTCCTGACCACAACAGCACTGTTTGATGCACACATGTGACCATAGCCCTGCTCTGCCTCAGCCCTCCTGTTTCACATTTGTTTTCATGCTGAGCAAGTGTTCACCCAGGGGTTTGTGTCAGGCCCTCACCAAACAGCACCTGGGGCTGATCTCCAGCCCCTGGGAAGGCTCTTGCTTGTTACCCCAGGGAAAAAGGGAAGGGATTTCAGTGGCTGCCAGGACCTGTGCTGGACATCACTGTGCCTTACAGTTTGCAGTACAAGGATCACCTCCACCTTCTGGGACTCTTTGGAAGCTCTGGCAGACATGCCCCAATGCTGGCACAGATAACCTTCACATCACCTGAAGAGCCTCTCTGCAGCATGTGATTTATAACTTATCAGTATCCCTAGGCAGGAAGTACAGTACTGCAAACTCTGAGATAAGCATCTCCAGCCCATCTACTGCTCTCCTCAATCATTGCCTGGATTTATCACTGTGAGTTAAAGGATGGATAACTTGGTGACCTTTTCAATCTTGTCTCCTTGGCTAAGGTGCCAATCATAAGGCATGCACCAACCAGAGCTCTGAGTCACATAAATCCCAAAAAAATCAATTTCTAATTATAAATCTGAAATTTGATTGTGGCTCGATTCCAGCTGAAAGGGGCACAGAAATGCACTTCTGAAAATATGACACAAAGAGTATAGATTCCTTGTGAGGTTCTATTCTGTGCAACAAAGGGACACCACCTCCTCTGCCATCCCATCCCACAGGGCACTAAAATACCTTTCCATTTCATGGCATCTGTCCATTGATTTGATGGTTAATGTCCAGCATAAAGACATGACAACAGCATTCCATGAAAGATTCTCCATGAAACTAACCTTTCTACTCATCTAGGCTCTCCTTTTATTGTCAGAACCTTGAGAATGACTTTGCAACAGCATTTACAATAACACTAATAAGCCTATAATCTGAAAGGCCGGAGGATAATTTCTCAAACCAGATGAGATAAATTGCACAATAAATGCCTGTATGAAAGAGATATGTCTTTCAAGTTTTAAAACTCAGTATTTAGTCTAAATGTATTATATACTGCTTTTACTACTTCTTTATTTGAAAAGAAACAAACCCCCAAAACATAAAAGTCAGATGGTTTTGCTTCATTTGACTTGAGATATGTAAACAAGAGCTGATTTTGCTATGGCCTTATTTAAATAGTATTGCTTTATTATTTCATTCCACAATGTTCTCTTCAAATTACCAAGAGCACCCCATTCTCAAAACATTTGTGCAGAATCTAATATTTACCACTACATTTGCTACAGTTGTTAATATCAAGTGGAAATTGAATATGAGGAAGTTGAATGTGCCATGTTGATATTGATTAATATGATGAAGCCTAGAAATCCATTACTTTAATATTCGGGATATCAAAGCAGATAAACACTGGCAATAAAGTATTTTAGACTTACATGGAAAAAGATAAAAATCCTCAGTAACCAGAGAGAAAATCACATATGAGAGAGATGTAGACCAGTGGTTTACCTTTAGTCAATACACTTAAATCATTGCTGCAGCTCCTGAGAACCACAAATGGGAATGGTGTCCATCCAAAGCACAGTGACTCATTGAAATGGAGGATTGTTATAGATTATCTCGTGTTTCTAAAGCTACCTGCTAAGTTTTGTTATATCTACTGCTCATCCTTTTAACAATTCAACAAGTTGTGAAAGCAGCACAGAGGGAAGGCACTTGGAACATCAGAATACAGCACATTCCCTGACTACAAACACCAGCCTCTCCTGGTTACTTAAATCTCATTTGTAAGAAATTGATCTTTTGGCCAGGCCTTGTTTTAAGGGTGTGGGCAGGGCAGCTCCCCTGGAGCAGGGCAGTGGTGCTGCATTGGAGCAGGGCAGTGGTGCTGCATTGGAGCAGGGTAGTTCCCTGGAGCAGGGGTTGGATTGGATCAGGGCAATGCTTTTGGAGCAGTTCTCTGGCTCAGGGCAGTGCTTTTGGAGCAGTTCCCTGGATCACGGCACTGCTTTTGGAGCAGTTCCCCGGAGCAGGGCAGTGCTTTTGGAGCAGGGCAGCTCCCTGGAGTAGGACAGTGGTGCTGGATTGGAGCAGGGCAGCGCTTCTGGATCAAGGCAGTTCCCTGGAGCAGGGCAGTGCTTTTGGATCAGGACGGTTCCCTGGATCAGAGCAGTTTTCCTGGAGCAGGGCAGTGCTGTTGGATTGGATCAGGGCAGTGCTTTTGGAGCAGTTCCCTGGAGCAGGGCAGTACTTTTGGATCAGGGCAGTTCCCTGGATCAGGGCAGTGCTTTTGGAGCATTTCCCTGGAGCAGGGCAGTACTTTTGGATCAGGGCAGTTTTCCCGGAGCATGGCAGTGCTGTTGGATTGGAGCAGGGCAGTGCTTTT
>WEIU01006277.1:954210-1103161 GCA_013389925.1 Aegithalos caudatus | reverse complement strand
CGGGGCCCCTCGGCCCCGCTCGGTGCCTCTCGGTGCCGCTCGGTGCCGCTCGGTGCCGGCCCGGTCCGCTCCCACCGGGCCCGCGGGAGCTCCGGGAAGAGGCGGTAATGGGGAAGCTGTCAGCACGGATTACTGCCGGCACCCTCAGCCTGACGCCATCCCCCCTGACATTGCCACGGGCAACCTGCCTCCATTTATAGCCGGCTGCACCATTACGGGGCTGCTGATAATTTCGGAGTAAAAGTTTAAATGATTGAGCGCTCCGCTTGCAAAGACAAGGCTTTTTGGTACGTCGTTAATAATGCAGGGATTTAGACACTTTATCGTCTTTAGAGATGCGCTGGTTTGAATAGCACAGGGAGCTTTCCGTGCATCCCTTTTAGACTGACACGTCTGTCTTGGAAAGATGGAGCCCCAGTGCTCTTCCCAAACGAGGTCTGGCTGTGATTCCTTACGGAGAAAGAAAAAGATGGATGTGATCCTAGGAGGTTCACGCTGCAGACTGCTGTGCTTTATTAACTGCAGACCGCTGTGCAGTTCGACTTCAAAACATTAGGAGCTGTTTTCAGTGAAGTAATTCAAATTACTTGAAGGCTATCACGTTAACAAATGCAAAGTGACTGTTTACAGAATTGGAAAAACACCCATTAACTTGCCTGAAATAGAAAAAGTAAAAGATAGAAAAAAAGTTTTTGAAGTTTGGACAACTTTTGAGAAACAAAAAACACATTCTTATTTCTGAAATATTAGGAAAATTACTTAATTTTTCATAAATTACTCAAAGGTAGTTTTCTGACAGCCACTCTGGCACTACAGCCCAATATGTTCGATAACAAACCCAATGACATGTGCTTGACTGTAGTTCATAAAAATATTAGTGAGAAAATCCATTATTTTTCTTGTACTGTAGTCATGGATAATATACCTAGAGGAGAATACACCTCATTGTATAACAAAAGCATAAAAACATGGTATATATAATTGAGATGAATACAAATAGACAGGAAAATTACTTTCCCTGACAAATGCTACATTTAGCTTAAGTAGAAAATGTGCAGCTCAGTATGAAGTCTCATTAATAACCTTCTAAATTTCTGCTGGTCACAATTGAAAAGTAACTTTCACAGCATTTCAAAAAAATGTTCTACATCCCCCTCATATTAGCCTGTAGCAATCCCTCAACATGCTTTTTCTTTTCCATAAAAAATCATACAATTATAGGAGAAAAGGGCAATTTGGTGAATTATGCGATATTCCTCTATGACTAACACAGAAGATTTTTTCAGTTTCCCTTTGCTTCTGGTTTTTCGGGGTTTTTTTTAGGAAAAAGGTATTTAAAGATAAAAAGAGAATTCCTCAGGAAAAGGGGCAAGTACAACACCTAAGGACCTGTATGACAGCCTCGCTGTAGCAATAATTTAGCAGTAGCTGCACAAAACCACCACGGCAAACGCACATTCCAAGTATTAAAACAATAATGAGCAGGTTTTAAAGAGGTGGTTTTATATCTATTCAATCTAATTATATGCTTCTCTCCTATCATCATATTCAGTAAACCAGCTAATTTCTTTCCATTTTTCACCTTGGGCTATTAAAGCTTTCATATATAAAGCAAATCACTAAATCTTACAGCAAATATCCACTGATCATTTAATTTAAAAGAAACAGGCTTCTTTTTCTCTCTCGCCAGATGAATTACTGACATTGAATGCTGTGAGCTCTTGATGTGATGTGTATTCTCCAAGTGGGGAGAAGCTGGTACATGTGATCTAAAGAAATGTGGAGTGCTTATTCTTATTGAAACCTGCTAAATTTCAGAATAAATGGCGTGTTTTATTGCTGCCACAGACCCTGGCAGCTTAGCCAAGGCACAGGTCCCATGGTGTAGTGAATCATGAGGAAGATCTCATGGTCTGCATGGAAAGAGTTGGTGAGAGGAAGGGAAGGTGGGGAAGGAGGGGCTTTGGGATGCTGTGGCAGGAGCTGGAGCACACCTGCTCCAAAGCCTGGGAAGGCTCTGCAGTTCAGCCTCTGCTGCCTACAGCTTTGTGTCCTTCACATCTGCAGCGTACGGATTCTAGAAAGGCAGGAATTACAATAGTGTGGAGCTTGTAATTGCTCTCATTAGCTCCATTAGTTCACTTCCAGCACCAAATAGGCAGTTTCAAAGTACAGATTGTTCCAGGAAGAGCACGTTCATTCACCAATGGCTGACAGAAGAGCTTTGTTTTCCGCCTCGCAGAAAGCTGCTACAGAATTACTGCAAATGTAAATATCTATTTTTGTTATCTCTGCTGGCATATGACTTGACGTATGCATTTGGTGACATGTTGTCCTCTTCCCATGCTTCTGGAAGCCACGTCCATCCCATCTGCTTCATTCCCAAATACTTAAATTTGCTTTGTCTTCAACATCAACGACCCAAAATAAATAACACATATCCTTTGTTGATATGGCTGTCAGCCATTTACCATTTCTTACTCCATCTGTGTCCTCCCAGCTGTTCAATCCCAGCACTCCTTTCCAACCATGGCATTCATCAGCAGCACTTAGAGCACAAAACATTAACGTGGAGCCCTTTCCTTCCATGTGCTAAGGCTGGGGCAGAGAGCACTGCCCATGACTGGATCAAAGATTAGGGGGTCACAGGACATGGATGATCCATGAGGTTTGGACAGGCTGCATGTAAGACTGCTGATCTATTTGATTCATGGCAGATAACGTTCACATTTGAAAACCTGTGTCAAACCAGCTTCAATAAAAGGCAGAGGGAACTGCAGGTGGGGCAGTTAAATCTCCCTTCCTTGACAAAATTGTGCAGCACAGCACATCCTCTCAGAGGCCACTGCCAAATATTTGAAGGACAAAACAATGAGGAGGAACAGTATGGATTTACCAAGAGGAAACTGTTCTTGCTCAGCCCACTCTGAGGAGAGCAGTGCAGGCAATTTGCTTTCTCCTTAGCAGGGCTATGGACAAGATGTCCCCAAACTTCCCAGTACTCAAGCAGGGTACTGGCTTTGCAGTCCTGGCTGGCTGGACTACAAGCAGGCTGAAAACCTGTGGGACCACTGGTCTCAAGCAATAGTGGCTGTTGGTTAATAGTGAATGTTTTCCTTCCTGGGAGCCAGGCTCCTCAGGGCTGGTACCAGGGATAACATTGCCTGATGTCTTCATCCAGGCTGAGAGGATGGGGTGGGAGTGACCCACCTCAGAGGAGCCTTCTCTCCCAGAGCTCTGAATTTTTACAGCCATCAACCTTCTCATACCACAATAACAGATTCATCTTGAAGTGTTAAGACGTTTCAAGTAAAAAAAAAAAATCATTAAAAGGAGCAGATGGTTTTAGTGAGGTTGTAAATAAGTGTGTTATCTAAATGCAATGAGTCCATTTGGGATAACAAAAAAAGCTCAGAACAGTCACATAAAGAGGAAGTTTATTGTGTTAATAAGTTGTCATGCAGAGCAAAGAAAGAAAAAAATATCAAAGCATCTGTTTGATTTTAAACAAAAGTCTTTTGGGAATAACACAATGGAATGCCACTAAAATTATATGGATTTTCAACTTTAAGTGGGAAAATAGAATCCCAAGAGCCCATAAAAAGTGAAGGAATTTTAAGATTTTACAGACAATTGCATGTAGGTGAGGGGTGGTGGGGTAGTTACACAGTTTCTAGTCCAATGTTTCTCCATCTGTGATCCACAAAACACCAGAAGAGCCTATACAACACAGTTGTAAAAACAAATAAAACCAGGCATATTCCTCTCCACATGCAAACATGCTATGAAATGAAAGGTGGTAAAAGAAATATAATGCTTAGGTATAAAAGGTTATGTTTCATCTGGTTGTAAATGAAAAGTATTACAGCAATGCTGTTTGTTAGTTCTCATTCTGTTTTTTTTGGTTTTTTGTTTTTTTTTTCACCAGATCTTTTTATGTGCTTGTTAAGACAAGTGTAAACCATCAAAGGGAGCCAGGTCAATTAACATATTGCTTAAAAAGCAGTTAAAATGTTTTTACTGCTGTGCCTTCTACTCAGAAAGATAAGAAATAAATGTGTACCCTAAAGATCTTCCTGAAGGGGAATGGGAATGCAGGCATGACAGAATTTTGAGCTTCTGGGGAAGAGAAATTTCAGCTCAAAAACTGAAATCTGACCATTAGTGCTAGTGCAGGCTCCACTGGTGCTTGAAGAGGCAGGACAAATCATGTGGTACTACTGAGAGCACTTGTGAAACATCTTCAGGTGCAGGTTCTGGGTACAAATAACAGCCAGGGCATGAATTTTAAGGAACTGAGCATCCAGAATTCTTCTCAGTTCCAAATTTTTGGAAATTTGGTTTGTAGTCTCCCCAGAACACTAAAATTTGTTATTTCTATACAAATTGGAGCAAAAAAATAGTGTGCCCAGTAGAAAAACATGGGTGTGGAGGATTGAGGAATAACAGTGCTCTGCAGAAGTTAGAGAAAACTGGAAGGATCAGGACATCACCAATTTTGCAATGGAAAATACATTTTCTTGTTACAAAGTCTTGAAATTTTGACAGAAAGACTTGGAAAGAACTAAAAACATCCAAGTCAATGATTAAAGTGACCTACTTGATATCATTTACTCAAGGCCAAATTTTGCATGCATTATGCTTCTTAGTTAAATGATACATTTCCATGCATCTATTTCTGATAGTCCTCCTTCTGAAACAGTTGAAGAAAATTAATAACTCCAGACAAACTCACTTCAAGCATTACAAGCTTCAGGGCTAAGAAATGATTGAGAGCAGGAAACTTCTGCTTTTGACAGGAGGCTCCTAGAAGGATACTATCATCCTTGGCTTTGAAAGAGATAATATTTCACAGCAAGTAAGGAGCAGGCTGGGTTTGGGGTTTTTTGCTCTAGTGGCAATATTAAAATAACAAAATTCTAATAAAATACTGATATTGTTCAAGTTTTTTGGCAAAATGGGATAACTCCAGATTTCTTGTTTCATTAACTTTCTTTCCAAGTTTAAAATTTTGGGTTTGCATTGATACCAGTAGTATTTTTTATTTTCCCTTTTGCAAAACAGGGTTGGTACATTCATGGAAAATATTTTAAAACAAAAACATTAAAACATTTTAAAACAAAATGGCTTGCTTTGCCATTGAATTGCTTTTGAAATCTGCAGTTTTTGTTCAAATCCTGGTTTTGGGAGAGCTCCTAGAGAAAGTCAAGCCAGATAAAGCCATTTTTATCCATTGCCTACAGTTATTTACTTTGTGAATGACAGGATTCTGTTAGCACTGGCTGTTCAAGGGCCCATCACTGAAAATGCCCAGACTGTCCTCCACACCTTCCAGCTCTCATTGCAGAAATCCATGTTTATCCCACAGTCTGAGTGCATATTTCTAATGCCACTGGAGATGTGAAAACAAAGAAATCCAGAACTGAATATTTAGGATGGGAGGGAGGAATTTTTCCATTTCAAAAATCTAGGGCTATAATTATTGATCCTTAGACTATTCTAGAAAACCAGATGAGTAGTTTTATGTTAGGCTATCATCAATAACTAATCTTCATCTTCTCAGGGAAAATCCCTCAGCTTTGGACATCACTGCTTATATAATCTCTTAAAATATTTATTCAGAATAAATAGGTTTTACATATCCCCACAGTGTCAATCTAAATATAATTTTGATTGACACAAGATACTTCAGCAAATTATACTGAGTTGAGCAGAAAACTACAATTACCCAGTTTTATTTGCTAATCACCACCCTATATTTATTGAAGTGGCTAGAAAGATTGGATCACTTGATCTCTTGCCTTCATAAAAATTACTTTGAAATGCTGCCTTTGACTTCTTCAGTTATTTTTATTACATATCACCAGCCTGGCCACTTTGATCATGGAGGAATGACAAGTTGCAATTATTGGTGTTTTTCTCTAAGGGCAAAACAGTGACCCTGGCAGCACTAAATGCCCTGAGCCTTCCCCTCTGGAGGCACTTTGGGGCTGAGCTCTATAATTTGTCCCTCCTTGGGGTCTCTGAGAAGGGATGGAGAAAGATTGGAATTTTCCCTCACCAGGGAGCTCTACCAGGCTGCAAAGTATCTTCTCAGAAACCCTTTAATTTTTCAAATTTAAGAAAAGGAAATATCCCCATCAGTTTCACCCATGGGTACATACTCTAGGAATAAAGGAAAACAGGAGTAAAACTAAAATCTGACGGTACAAGATACTTCATGCTCATTTAGGATCCATAATTCCAGGGATTTATTTAAAGCTTTATTTTTTCCTCAACATTAAAAAAAAAAAAATTACAGCAGCATATCAATAGATAATGAATCCATCTGACTTGTTTTCTCCTGAGTAAAATGATTTAACCTCTGAGTCAGGCTTGGTCTACTTGGCTTACTGATTTTAAGGCACTTTGAGCACCTGGGCTTTGTCATGATGTGTGTAAATAGTAAATGGAAGGGTCCTTTCCTCTGAAATTTAAAGAAGCTAATGGATAATTAAGTAGGAAACTTCACCAGGAAGGCCACAGTAAGGGTAAAACTGTCAAAACTTAGCCATAGATATCTCCTTGCTCTAGATATTTCCAAAATTTCTGTGGAATATTTCACTTCCCAAAGCGGCAAAGGAACAAGAGCAGAAATGAGAGATTGTGTTCCTGGCACAGAGTGACCTTTTCAAAAGGGAAAGCATATGTCCTCAAATTCAAGTTGTCTAGTCTTGCTGAAATTCCACTTTTCAGTCAGCTCCCAGGACGAATTATGTCTTCTGGTAAAATAGGAAACAGAAGCCTGACAGCTGACTGCAATCTTAAATTTCATGGAAAATAGCAGAGCACACTCATGGCCTAGGGTATCTTCAGCTTACAGCAAAACCCTTCTGGTGCAGGACTAAGACTTGCCCAGAAGAAAAAAAAATATCACAGGTCCATTTTCATCTGAAATAAGTGGAGTGATCCGGAAACATAAGAAAAGTCCTAATGATACTTTCAGACCACTTTTGACCACAAATGTTACTGAAATGTAAAGCTTGCTAGAGATTCTTTTCTTGGAGAAGTGCTCCTTCTTTTCATCTTTTCATCCATCTATCAATCCATCCATCAATCCATCCATCAGGCAGTTTGCATTCCTAAAATGTCATCGTAATACCAGTGTGCTGGAGAATCATTAAATAATCACCAATTTCCTCCCATTTAGGCTCACCATTGAAGAAAATTTCAGGAGTGGAGAAAAGAAAATAATCTCATTAAGTTATCCAGAAATTCAAATGCCTCTTTTAATAAGATTTTATTTGGCCCAACATTTGTTTCTAAATCACATCCTGGGAGCTTCCTCCCACTGTCCCACACATTGGAAGCTGTAACCACAGTACTGAAGTGTTGTGTCACCTGAGAGACACATTCTTGTAGGGCACCATTTCCCTATCCTGCCTTGTAAGCCTTTCAGCTGTTAGGAATGTAGTTTTCTAATTGTCCTTATTACTTTTCCATCAGGTTAATAATTTCTGTTATTTTTGCAATTTTGCAATATGTGTAGTGTGTCAGGAATTCCAGGATGGGCAGGGGGGAAATGAAAAGGTTTCAAAATTAGAGACCTGGAGCTTCTAAACCTGTGAGTTGTTCCTTAGCTCTGAAAAGGAAATAAAAAGAAACAGGGAAGGGGTGTCTAAAAAAGGCTGTGGTTCTTTATTGTGTCATGTGGGATGTACCAGAACCCTTTTCTTGTGTCAGGAGAGTCAAAATGCAGATGCTGCTGAAGGAAAAGCAAAGAGCAGCCTTTGGTGTGTGCTGTTGTGCATTTCAGTCAGTAGAGCCCATTTAATGTTCTTATACTAACTGGGAATGGATAGCAGCTTTCCCATTGCTACAATTTTCTCCTAAAATGTAGGCTTTAAATATAACATTATTTAGTGAAAGTAGCATTTCTGATTTTCTCATTTTCTGTCTTCCTGGCACCTATTAACAACTTTGCCATTATTTGTCACTGGAGGAGGTGAGCCAGGCACCAAATCCCTGCTCCCTTTGCATTATGTCATTACTGGATGCCACTTTTTCCTTCTCTCAGGAATTACCTTTATACAGAGACACTGTTGGAAAACTTAAAGGCTCCAGAAAGGGAGCATGTCACAACATCATTCCTTTCCTGCTGTGCCCAGAGGGATAAAGGCACAGACAGATTCCATCAGCAGGGAGCATCCCTGTGCCTCACCCACAGGATCTGCCCCAGCAGAGGAGACCTGAGGCCACAGGGAAGGAGACTGCAAGTGACAAATGCAAAAAAGGAGCAAACACCTTCGTTGTTTGAAAGAGAAAGATGAGAACACTGAGCACCTAATGAGATTAAGGGCGAGGACAAATAGAACACAAAGGGTAAACTTCACAGTCAGGCAGACAAATAAGATGCTGAAGGGCACTTCCATTCCTGGCAGACAGAGGAAGGAAGAGATCTGCTTTCATGGCAGAGAAACCCTGTCAGCAGCCTCCAGGAAGAATTCATTCCTACTGGCACAATTAAGAGAAAATACCTGTGCCTACCTCCCGTTCTAATCTTAAAAGATCTAATATACAATCAGTAGCATTTTCTTTCCTATAACTTTATTGAAATGTTACAAACAGTAACAGGCAAATAACAGAAGTGGGCTGCTTATCTTGTGCTTATAATCACATGGAAGTTATTGACCACATATTTTTGTGTCCTAGAATGACATAAACGTGGCTGTTTAAAGACTCACAGGTCATCAAGTACAGGCACAAAGTCAAACTTGCATGTGACAATTTAATTTTAGGCAGCTTGCTCTGATCATTTTTCTTCAACATAAAATTAGCTAAAGTGACCTTAACTGGACTGGTGTTAATCCCTTTGTTCAAGAGAACCCACACATAAGGAAAACATAGTTTAATATTTACAAGTGCTCTGAAGGAGACAAAAATGACCTTTCTTAATTAAATGCCATGACATGAAGGGTAATATTGGGATAGAATATGCATCTTAATAAAGTTAGGGTCCTCATGTCTCTGGTAGAGTTAAATATTCTGGGCTCCATTTTCTGACTTAACACTGGTGAAAAAACAGGATTTGCTGTTTTGAGATAAATGGAATTACCTTGTTTTATATCAGCAAATCCTGCACAAACCCAAGCTCTCTGATCCTAGACTTGCTGGGATAAGTACATGTAAAGAATTTATAAGGTTCTGTGGGGGGAAAAAAAGTGTTTTCACAGACTTGTACTTGGTAGGAGGTGCAGCCCTATATTAACTTTCACTCAGGAATGCTTCATTATCCAAGATTATAAATTCATTTGACATAATGGAAGGACAAGATAAATTATTCAGAAAAGATGTGAATAGTTTATATGCCATCAGTAAATTCTCAAGGACAGGGAGATTTGAAATATTTTGTGGCATAAGGTTAATTACCTATCTGATGTGAATTCATACATAGATATTCTCATTTTGAAGTATGATTATGCTTTTAAAATACACACAAAATGTTATGGTCTGCTTATTTCTCAGTCTTAGCCAAAATTTTAGTACCAGTAACAGAATATACATTTCTCTAGTTATTTCTCCTGCTGATAATTTTCAGAGCAAGCTGTGATTTCATTTGTTTCAGCCATGCTGGAACATTTTTAATATTTACACTAGATTTTCTCCCTTTAAATTTGTGGGTTTGTTGCAAATGAGGAAAGATACAGCATGAAGGTACAAATCTCTGAACAGAAAATATAAACTTACAAAATTTGGAGGATGCTGAGGACATGCAAAAAAGACAAAAACTGTTTCACATGAAAACTTTTTTTTTTAAGCCTTGCCAATGTAATATGGTTAACTTGCTCATTCTCTTTGGTTCTACAGTAAGGACATATGTAAAAAAATGCAGATGGAAGGACTACTAAAGTATCTCACTGACCAATTCACTTAAGAAATACTTAAGGAAAGGGATTAGGCCTGTTCCAGTCCTAGTGTCAGACCAAAGAGGTGTTTGAGTCCTTCTGGGGTAGCCCTGGAGCAGCCAGAGCTGCCCTTCCTTCATCTCCTGGAGCTTCTCTCCACAATCAGAGAGAGGAGCACACACAGATTTTGCTGCACAAAACAGTGTGGAAAGGCAAAAGTCAATCCTGTGGCTTTTCTGGTGACTGTAACCTGCAAGAAGGGTACAAAGGGCCTTTGGGGGTTATCCAGCAGGATAACTGGAGGGAAAGCAGGCACAGATTGAGCGTTAGGGGAGGCCAAGGAGGGCTCTCTACAATTTATGGATCTGACCCAGCAGCTATAGTTTCCCTTGTCCTTTCCAGCATAAAAAAATACAAACTATGGAACAAAAATATAAAAACAGAACAAATATCTCTAGTACTTAGAAAAGACACCATTGTTGCTATTTTATAAGTATAAGCACTTGAATTTTATGGGCTACATTTATGGACTTAACTGACTTATCTGTCCTCTCAGCCTCAGTGCTTGCATGGAACAGCTCAAGGAAGCAGAGAACAGAACTTGGAAATATACCTTAACACATAGCATGTATTTCTGACACTGCTGAAAATCTGACATACAATAAACTTAGAAAAAACTGTTATTGTTATATTACATGATCTCAACTAGCAAAGCTTTCATAGCCATGACATGAATCCTGAGCCAAAAATCTCTGTACCCTTTAATAATTACTTTATCTACTATGACTAATGCTGATTATTTTCCAGTGCTTGTATTTTGTTTCATTTTTACAGGATTTCTGCTCAATGCTATTGAATGCTGTCCCAAATTCGTTCAATACTCTTAATTAATATTTGTGTTTCCAAGATATTCTGGTGTAATTACAGGAACATTAATCTGTCAGCAGTGATTTCAGAAAGGTTCACAGACTCTCTGCTCTCAGTGCACTTAATGGGGCCCTCCTGCCAGAAGAAGCCAGTGGGAGAGATGGGTTCAAATCCAGGCTCTTCTCCCTTCTCTGATAAAATGCTCCTGCCAAGCCAGTAGAATAGCAAAGGAGAATAAACAGCTTATTGAATCAATTCTCAGTGACAGGATGTAGGCCTAGTCCAAATTCCCCCAAATCAATACAAAAATCAACTTTCCCTGGGCTCAGAGCCACCCAGAGCTGCTGGGCTTGCTTGCAATGCCAAAGCCCAGCCCAGCAGAGCCTGGGACAGGGAAGGGCTCCTGCACTCTCAAGGGAACAAGGCTCCATTTCTTATTGTTTCACAGAAAACAGACAAGAACCTGTGGGGAAGGGAGTTTTCCTCTGCTGTACAAACTCCTCAAAAGATGGGTTCTGTATTTCAATGCCTAATTAATGCACCCAAACGTGGTTCAAAAGCTGGGTGTTGGGATGCAGGTCTGTCCTTCTGTGGGTAGAGTTACAGCTAATATGAGTCTGACATCTGAGGCAAGTGATGCCTGACCCATAGGATTAGCAGGTGTCAGGTTGGTTAGGCTGACCCTTAATTACTTGTTTGAACCCCTGAGTATTGTTACAGTTTTTAATATAGCTGTTTGTGGAACCAGCTGCCATCCCAACAGGGTCACAATGACAAGCTCTGACCCACTGAAACACACAGTGGCTTCTCCTCTGTTAATTTAAGGCAGGATAAAGACTGAAATCACCTCTCTTCAGGAAAACACCCGGAACATTTGAAGGGGAGGCAGTGGCTGTTTTATCAAACCAATATGGTATTGCCAGGCTCATGTTCACTAAGTTGTGACCTGTGTCTCCCCACCTATCCCTCCAGGATGCCTGCTTTCATTCCAGCTTGTCCCTGGCAGGAATCCCTGACACCAGCTGAGCCTTGCTCCCCAGACAGGGGGGATCCTCATGCCATGGGCTTGTCTGGCACAGAGCAGCACATCTCTGTTGACTTCAACTACGTGGTTTTCTAAAGAACTACACTAATTTATACCAGTTGAGGCTCTGACCTTTTGATTCTGAGATCAGTTTAGTCTGCATCAGTGAATAGGTTATCTCCTTAATTTAAATCATTGCTGCATATGAAATTACTCAGTATAATTTGATAGTCGGCTAAAATTAATGAAAAATTTGTCTCGCTAAGGCCTTGCACAAAGTTGAACTCTGCAATATTAATCTTAGCAAATTAAGGCGTAGGAAAAATGTACTTTGTTAGCAAATGACAATTTGTGTCACAAAGTATGTGCTGGAAGAATTAAGGCTCACTGTTTAAGCTGGATGCTGAATCAATGAGTTGTGTTTGTGTTAGGGACCCTCATCTTGGGGAAGAGCATGTGAAGTTGTGGGGTGCTTTCTCAGTGTGGTCAAAGGGAGGGAGCAGCTCCCACAGGACATTTGATCCCTCTGATGCCTTGGAGTGGCTGCCTAAAACAGAAGCTAGCCAAGATTAAGAGAATAAGAGTGGGTATTTATGAAAGGCCTTCAATAAATACACCTCAGGCAGGCAGAAGCCTCTGAGAGGGGCTACACCCAAGATGGACAATGGGCACCGGTTTTTCAGACAGAAATAACATTGGTCCATTTACATATCAGAGGTTAATCCTCCAATTACAATTTCAGGTAATGAAGTCATATTCCCCAAGTTTGCTTCTCCTCCTCAACTCACTTTTGTTAATATTTTTTGGGGCCTGAAGAAGAGGGTGTCCTTGAGTTTCAGGCGTAGAGGGATTGTTTTGTCCAACCAAAATGTGAAGAAGTAACTAACACTCCATATGGATTTTGAGTTATACACTAAAGCAGTACAGGATTTGAAAAAGATGAAAGCTAAAGTCCTAAGGCATCACCACATCTGCAGGAGAGGGGGTGCTTGTGAGCCCCATGTCTGCTGTGCAAGCACCATGCAAGGGGAGCTGGAGTTCTGCAGGCTCAGTTACAGGAGGGGGTTGAGAAATCCACATTCATTAAACCACAACAGCAGACAAAATGTTACCTCTTGTATTACTAATACTCAATAATTTGTTCACTTATTGCCTGTTAATGATGTGCCACTAATAAGCCACTAAACCCCTTTGATCCTAATTTGATGGAAGCTGTGTGAGCTGAGCAGGTTTTCCCCAGGACCCAGCACTGCAGTCAGACATGGCAGCAGGCAGCTGCCCCACATCCCCCTTTCCCCATGGATCTCCTGGGGGCTGGGTGGCAGCAAAAGGAGACACTGACACATGGGGATGAGGGAATATCACCTCCAGCAAAGTTATTTCTGTGGGAGGCAATAATTGATAATATTGGTAGAAGTTGTGGCACATGTGTTCTGAGCTGCTAGACAGAGTGGAGGCCAGGCTGGTTCCCACTGCCCCTTTGCCATCCTTCACCCCACTGAAGATCACCTGGAACACTGCCATCACCAGAATTCTTGGCTCTGCAGTGGGGTGACCATGCTCATTGAGGCAGGAGCAGAGAAATCTCCTTCCCTGTCTTTGCTCCTTGGCATGGTTTAACCAGACTGCAAAGCCCTTGTCTATCCACTCCCCCAAATACAATATTCTTGATTCACAAATACAGTATGTGCAGATAAAAGTTTCCCCTGAGAGAATCCTTGTCCTGCAGCCATTTTGCTTTTGAATGTGTTTGCTGTAAATTATAAAGTGAGATCTGCATGACCTCATGCATCAAAGCCTGGACCATATTTTTCCTGCTGTTGTAATTCATTAGTGCTGGATACTTTCAAGGGTTCATCACACGTTCATTCATATGCTATCAGGCAGACTTTGCATTCACTTCTGCTGCCACCATGCCCAGATGTGAAACAACCTCTGAGCCAAAGGATGGCTCCAGACAACACATTGGGAGATTTGCAGCAAAGTGCCCAGCTAGAGATAAATGATGACAATTTTGAAAGAAAATGATACATAAATTTTATTGCAACTTCAGTGCCCTAAAGGTTTTTAAAGTCTACTTCTAAGGGAAGAGATTCTTCTTTATAAGCCTGAAAAGTTTAGCAGAACATGGTCCCTTGAATTTTTCCCAAGGTTCACTGGCTATAATTTAATGCTTGGCTGATAGCACTGTTACAAACATGAAAATAAAAACAAAAGTAATTTAAGAGAGAAAACAACCAGCTTTTCCTTTGTTTGTATCTGGCAGGGTCCAGCAGCATAGCAGAGGCTTTTTCAGGAGCTTATTTTAAACAAGAGTGAGTGCCCTGCCTAAAGCTTTACCTCAGCAGTGACTCACCAGGCAGGGCACCAAAATTTCTAGATATAAATTAACCCCTTGAGTTCAGGACCCTTGTCCTGAATCTTCTAGTCTGGTTATTCTACACCCATATTGTATACCCTATGCCTGAAGCAAGTGTGGTTCAATTGTGGGTTTCTCTGTACAAATTCCAGGGAAGCTGCTGTGCCACCTGACCTGAAGTGCTGCTATCCTCTTCTAAACCCTCCATTGCAATTATTTAGCCTGGAAATCTCAGTCCCTGCCTTCATGAGGGCTTGACCTTCCCTTTGGACAGAGGGTAGAATCACAGAATCACAGAACACAATCTCTATTTAAAATTTGACTGCACTGACTTTCAACAAATTTGTGAAAATTCATGGATTATCTGCAAAAGTCTCAGGAATGTGAATTTAAGTAGGAATTGGTCATCTCATATTTCTGTAAGAAGACTTCTCAGATTAATGTGAATAATATTTTTACTGTGAGGCATAGAAGAACTAGAGATGCCTTATTTGCATTTATCTAACACTGTGTTCAGCTTTCACACAGCAGAATCACAGAAAACAACCACCTTTGTATACTCCTGCAACCTGCTGTGTCCAAGTATCTACAGCTCTGCCCTGAAAAAAAAAAAGGTTTCTAATTTCTCTCTGTCCAGATTCATAAAGCTGGCAATTGCATCCAGATGTCAGAAACCCCAGAAGGGTCCTGCAGCTGCAGGGAAACCCATTCCCCATCCCTTGGTAAGAATGTCCTGTTTAGATAAAAAATGCCAGGGAAGTTTTTGGTCTCTTCCCTCTCTCCCTTTGCCACCACACTGAGAATTTACGAGCTCTCCTGGCACTGCAGTCAGAAAACTGCTCCTGCCTCTGTCTCTGCCTTGGTGCTCAGTCCCAGGAGGCCTCAGGGATGGCAGGAATAATATGATGCAGTCTCCAATAAAAGATTCAGATCCAGCCAAAAGGCCTGTAAACAAATGTCTGCAGAATCTTTTATCTTCTGAACAAAGTTTAGCTCACCTTTCTCTCTTTCTTTCTTGGTAAGAAGAGACTGTGAATTTAGAGAGTTTGTTATGCAAGGCTGATTATTTTCTTCACCACAGAAACACTTCACAGCTGGATCCCACATCTACCTGAGATTGAACATGCAGTGCAGGAGCAAGGAGACCCTCAAGATCTATTTAAAATAGATGGGTTTGTGCTGCTGAAATCTTAAAATGCATTTATTCTAGTCTAGATAAAGCTTTAAATCTGTATGAAACAAGTTTAAACCAGGACTCATCAGGTACTGCGATGCTTTATGAATGTGCAAAAGCCAGTGAACTGCCAAATTAAGGAACAAAATGTTCTTTATTTGTGTCCTAGTAGTGGTTCCTTCAAATAATCCCCTTACAAGTTTCAAGGAATGTCAATGTGCAAAGCATAGACAGGCTATAAATTATTCCTTTCTAAATGTAAATCTTATAGTGCACCAATTAAAATTACCTAAATATTTAATAACAGGTTGCTACTGATTAAAGATCCTGATCTTCCCTCTATACTTCCACCACTACCAAAGGATTAATAATCATTTCTCCTTGAGAGAAAAACAGTAATTTAGAGTGTCATTCTGTTGGTCTGCTGCAAAATAAGAATGAGCATGTGTTGCTTTTTTCATGCATGAATGATCTTTTAGATGCATAAATTAATAAAAAATGGTGACAGTGTAATGCTTGCATGTTGATAGGATTAATTTTTTATTATTTTCTTAATGTAAGTTTTTGTTTTCTTCTTGCTTTTTTACTAGGGGTAATTTCTAGAAAAATGTCTTCATTTTCTTTGTTGAACTGGTTAATGAATGTGCCAGAGCAGCTTGTATTACTTGCATTCAGAGTAAAACTTGCATACTGCAGAACAGATGGGTATTGTGAACTGTTATGATGGCAGTGATTTTAAATAATACATGAAGAATTTTTCTATCTCATTAAGTTTCCAGTTTCTTTAAGAAACATCTTTAAAACAAAAGCAAAATATTCTTAGTGGAAGCTGTTCTTGTTTTGTGTAACTAGATGTCTTTAGCTGTTACAAGGAGAAATATTGGTACAGAACAAAGGCATCACAGCTTTAACTCTGATTTACAGTTTTAGTGCACACAGTTGTTCAGCAAATGGACTCAGTTCCTGATGCTTCTTCAAAATCACCAGAGCCAAGCATAAATCCAGGGAATAAACAAAAAGGAAGGTGCTAAAAATACCTTCCCTTCTTCCACCCCACTTTCTAGAATACTTACAGAAACTCCCACCTCCCCCAAAGCAGCTATTTTCATCTCTTTTTCTACTCCTTCTACATTACCAATCTTTTCCCCCTATGGTTTCATTTTTGAGTACATACCCCATTTATTAATCAGAAACCCTGTCTGTTTGCATGTATTCTACATTGTATTAAGAGAGAAATGAGAAAGCACAGAAATGTCTTTTAAGTTTCACTCGCAGGCTTCACAAACAGCAGATTATTTAACACCTTTCTGAACAGAGAAAAAGGCTAGTCCCAAAGAGGAAATAAAGGAAATTGTTAAAATTTTCACTTAGAATGCTTATTTGCTGTTAAAAGGATAACAAAGTAAGATAGTTTCTGAGTAACATAGTTTTGCTAACATTCAGACCATAAATTTCAGATTTACGCCAATCACAATAATGAAGAAGATATGGCAGTTGTCAGAATTCATTTTCCCTTTGAATAAGCTGAGCTGGAATGCAATTTAAATGAGATGAGCCAGAACAGCAGACCAGCACAAGGACTATGACCCAGTATACAAGACAAACACTTTATGAATCTGAGCAATAAGATTACATTCATTTATCAAGACATGTACTGGGGAAGGGGAAACTGAAAGCTGGCAGGATACCAAAGAGCCATCAGGATGGTCAGGCTGGTCCCCCTCTGCACTCCTGAAAATGCCCAATCCTCATTGAAACAAGACCAATTTCTCCTTTTTTGCCACCTGAGCTTCCTTTGGTATAAATGTGATCTGAAGATATGGGCTCAAACAAAAGATTATTGTGTCTCAATTGAAAGTGCTGCAAAGAGAAAAGATTTGATTTCTGGCATGTTAAGGCACCACCTGATCTGTGATATCTGCCTACAATTTAAAGACCTGTAAATCAAAGCACTCCTCTTGTAAATCAAAGCATTCCAGTGCCTTGGATTTCTCTTCCCACTCTGAACCCAGGTGCTACAAGAGGGTGATCAGGGTGAGCCCCAGGCCCTGCAGACCCTGGGACAGCTCACCTGTGTCAGCCAGAGCCAGGGGGCTTCACCTTTCCCCCAACCCTTTGGCTTTTAATTCTCCTGTGGGGCTCTCTGGCTGTCCCATCAACATGGCCAAGGTGCATCCTCCATCAGATTTCTGCTCCTGCCTTCGAGTATCCTCAGATTCCATTCCAGAACTGAATGGAGACAACAATGTGAAACTGTACAGGTGTGAAATGATATCCAATGATAGCTTAAAACAAACAAAAAAAGAAGATAAATCTCCTATAAATTTCAAAATTTTAACAGAAACACAAGTTTTGACAACTCAAAGTCCTGATCCCTTGAGAGTTTCTAGAAGCCTTAGCATCACACAGCACTCTACTGGCTACTAGGAAGAAAAAATAACAAAACCATGACAAGCTCTATATATTAAAGGCACATAAAACTTTTTTACAGGCAGCCTAAATCTCCACACAGCTTTGAACCACCACCTGAACAATATGAAAGCAGATATTCTCCCTTCCCAAGGATTTGTGAGATAAAAAGATTGTAATCACATCTGTGGTGGTTAATTTCTGTTCAAGACTCTAATTCCCACAGGAAACACCGGATACATTGTGCCTTAGAGCTGAGTAATCTGATTGGATTTCTTTGCTTGTTTTAAATATGCCTACCATTACATCCCCAGTTTAACTGCCTGAGTTTCCTGCTTCTGAAATATTTATGAGCTGACTCAGGTGACATTGGTTTACAAGTATCAGCAATTTTGTCACAAAGTGGTTGGTTTTGCTTAGTCTTCACAGCTCCTTAGCAGATTTTAGTGGTTTCTGCTTATGTTACCTGCTTCTGCAGAGGAATGCACTTTTCTCAGCACTGATAAGTGAGCTGATGTTTTCTCTAGAATTCCTGGGCACTAATTCCCTCTCAAAACAATCATCCAGTACATCTTGCAAAAACTTAATCACTCAGCTACACAGCCATGTTTGAAAGGTGAGATACAAGATGTAGAGGTAATCTGAAGCTCCCACTTTATGACTTCCCTGGGTTTTCCTGGGGGTTTTCTTAGGGTCAGTGATGACAGTAAATAGGATTAGTTAGAGCAGCTAGTGCAGTTGATAGAGTTTGGCTGCACATGAAGGTCTGTGGCATGTGGCCATTGCTTTTGGCAAAATGTGGATTATAGAATTGTGCATTCAATTCTTTCCTTCTCATGTTAGTGTTCTGCCAAGTCTCTCAGGGCTCATTCGTGCTTTTCAACAGCATCTGTACCTCCTACTTCCCATTAAAATATCCTGAATCAAAATGCAATGAGATGTTCTCAGCATTTCCTGGTTCAGTCAAGAGCTTGGTTGAGTTTGATTAAAGTTGTTAAGCAATTTTAATTTGAGGGGTAAAAAACTGAGGGAATGCAGGAATAGTCATAATAGAATTATATGCCTCAATTAGCACTAAAAAATGATCTATGAGGCACCAACAAGTGACAATGGCTGCCAGCCACAGTGAACACAGCAAACAGCAAATTCAGGCACAGTCAAGTGGGAACTGGCACCTGCAGGGAAAGTGTAATGCAGGTGTGGCTGTGGAAGCTGTAGAACAAGAGGCACCTAATGAGGCACAGAACGGGCCCTCCTCTCCTTTTCTGCCTCTGGTGCCACTTTGATGAACTTTCCTCTCCAGGCATTCTATCCCAGCCTTGGGCAAACCCCTCCTCCTTAGGGACAAAGACCTGGAACGTGAAGGGAACCAGGATGGAACAGCACAGGGACAGTCTGAGTGCATCTGTGTGGGAAAAGAATGGACAGGGAACCCTGGGATGAACCACAGGCTGGCTGGCTTTGCTGATGGACTGGAGGCTTTCCCATGCCAAGGAACCTCTCAGCTCCTAGGATAAGACAACTGAGAAATTCATTAGAATGCTGAAAGCTGTGACCAGAGAGGAGACTTGTGTCTCCACAGCCTAGTGGAAATGATGGGTGAATTCTCTGTGGCATGCAGGTGGTCAGATTGGGGTGCTGGTATAACTCATTAAAGCTTCCCCAGTTGCATTAAGAGCAGCTGACTTCCATCACTCCCTTTACTGTTAGTTTCATAACAAAAGCCCTTGACACACCTTCCATCCTATTTTGTGTTATAGTTAAATACATTTTAGTATCACCTGAATGCATGGCTGATTGCTCAGCAGAACAGACTATCAAACAGTAATTTACAGCTTTCTTCCTCTTTATAAGCACTAAAGTATTCTTTCTTCTCCTTCCTTCATTTTTCCTCTCATTTGAGTGTGGATAAGTCACCAAATAAGAATTAATTCTTTCTGCAGGCACTGCCTAACTAATAACTGGGCAGCTCTTGGCAGCTCAGAGCACCTTGCCCCAATTATTTTCTGAGTGAACTTGTTATCATTGTGCTGGTTTCAGCTGGCATAGAGCTAATTTTGTTCTCAGTGGCTGGTGCAGGGCTGTGTTTTGGAATTGTGCTGAGCACAGGGTTGGTAATACAGAGATGTTTTTACTGAGCAGGGCTCACACAGAGCCAAAGCCTCCTCTGCTTTTTGTATGGCCACACTGGTGAGGAGATTGGGGGTGCCTGGGAGGTTGGGAGGGGACACAGCTGGGACAGGTGACCCCAACTGATTCAAGGGATATTCCAGACCATGTGGCATCACACTCAGTATAGAAAGTGAAGGGAAGGAGGAGGAGGTGGGGGTGTTTGGAGTTATGGATTTTGTCTTCCCCAGTAACTGTTCCATGCATGGGGCCCTGCTCTCCTGGAGGTGCTGAGCACCAGCCTGCCCTGGGAAGTGGGGACTTAATTCCTTGTTTTACTTTGTTTGTGTGCATGGCTTTTATGTTCCCCATTAAACTGTCTTTATCCTAACCTGGGAATTCTCCATCTTTTCTCTCCTGTTCTCTGCCTGGTCCCACTGGTGGGGGAGTGGGTGAGGGGCTTCCTAGGGCTGGGGTGAAGCCATGGCCTCTGTGAATAAGGAACTGTGTCCAGTCTTTAAAACTCTTTTGTTGCAGTCCAGTCAACCCCCCTGGATTTCCTGTTCTCCTGCTCTTTTCCAATGAAAGCTGAGTAAACCTGGGAATTCTGAAGGAACTGATCTTGACACAGGTCTTTCCTTCTTCCCAACAGTGCTCAGTGATTTCACTTCATGCAAAGGACTGAAAGCCAGCTAAGAAGTATTGCACTTCCCCTCCCTCCCCACCACCTTCCCCAAGAGTAATTTTAGTGGAGCTTTGATTGATGTCAGATGAAATTAACTGGAAACATTTAATGTGTTTAACATGTAAAGGCTTAGGGCTCTATTCACTCAGAGTTAGAGACTTTCTGTGCTTCATAAACTCAGAGGACACTGAAGCCTGAATTTCAGCTCTGCAGCCAGATGACTTATTAAACAGCACCTTGACTCCTGCCATCATTGCTGCTTTTCACTCCATTATTAATAGAAGGAGGACTTGAACTGATGGCAGCAAGAATGGAATCAAAAGTCCTGTGGCAGAGATGCTGTTAATTTTAGTATTGTGTCCATCATTGAGCGTCAGATTAAATCAAGCTGTATTTCCCTCAGCAGCTGTTGAAAATCCTCGCTTAACCAAGTGAAAAGGAATATTGTGCTTCAAATGGAAGGATGAATGAGGTTCCTGCTAAAAAATAGCTTAGAAAAGGGCTCTGAATAGACAGGGAGGTTTCATGAGGCATCTGCTCAAAAATATAGTCTCAAGTTTCTTAAAACTAGAAAAGTCTTTAGTCATTTAAAAAACCTGAAAATGGAATAATATTTTTCTTCCTTCTCATACTTGTAGAAGCACCTGGAAAAGAGAAGTTTATTTCTAAGTCAACAAGTTATATCAAGTTAGAAAGAAAATAAGTTTTTAATATGTACTTCCACTTTGACCATCTATCACAGCCAGATTAACTCTGATAAGGGATAATAAGGAGAGGCTCTGGGACTCCTGAGGGATGCTTTAGTCAACCACAGCTGAGCAAAGGGAAGGTCTGAGTGTGCAAGGCAGTCTTTGCTCAGGGAATGCTCACTGAAAACTGGTGGGAATCAGAGCAGTGCACAGGCTATTGAGGACATGCAGTGTTCAAACTTTCCTCTCTTCAAGAGGATTTACTTGCACCTGCTTTACTGCTGGTATTCAGTATTATTTTATTGACTTGTAAACAAGTCTATCAGCAGCAGATTTTTTTTCCTAAGTGATAAAGGAGCTTTGAAATGACAGTCTACACAAATACCAGACATTATCCTTTCTACTCTCTATTCTTTGCCATTTCTAAATGCATTTTCTTGTGTTATATATTGCTCTGTGATTATTTACCAACTTATTATTGACACACACTCAACGTGCCAAGCTGAGAGCAGCTGGGTTGTTAAAAAGTCATGCTTCAATGAGACAATTGGACTCTATTACTTAGTTATGGTTTACAAAGCTTGTCAGTAATTCTTCAAAGTCCAGCTGCAGTCATGACTTCAGCAGCTTATTTGCTGCAGGCATGGCACTAATGGAGCAGTTACCATAGAGCAATGGCTTTACTCTAATACAGATTATTGGCTTTCTGATCAATTTCCCCCTCACAGGATCTTGATAAGAGTTCGACAAGATAGAATTATTACATACTTTAGGTAGTAAACTCACATCCTCCATTCTATCAGAAGGTTTTTCATTTTCATAGTTCCTTTTCCATTTCATGTTCTCCCAGAAGGCAACAAGAGCTGAGTTTCAGTTGCCTTGCACTGGAGTCAAGCAGCAAGTGGTGGCAAGGCTGAAATTAGCCAGACTTTTGCTGCTCATGAAGGATTAAACCACTTGATGAAGCTCTGCAGATACATTTATCTGGAAGTGTTAGAGAGGAGGTAAAAATTCAATTTGCTGAAGCAGAGAACCAGTTGAGATGCAGTCACAGGCCCTGCAAGCATTTTAGTCTGCTCAGTGTGAAATGAAAGCAGTCCATAAACCACAGGAAGAGCATGTATATAAACATAGATCACAAATCATATAAATTTCTCAAAAGTGAGGTCTTCCATTAACTTGCTTAAAATCTTCATCCTTCAAAAAAATTAAGCTAGAAAATTAAGAGCAGTAAGGACCCATGTATTGTACTGAGAGTTTTAAACAATACCATTCATTTTCATTTCATCCTTCTACAGTAGTTTGAAGTATGTGTATCACATATGTTTTCTGCTGAAAAATAAAATATATATTATATATATATGGGTATATATATATTTCTGGGGAAAATATATGATTCTTTCTCAAAACACCTGTAAGACACCTCAGATGTATTTTGTATCTGCAGATGAATAACCTTGAGAGATTAATCAATCAGCAACCATTTTCTAGGCTGTGTGTGAAACCAGGGTAACTAGAAACAGTTGTGTTGTCTGAGACAATTTATTTTTCTGCATCTTCACTACAAAACACCAGGTAGAAAGTGTCAAGAAGGACCCATGTAATGCAAATACAAGGTCATACCCAGTGAGCAACAGGCTGGCAATTCCAGAGGGTCACAGGGTTGGGTTGCTGCTATTTGTTTCATAACAGGACAAAGAGCAAAAGTTCCTTTGCTGTGTCTGTCATGTCTGCAAAATCAACCACACTGTGCAGCCACTGATGCTACCACTGTGCACTAGGAGGAAATCAAAGAGCCTGCACAGATCATCATTGATGTGTGTTTGGAGGGACTTACAGAAAAAGCATCAGAGCTGCCACATTTCTTGAGTTCTGTGTAAGGCAGCTGAGCAGCCAGGTTATTTACAGTTACTGCTGGCTCTGTCTGCAGTGATAGCCACAAAGTCTGCCCATAAGCCAGACCTCAGGGGCAGGCTCTTCTGTCATGGAGAGGCTTTCAAAGCAAATCTGAATGTGTCCATGTACTAAACACTCAGCTATACAGTGTGATCCCCAGGTCATACTCTAAAAAAACACTGTTCAACATCTTAGAATAAGTAAATTACAATATTTCTTAGATGCTGAAGAATACTGGACTGTGTTCTGACTCAGGTTAGGAAAAAATACAGCAGCTATGTGACGTATGGCATTAGTTTGATTCAAAAAACATGCTTTACTAAAACATATATAGTCTTTTCCTGAAGCAGCCAGAGAGAAACAGGAAATTATTAAGTGTTTAAACATGAAAGGCACAAATATTGATCTCATAGCTAACCTGCCAAAGGAAAGAGCAATCCATTTCCTTCAACATGAAGGTAAGGAGTCCCCAAGAAACAGGAATACATGAAACAAAAGTGATAGCAAGATGGAGATGCAACATTAGCTAGAGATTTCCCTTCCCCCAAACTACACCCAGCACTTTAGAAGCTGTGTGCATACATGGAAGCTCTACAGCATCACTGGGTTTGCATTCCACTTTTGCAAGCCTCCTTTTTCCAAAAGGGCACCAAGAATTTTTCATCAATTAAGAAAATCAAATATTGAGGGGTTGAACTCCTAATTCCACAGAAGTCACGGTCAACATTCCCACTCCCTTGAGCCCACTTTTCTTTTTTATTATTTTTTTACTGGATAAGAAATAAGGCAGGCGTTCAGCCTGAGAAACTAGTAGCAAGCACAATCCAGACCACACTGAGAAGACAAACTGCCTGAATGATAGGGTAGAAATGGTAAATCACTCTCCTTACAGGCTTCAAACCTGAGCCTAACAGCCCATTAAAAACAGGGAGATGGCTGAGGTTGCCAGCCTAATGGTTTGCTGAAGAAACAAGTGTGAATGTCAGGAGCAGGATGAACGCCCACCTCAAAAAGCTTTTCATCAGGATGTGCAGGGAGTTGCTGACTCCATCAGGCCATGGGGCAGGGAAATGTGGAGCAGCCTGCACCTCTCAGACTCTGTTAGTGAGAAGCAGCACTCTAAATTCAGAGTGCCTCTCCTTCCCAAACCCCAATTAGCTTGGCAAGGCAGCATTAGAGTCTCCCTGGAGCTGCACCGCACAAGCCAAGGCAGGATTTGGAACATTTATAAGTGGTGATATATCAAAGGTGAAAACACCCCCAGAAGTGGGGGCTGCTGTGTTTGAAGCACGATGGAAGCTGGTTTCAGGCAGCAGGGTGGTGCTGGAGCAGGGTGGGCAGAGCTGCTCCCCAAGGTGCCCACGTCGGGCACTGCCCAGCGAGGGCAGGGAGCTGCTGCCCCAGCCCCAGGGCACAGCTCCCCTCAGCAGGGCTGTCACCCACAGTGTGCCACCCCAGCAAAACCAGGGCACTTCCATGCCATTCCCACCCCAGGAAACCAATATTCTGTCACAGGACTGGCTGCAGGGAAAGGCAATGCCAACAGCCACTGCCTGATCCTATTGCTTTGGGAGCTGCAGAGATTTATGGCGTAGAGAGATGCAGAGTTCTCCAAAGTGTCCTAGGAAGGCCTGAGGAGGGAAATAGGAAATTCACAGCTCCTCCTGAGGCAGCAAGGAGGCTCCAGGACACAGACATAAGATGAGATGGCAGTGCTGGAGGAGAAGCTCAAAGTAGATTGTGTTCAGAAAAAGAAATTTGTATTTGCTGTCTCCAGTTGCTGGAAGTGGAAAAATATCTGTAGTCCTGTCTTTGACCCCAGTAACTCTTCTTTTTATCACAAGTTCCTGCTTTAAAAATGTAACAGAGACTGCAAAATGTGCAGTTAAATACTTTGGGATTAGAGATACAATCTGAGAAGCAACAGTGAAATAGTTCATCCGCACAAGAGATTTCACTCATCTCTTTCAGAGATAAGTACACAGGGAGCTGACAAAATAAATTTGCCCTTGATATTTTCCTGGGTAACCTGAGAGGAAAATTAAATCCAACTTCTTTTCTGAACATGACATTTATTTTGCTTAAGGAAAATCATGTTTATCAATTACGTGTAGCACTTCTGATTAACTATTAGGACTGAGGGGAAAAAAAGTTTTGAAGGCTTAAAGTGAGTATGGACATAGAGCTTGTCCTGCTCTTGAGAGGGATAGATGTAGCTGTTCTTCCTGCTAACCTGTGCAGTGCTTTGTGATGCCAAGACTTCTAGAAACTCTCACAAGATCAGGACTTTTCCTTGATCTCTTGAAGGCTGTAATCCTGTTAAAATTATGAATCAGAGCTTTGTAATTTTAAAAAATTCTAATTAGATAGCATTTAACATATATACATATTCCTATTGTCTCGATTTCTTTCCAAAACTATTTTCTTCCCTCAGTGAGAGAAGTTGAAGTAATCTGCCTTAATACATTATTCACGATTACCTCACAATAAAGATCAACAGCTGTTTACAGAATATCAGCAGTTCCCAACTAAGAACACAACCACAGTGACAGTTCTGGGGTCAGGTGGGGGGATGGCAATCCCCTCTTGATGCTTCTCTGCAGAAAAATCTTTCCTCAATGAGCTGCTGCTTTTATTTTGTCAGGCACGTGGATCTGAACACGACATAACTTTTTGGTGTTTTGGTTTGCTTCTCTTTATAGATTTCTTAAATTAGGTTCAACTTTTGTTGTAAAAAAAGGAAAGCCCAAACCTAAAGTGAATTTGCTGACTTTATGCTAAACTCCTTTTCCTTCCCAGTTTAAAGTGACCTTTGATGGAAACTAAAATGTGCAGGTGTCAAAGTGTATCAGTATCGTATACCAGAGATGTGCACAACTGAGGTTTTTTTGGCACTTTCTCCTTCCAGTTTATTAAAGGTTGTGTCAGAATTAATTTATGTAAGCAAGGATCAGATTTTATTAGTGGAACATCATTAGCTTTTAATGAATAAGAGTAATTTAGGAAAAGAGCTGATAACTAAGGTAACATTTGAGAGCTGAGCTGTTTCTCCTCTCTCCTTCCACCACTCATTTTAACCCTGCCAGTGAGGGTGGAATGCAGCACTGGAGAGCAGGAATGGTTGTGTTAAAGCTGTGGTTCAGCAAAGCAGCTGACACTGTTCCAGTGTCTGTCACTTCCCAGCACAGCAATATGTGCTAAGGCTCCATTGCTTTAATGGAACTTTAGGAGTTATGCAGATTTTTCTCTAAGTAGAAGCCAATTAAGCAGGGTCCAAGACTGCAGCCACTGATGAGGTTACAGGAACAGCTGGCAAACAAGATGCTCCACAGTGGATGAGGACAGACAGAGCAAAGATGGCCTCTGGTCCCAAAGTCTAAATTACAAACTCTTGGAATATCCCGGGGATTGTCCATCAGGAATGTAACTGATCCTCACCAGCAGAGAGAGATTCAAACTGACAAGGGAGCTCCCCCAGCTATCACGAAGGACAGAGATGTTTTTGAGCTCTTTTCCCACAAAATAGCTCTCCCCCCCTTTTCTGCAGACTTGTGAGGACTGCTTTCTCCACCACAGCAGGTAATTTTGGTTCCTGCTTGGGTTTTATTATCAGAATGGCTAGAAAAAGAGAAAGTGTGCCACAGTTACATAATCCAGCTTCAAAACCCAGTGCTGGATGATACCAGTGCACAGGTTTTGCCCAGCCCTGCTAGGATGCAATAGTAATGAAAAGCAAGACATCAGTGCTAATTGCCATTAGCACTGAAATATCTAAAATCCCACTGCAGGTACAATATTTAGAAGTGGGGATCTCTCTGCTCTCCTATTTGGCTGTGAAAACCTTAACAATTTTTTGGATTCCCTCCAGTCAGCAGCGAGTCACTCGCACCCATTGCTCAGCACTTCCATTCAGTCCCACACACAGAAGACTTTGGGGGCAGCAGAGGCACTGACAAAGCCCCTTCTCTCCCACCAGCTTTGCTGGACACATCTGGAAGCCACAGTGGGAGGCAGATCCATGGAGTTACTACCCCCAGGTCAGTCCCAGAGAGAGCAGCCCCACCCCAGCAAAAGGCACAGAGCTGCTCCCCAGCAGGTTTGATTTCTTTTTCTGGGCACAGCACAGCAGAAGGACTCTACAATTTGACAAGAGTGAATCCAGATTTTGGGTCTTGCTATTGGATTACCAAAAGTAGGGCAGTTGGGGCAGAGTGCCAATCCCATGCAATTGTATTTTGCTGTTCCACTTTGGAACAGCTTTGTGTGCTTTGCACTGGACCACATGCCCTCAGTGCCTCTGCAGACTGCCCAGAAAAAGCTGCAGTGAGCTCCATCAGGCCTTGCTTTGTTCCTTCCTGATCCTTATCAGGTTTGTAACCCCAAAAGATCCTCCTCTTTTTACGACCTCATCAAAATCCCTGCTGGAATTCAGGCACAGATCTGACAGTCAAACTGGGGTAAATGCTAAAGAACCATCAGGTTTCCTGTCCCCAAGTCATTATGGACTACAGAGATAGTTGACTTCTTGGTCTGGATCTCTCTGAGGTTTTGGGGAAACACTGAGAAGATTTTCTTATCCTTTACATTGGGAAGCTTAAAATAAAGATTTCTAGAGAGCTAAGACACAGATATTGCCAATGTGTACCATAGGCACATTAAAGATAGGCATGACCTTAGCCAAGAGATGCACCCCACCCACCTGAGGCCAGGTAAAGCCATAAAGCCTGCATTAGTATCTTTGCTAGGCAACAGTTACCAGCACTCTTTATGTGCACTGAGCCCCGGCTTAAAGCCAAATAAGCAAAGTTCTTATCAGGCTGCAGTTGCTCAGTTTTCCCCAGAGTAGCCTGCTCATATTAGAAACTAACAACAAGGATTTAGAAAAAAGCACATTTACATATTTTTTCCATTAAAGAGAGATGTTACGCACACGAGGTTGGTATCTGCTTATAAAGCTGAAAATCCCCTGTGTGCACAAACAAACATCATTTGAGAGATTTTTGGAGTCATATGCAGTATGTGCCTATCAATTCCTGTTAATTTGAGGAGGCTGATGATGAACTGAGCAGCCACTTCCCTCTTCTCTCACAAATGCCTGCAAAAACAGGAAAATAGTCTCAGCTTTTCCTTGTATGCCCACAAGATAAGAGATGAGAGGCTCAGTAACTCAGATCCCTGCTTTTTGAGCATGCAGAACACAAGCTAAACTGCACGTAAGCACAAAGTAAACTGCCTCTTCCCCATTTCACATTTTTACAGTTCATTGGCGTATAAAGCAGCTTCCAAACAGCCTGAAACAATTCCATCTCTGCTGTAATTACAGGATCCCACTAAAATCACAGGATTACACACTAAAAATGTCTTAGCTGCTCTCATAGTTTTCCACAGTACATTGCTGATGCCACCCTGCCTTCTTGCCAAATATATTCCTGAACACACACGGAAACACCCCCCATCCCCAAACTGGCCATCCCTCCTGTGGGTCAACACACAGATTTATTTTAATGGCAAACAGGATCCAATGGCCAGCTGAGCCATGGACCTGCACTGCCCTGAGTTCAGCTGACAGCAAACAGCTCCAAGATCTCTCCCAGAAAGCCATGGCAAGTTCACTACCTGAACACTCCCCTCATCCCTACAGATATTTATCTCCCCAGATCGAGTCCATTTGGTATATTAGTCACAGATTCCACAGCCATGCTTCAAGCACAGCATAATATAGCATGAATCACTGTGCTGAATAATCCAGAAGTATATCTCAAATATAACTTCTACCATGCTCCTTTTTTACTGATCTTTCTTTGATGGATCATAATATGATCACTTTAAAAGTACTTTAAATAATAGCTACACTTCAAAGGATTTTATTCTTTTATCTTATTTAAAACATTACATCAATTGTCATGTGTCATGATTCCACACAGCTATTATCACGCTGACATTTAAATATTGCTTCCTTATGGATCTACCTGTTAAGTATCACTCATTGCATTCACCCCTTTAAACAGAAATATTTATTTCCTACAGCAACAGACTCTTCCACTCTAACACATGTTCTGCTTTTTATTCTCACAGCTGTGCTCTCCACCTTTATTTTTAAATCCTGTGGACGCCAGTGGCTGTTTTATATGGCCTTGAAAAAACAACCCAACAGCATTGGCAGGAGCACTAATTATCAGCCTTGCTAATCTGAGTGTCATTCTGCAGCCTCTGGTTCTGATGATGCCAAGTTGTTCATAGCCAGGCTCCAGGTGACACAGGTTCCTTTTCCAGTTCTCCCTCTGAAGTGCTGAATGATTTCTGGGAAGCTGCTTGATTTTTCTCCATTAGGAAGCAGAAGTAACGATGCCAGATCAAACTCAAAGCAAAAGAAAATTTAGTTCTTCACTTTGAACTCCTCTCAGCCCTACACAAACCCCTACTGTCCTCACATCCTGTCATTATGTTAAGGCAGGGGTTTTATTCTTCCTGATCTGAAGCAAAAAAATGATGTCATGCCAGGCACAGAAGTATATCCCATGGGCAGTACCAAAGATATAAATTTTGATAAAAGCATTTAAAAATTTTCACTTTTTCCTTCTCGTTAGCAAGCACACCTCATTCTCATCCTTCTCCTGACAGTGACAAGCATTCTTTTTATGAATGAATTTATGCTTCCATCCAGCCTTCACTCTTGGTGGAAGGCTACTCATCTGGAGTCCAGCCAAAAGACAGAGATGATGGAAAGTAGTTTTCTCAACTTGCCTTAAGTAGTTCTACTTAGAGAGGATGACTTACTTCATGCAAAGTGGGAGTTAAGCCTGGAAAATAGCCTTAAGTTGAAAAACCAGCAACGAGCTTCAAAAGCCAGAACTTAGGAGTTAAAGCAGTTGTAAGTATAAATCATAGTTCACATTATGCAAGTGAGATCTTTCTGGAAACAGCTGAGTACATCTGCACAACATACAGCAAACTAATGATCTATAAACACCAACATCAAAGATGGCTTTAATTAAGGTTCTTTTTACAATCCAACTTGCTCATGCATTGGTTGTAAACACCAATGCCCTTGTTTAAAGCTGCATTTGCAGTGTTGTTTTCATGCATAATTTCAGAGATTTTTGCAGCTTTGGGAGGTGAGCTAATCTGAGCTGTGTGTCCATACCAGTGACAGCTGTTGTCTCAAGGACAGCAGCTCCAGCCCATCCACAAAATTTAACTTAATGAAAGAAGGTTAAAACTGGAAGTTTGCATATACCAAACTCACAGTTTAGTTTTATTACACAATCTCTTGCAGCACTCAGCTTTAAGTGGCACATGTGCACTTCTACTGTGACAGCTTTACTGGGTTTGCATCTGATAATTTTTGTGAGTTGTTCTCCCCATTCTTATTCTTATAAATGTCTCTTGTCAATCCACAAAAATATCTACTTTTCTGCAAGTTCCACTATTCTTTATGTGTAAAATAAAGGGTGTAAAGGCAAGACTTGAGGCACTATTTCATAGTCAATGTAGCTAAAGTGCTCATATGCTGCTCCCTTTAGTACCCAAAATTACACATAGTTTATTTAATTTTCAATTACAATTTCTTCATAGAGCAATCAATGTAAACTTCCAATAAAAAATAAAAAAAACCCCAAACCAAACAACTAAAAACTAAATCAACAACATACAAACAAACCAAACAAATAAAACCAAACTGAAACAACCCAAATACAACCCTTCCCTAATTGGAAATAAAGTTGTATATTGCCATTAAGGCACTGCATACGCATTTCATGCTGACCTGGCTACACGTCAACATTTCTTTGTGCATGGAGAAGGTGATCCCTTTAAGTCACAACCATTTTATTACTGAAAGAGAAAAAATAACTTCCCAGCATGTTATCTAGAACCTGTAATTCCTGCAAGTCCACACAGTACATTGCAGCTGCTGATCATGAGTGGCTTTAGTTGTTTTCCAGGCATGAAAATTTCTCTCAGTCTCCTGTCTTCAATCACAGACTGTCTCAGTAAGGAACTCTCTAAGTGAAAAAGAAAAGAGGGGAGAAAGGAGGAGAGAATAGAAAGAATTATTATACTGAGTTTCTTTAAGAAATGAGAAGGAATTTTGCTGTGACACAACTCCCACAGCCCCTGCAGAAAGACTGCTCTGACTCAGCTTGGCTGGGTGATTAGGCAGGATTAGGTTTGTCAGTGGGAATAAAGCCAGTGCACCAGGTGTGATCTGTCCTTTCTGGGTGGCCCCAAAGGCCACAGAGCTCCCCTGCTTGCAGAGATCTTCCTGCTCATCAGCCAAAGGCCAGAGCATGGTTATGAGCACAGGGTTTGAACTCTGTTTGCTCCTTCCTCATTTTGGGACCAGTTTAGGTCAAGCTTCCAAAAGCTCAATGGCATTGTTGAACGTGCCCAATTTAAACAGTGTTTTTCCCCTCAGATGAGCAGCTACCATCCAGACAGAGTATATAAAGGTTTGGTCCTAGCTACCAGGTAATGAATAGCTATGATGAATTAAGAAGCAGTGCCTCTAGAAAGTATTCTATATGTTCTACTGTAATTAAGGTTATTTTTAGGATAATATTCTTACAAATTGTTGAGTTCCTGGATACCTGTGAGCAAAAATCCTGGCTAAGTTGCATTTGTTCTTTTAACAAAGAAAGAAAGCATTAGTAACTGACAAGGCTTTTTCTCTCTCTATTTACAAAGCCTTGGTTTTTCCCCCTTTTCCTAACATTAAATTAATTGGCTTTCACACTGTTTCCTGCTTGTTTAGCATAACCAGTAAGTGGATTAGTCCTTTATCTCAGTTATCCATAGGTTTCTGCAGGCAAAAAGGTGATTATTGCTGTGGTCAGCACATGGTACCCCATTCTTAATCCCCTCACTGGATCTTTGATCCACATGCAGTTAAATGTGTGTCCAGGGTACACTGCTGTGCCTGCCTCTCATCCTCCCGGAAAACCAGAGGGTTAACTGCTCTAGATGTCACTGCACCTAGAATCTGGGAGCCAAATATCAGTCCTGCAGTCAGGCCAGGTGATGCAGCAGGGATCAGTGGGGTCTGAGCTTCCCACTATGTTTTGTTTACAAAGAGGTAACAAGCAATGACTGCTCTAACAATGGCCAGCACCCTCATCAATTTATGATCACAGCATTTTCCACTCCATTAAATAATTCTCATGTTATGTGAAAAGCAAAGTAATGCATCACAAGTTTTAAATAAAAATAAATCAATGACACATCCAGAACATTGATTTTTGAGCAAAAACTTGGTCAGGTTTTTTTATAGAACAGGCTGCAACCCAGTGCTCTTTCACATCATGATTTACTTCAGTCCACTCCAAGATTTTTAACAAAAAGATAGAAAGTCCTAAAGACAGAATGGTTGAAACACCCTGATGAGTGCCTCAAGAGTACTTTAATCTATTGGAAACACTTTTCTCCAGAGTAATACATGCTTTCTCTGATGAATGGAAAGAACATCTCAGTATAATTACTGAAAATGTGAGCTTTATGTTCCAATGCAGAATCTTGGGTATTTTACAATAAATGCCAGCAAATGTTTTATTCAAGTCACAACAGCAACACAACTCAAAAGAAAAGACACAATGATAGTCTTGATTCCCTCTTGTCAGATCCATTTTGTGCTGGTGAGATGCCAGTTCCCAGATGGCATCACTGTATAGAAGTGATATACAGAAGAATTGCTGTAGTAACATGACAAACAATTGGGTCTAATAAACTTGATATTTTGGGTTGTATCTAATTATCACAGGTAACAAGCTAAGGCCAGAATGATCAGTTTCAGCTAAGCTTACTTATGCTTATAGCTCTTTGAGTTTCAGTAGTAGATGAGATCTGCTCAAGTTTTGTTCATCTACACAAGGAACTGCACGCCCCTAGGAGTCATATATATGTCTGTCCTGAAGGAGTAATCCTAAAACCATTCCTTTCCTTCTGCTAAAACTTACAGCTATGTATTACAGTAACAGTTTTTATTAATGAGCTGTATTTCAGGTCTCTGTTCTCAGAAATGCTTTCCAGAGCAGCTATGTTTATGGCTTCTCCTGTGCAGTGTAACTCAATATCCCTGTTATGTACACAACTCAGATTTATGCCTCTATCCTATGAGACATCTCACAAACGCAGGCTTAGTGTTGTCAGGCTGCTTGATGGATGTCAAATCCTGAAATTTACCCAAAGACACCCAGATAATGGCATGGCTGGTTCCAAATATGGATGCATCACCACTGTAGTGCAGCATTGATGCTGTTTTATGCCACAACGACCCAAGATTCCGAGGTCAGAAGGTTAAAAAATGACTCCTTGATTTTGGGGTGTATCTCCCTTACATACTATTTTACACAGACCAATTTGATTGGCGAAACAAAGGCAAACCTCTTCAATCACATTGGTCAAACCAGAGGGACATCAAGAAGTCCCTCCTGTGAGAAGGAATGAATAACATAGGTACCATTACAAAAACATTCCTTCTGCTTACAGAACTTGTCTGGGAAAAGAATTTCAGAAAACCAAACCACCTCAGGCATGGAACCAGGGCTACACAGCATCTCCTGCTTGCCCACCCTCATCCCCCCTGGGACAGCAGTGCAGTGTTGAAGAGGCACAATGCATCAGACATGGCCTGAGCACCACCCACAGCCCTGCACCAACTTCCAGACAGGCACTTCACTGAGCCCTGCCTAAAGGGAAGCTACATCCTTCCCTAGGCCTCATGCATGCTGTGGTTGTGTAATAAAAATAAAGCCAGGAAAGGCATTTTTAAAAAAATGGTTTTGCTTCATTCTGATTTTAAGAGGACCCAACAACCCTAGGAGGTGAAGACTGCATGGCAACAATTTGATACTGACTAAGCTGATAAAAATTTGTGTGACAACAGTTTTAATACTACTACCAGGTCCTCAAAAAAGAAGCAATTATGCTGGCAAATTTGCAGTCCCAGAACTCCTGAAACATCTGCCAGGTCAAGCTGAATAATTTCAAAGGAATTCTGGAAGCCCATGAAAAATAGTTTGCTCAATAACCTCCCATCCTTCTCATGACTGCAAAAAGGCTCTGTGCAGCAGACAAAGAATCAGAAGCTGGTGATTTGAAGGCAGGCAAAGGGGCCTTGTGCAATACTTTAGCAGGAGGCAATGTGTGATGTCATGTTGAAAGTCTTTAATGAATGGAAGCAGTGGGCAATACTGAGGAAGAAGTGTGCTGCCACAGGGGAAAGGACCCATTTTACTGGCCCTCTGCTTTTCCAAGAGACTTTGTTCAGACTTGGATCTTTTGAGCCAAGTCTTCAGGGGTAAAAGGGACAGACTCCTAGACTGGTCTTCTCCTATTCTGCTTAGACACAGCTGAAACACAAGGTCTTAAAAAGAACTTTGGACACTATTACGAAAAAACAAAATCCCACAGTTGTATGAGCAAATGTCAAAGTTCCCAAATATGAACTTTACTGACAGCTGAAAATGAGGAAGCCCCTGTCAGGAAAGCACTGAATATTTCATTTTTCAATGGAACATGCAGTTTCTGGGCAGAGAGTTTCTATGAACTGAGCTGACCAGATCTTTATTATTAAATCATTCTTTGCCTGGAACAGTCATTTCCCTTTACAAAACTTTCCAACCATTCCAGTGTGGCTCAGACCTGGAGGTTAGAACTCAGCTACTTCCCAGTGAGAGGCTTCACAGAAGAAAACGTGCAGAGCTGTGACACTCAGGACTGGCAAGAGCAAGTGGATGTGTGGTTCTGGGGATAAATGATGAAAACAGCTGGGTAATTCCTCGTTAAAACTGTTCTAGTGTAAACCTGATGCCTGAATCTAAGTAAAAGAGCAGGAACATACTATAACCACCTATAATACCATGATGGATGGTGTTGTGCCTGCCTGGAGACCTCAGTCTCTAAGCCAGATGCCCAAAGGTTAAAATCAGTTCCCTTTGTAATAAAAGATCTGCAAAGAATAACTCAACTAATGAGCAGTTCTCTTGAACTTCAAATGCAAACTATTATTTCCCATTATTTCCTATGCTCCTTTAGTTCTGATGAATTATGTATCCATTTAGCCATTCTTAGTTTAGCAGAGGCATCAATAGGAGATGAAATACGGGGAGAGATGGTCAATATTAGACAGACAAATCAAAAGGGTCACATCTCTGCAGGGTTCCTTCTGGAAAGCTGCTCCAAACAACTTCTGAAAGAATAAGTGTAACAGAAGGAAGATAAAAGTCCAAATTAGCACAAATAGCTCTAAGCAGCATTGAAAAAGTAGGGTACAAGGTACAGTGTCCAACAGAAATTCAGAGCACAGAGGAATCCATGATAAATGATTCATACACTGCAGAGTTGATAAATGACACAACAGAGCCATTTCAGTAACTGAATGGAGACATTCATAGCTGAAATGAACGGGTTACGTTTGTGACTCTGCAACAGAACAAGATTTTACATCATTTTGCACAGTTCCCCTTCACTTGAGTTGTGTGAATACAGAGCATTTCCCTATTCCTCAGCAAACCTGTTAAACAGCATTAAATTCATCCAGGAATCAACGCGCTTTCCCAAACCCTGCCATTGCCTCTTCTAAATCTGAACTGGGGAGGAGTAAAAGCAGCATTACAGAAAGCTCCAAACCAAAACAAGATCCTGACTCAGGATCATAGGTCTCACTTCAACTTTGCTTACTTGTATTGTGCCAAGTGCCACACATTTATTCTATGACCAGAAATTGATAATGTCATTCATTTTAAGAGGTCACTACATCATCACCTTGTCTTCTGGCCCAGTCCAGACACCCTTTAGGGTTGGTTCCAGAGGTTCAAGGATTGCTCTGGGCTCCTGCCACTTCTCTCCCTGGGGTACTCAAACCTCACTGGTGTCACCTGTGGTGCCAGGAGGTACTGGAGAAGGAACCCATTGGTTAAAGATGATCCTTTGGATTATCTGTGCAGTGAGTAGGTTTCATACAACAAACTGCTTTGTTCCTAGGTAATTCAAGTATCTAATTTGCTTTCAGGAAAGTGGGACCTTAGACTGGCTCAGAAAGGAAAAAAAAATCTAGTAGAGCTTCTCTTCTCAAAATCAATTAGAGCCAGCAGAGAGGCACTGAGCCCTCTTCCAGCTAGAAGAGCACAGTTGCCCCCTCCTGCTCCCTGCTGGGCAATTTGGTGACAGATATGACAGGGACTTTCCTCTGCTGGGAGGCAGATACAGCTGCACTCAATTCCTGTTTTCTCCGCAGCTAGGAGAGCTGGTATTCTGAAATTCTGTCTTCACAGAAAAACAGGGCCCTTAATCTGAGTAGAAAAAGTTCTGAACAGTAGTAGATCTGCGTCTCTCTCTCAAAAAAAAAATCAATTATCCAAGACACAAAGAAGCTGCTTTGAGAAGAACCAGATTATTAAGCTTTATCCTGTGACTTGAGCAAGTGGAATATTACAGCTTTAACCTTGTCTGACATTTGAAGCTATTCATTGATTTTTGCTCATCTTGACTGCAAATTTCTTTCCCAGGTTCTGTATCTTGATGACCAGTAAGACACTCTTCACATTGCTGTACCCTGCTAAATAAACCATCAGAAAGGTAACTCAGAGAAGGAGGAATCTCTGTGTATATACATGCAAAGTGTTAGAGTCAAGTTTCTTAAAGGTCCTGGACTTCCCAGTAAGTCCAAGCTCTACATTGCCCACAGTATTACAGCACCCATGGGAGCTCTGCTTTGCCATGTGCTTCCACAGAACATTTCCAATTACTGAAGTTATCAGTGCTGCTTTAGACTGAATGGAATAGGGATAAGCTATTACCAGCAAGAAAGGACAAGGAGCAATTTTGGCAATATGTGCATTTTGTAACCATCTGAAATTAATCCAGAATTTCCCACAGAACTGATAATACTCAGTAGTTTATTTTGCTGCTAGATTATACCAATACACTGTTTGCATGAAAAGGCACCTATAATTCATGGCCCAGCATCTCCCTGTGCATGCCATATTTTGTACACAGTATCAGTGCCTAGTGTACAGTAAAACAGCCCTGCTTTAGCCACTGTGAAGTGGGAAGCAAAATTATATTTATCCCACTGCCAATATCCAAAAATTGTGGCTTACTGCTGCAGAGCATTCTGGCATGGCTTTGCTGCATGTACTGAATTGAGTCCTGGGAAATAAGGGACTAATGGCATTAAGAAGATCCTGCCAGGCATTTATCATTTGGAGCAAAGTTGCTTTTTTTTTTGGGAACCAAAACTGGGATTTGGAAAATCTGGGTGTAGTTTTAGCTTGTCTGAGCATTCCTGCATACTGAGAGCACAGGAAGGCATTTCAGTCTTGCAGGCTCTATCCTGTGCATGATGCCAGAGCTCATGTAACAGGACCAGAGCTGAGGAGACAATAGGCTACAAGGTTATTTATGGAATTAACCATGGTTAAAAACATGTTTGCAGGTCACTTTCCTTTCCACCAGCCATTCCTGCTTCCCACTGCCCTGCCCTGCCAGCCTCCCTGGCCAGGAATGTGCCAGCTGGTCCAGCATGGAGCTGGTAACAGCATGTGTTGTTTGGAACAGCAGGTACTGCTTTGGAAACATGATGGATTTAGCAACACAGGAGTGTAGGATTTTTTTACAGAAACAGGAGCTTATTGCCAGTCCATTTGCTTTAATGCAAAGCTTGCATGTGTGATATTATAATGCCAATTTTAACAAGATTTTTTTCATCAGGAAAGACTCATCTTTAGGGCAAAAGAAAAAGAACCACTACTGGAGGAAGACTTGTAGAGAAACAGGAATTTAAGAACTCTTGTAATGACTTCTCATAATATCATACAAGGAAGGATGTACTGCCCTTCACTCTTGCTGCCTAATATTTAACACAAAGCCAGACTATACCTTAATAAAGAAGCAGGTTGTCCAAAAAATCCCAGTGTTTCTGCAGAAAGCAGGAAGAGAAGGAATACAGAGAGCCAAGTCATACTGACCAAAGCCCTGTTATTCCTGACAGTACCCTGGACTCCAATACAAAGTAGGGGTCTTACATTACAGAAAAGTACAGAGGTTCATGTGGTGCTGTACTAGGGGAGGTATTTTACTGTATGAGGTCTTCAGATACTTTTAGAAATCTCTTTTTCCTCCTTCTAATGCTAATGAAGCAGCACTAACTGGTGGGCTCCACACAGATTTCCTCCTAGGCAGCATTCCTACCCTACCACTAAGCTTGCAAGGATCTCCCAGTCTTCACCTCAGGCCCTGTTTTGCATCCAGTTGCATCTGCAGCTCCTCATGGCAAAGAAAAGCAGAGCAGAACTTGGCATGAAAAGTAGAGACAACAATGCAATCATTAAAGGAGATAAATTTGTATATACTTATTGCAAGCAGTCATGCATTACCACACACCATGTCCAAAACAAATTCTGTTCTTGCCACTATCTAAGAAAACCCAGTATGACTGTGACAGTACAAATAATTCCTTTTTATTTCCTGGATGCAGAAGAATTGAAAAAAAAAATGTTTTACTTGAGAGCAACAATGGGAAGATTTATAAACAAAAGAAAATTAAAAGGAGATTTTACTAGCTAGAACATCACAGTTTTTACAGCTGTGACAATGAGCATTTCTTGCTTTTTCTACAGTAAAGCTGGTGGTATTTGCTCATGGAAGGACAGCATACATTTTCAGCTCTATGCTCTTCCAAGATGTGGTTTTTTTTGTGGGAAAGAAAGTTTGTACTTCCTTATTTCAAGTGCTGAAGTAGATATTTCTTTAAATCAGTGCTCAAAGATCCTTGGCACTTCCTTAGAAGTGTTACCTCATGACAGATTGTCAAAAAAGGTATCAATCCTGCTTACATAAATGGATGGTGAAATGCAAGCTCTGTTAAGAAAACACCTTCGGTATTTTATCAGTTCCTCGGCAGAGGAAGATACCTCCAAAATAGATCCCTTTCCTCCTACACAAAGAGAAGTCATTCCAGTACAGCTAAAAGGTGAATTTGACCTGGTTTACCCAGGGAGATAACTCCAGGAGTCCTTAGTCCTGATTAGTTTCTATATACTAAAATCATATGTCTCTGAACTTTTTTTTGTTTGAACCTTCCTTTCCCTTAATCCTCTCTTAACTTTAAAAACCAAAAGTGGTAAGAAAGTATGCATGCCATGCAATAGAAAATGTGGTCCTTTCCTCCCTCAGCTGAAAACACTGAAAACAAGAATTCTCAGGTGCTTTAAAATCAGTGTTTTCCCTAAAATTATGTGTGTGTGCACAACAGCTATTCCTCCAACAGTAACAGCTTTTTATAAGATAGACATTCTAGGGACCCTTTCAGGTATTAGAAACGAAACTTCTGACTCCTCACTGGTGTTATCCCAGCCAATCCTGGGAAATCCAGCCCCTGTGGGCCTGGGCTCAGCCAGGAGGGAAGGCTGGATCTGTGCTTGTGCCTGGCACATCCCCTCCACCTGCTGAAGAAATCCATCTTTTCCTAAGGACAGCTTGGTGGCTGCTGCTATTTACTGTGTGCCCCAAATTACTGCTCACTTCTGTAAACACCAGTGTATTTATTATTAGCTTCAGATCTGCAGAACCTTTAAGACACATTATTTTTTATTTCAGTTACCAAAACATGTTTTAACACTAAGCTAAAAACGCTAGAGAATTATTGAAATATGTGCATTTTACCCGTGTCATTTTCATGTTTTTGAAAACAAATCCATTTTGGAAAATGGAGCCATGAATGGAAAACAAAGCACAAAATATGCAACTGGCTTAAGGTATTGAATAAAAATAACACCAAATAGCTGCCCATGGAGGCTTTCTCCTGTGATTCTAAGTCATGATGTATTACCAAAAGACAAAATGATCCTCTTGTCACAAAAGACAAAGTGATCTTTAGCAGAAAGGATGAAAGACATGCTCACAAACCTCAGGTGACCTCTGATGCTGAGTGACAGACTCTGCAGCAGGGTCTGTGTTGAGGGAGTGCCACAGCCAGAAAACCAAAGTTAGGAGGTTCATGATCATTCACACAGCAAAGTAAATTAATCACTGCACAAAAGATAACACAATGGGAACAAAGGCATCAAATTGTTGCTAGCAGGTTTTCCATTAGAGTGAGAGGATGAGTTTCTCTTTCTAAATTATGCTAATCCTTTTGCTAGCATGTTGCTGGTTCTTTGTGTTTCGCTTCAATACTCAAAACTCCGTAAGAAGGTTAAATGAGGTTCCTTCAAAAGAAGAAGCAAGTTCAAAATTAGGAGACTTGAAGCACAAAAAAAGGAAAAAAAAATTAGCAAAAACAACCCCCAAACAGATGGAAGTCAAATATCTTGCTTTAGGGGTGAGTGTTATTCCTGACAGTCCAAACCAAAGATTTCCTACGGTTTGTTTCAAGACAAGAAAAGAATCTTAGGATGGAAATATCAGAAAGCTCTCAGCATTATTTTGGAAGACATTTATAGACTGTGATAGGTTTCCAGAAAGACAAAGTATTTTAGTAACATGTCTTTATATCTGTCATAAAAATCTTTCACCAGTGCTGTTAAAAACCCCTGGCCAAAAAACAGTGTTAAGACTCTCTTTTATAATCTTCATTTGTTTGAATGATAAGATTCAATATACACACTTTGGAAAGTAACATCCAGCAAGCAGTAACCACATCATACAATAATGAAGATGGGTAGAAAAACTCATTAAAATCACATCTTACCATATGAAAATTATGATAACTTATATACAGGCTAATTATTTAATAATGTACAGCTGTTAAATTAACTACTACTAATTACTATTAGAAATTACTACCACAAGTTCATGGGGTTTTAGAAATGCAAGATATAACTGTGGTGTAAGTGGCAAGCAGGAATACATCCCCAGATTGTCACTGATCTTAATTTGTGCCATTTTATCCATGAAGACATACATTCTCATTAAACATTCCACTATAAATAGTCTAGAGGTTCTGTTTCCTCCAAGACATCCATCTTTAACTGAAAGATAACAGTCAGTGTTTTAATTTAGGAAAACATTCAAGTGCATGCTTAATTTTACCCCAGTCACAAAAATTCTCAGTTTCTGATTAACTTTGATTTAAGTGGGACAGATTAGTGTATTTAAAGATAACTCCATGCCCAAGACTGTCCCAGCAGGTTTCTCTTCTTTAATCACTCTGGGTTGCATCAGCCTTTGTCTCTCCTTCCTCTAAGACCCAAGACACGAACAAGGGACTGAATTTTGTCAGCCTTGAACAGAGTAGAAAGCACAGAGCAAAACAGTATCACCACTTGTGTACTAAATCCTCATTCTTTCATGAGCCAGTGTGAAGGCAGACACCTCCTGTAAGCAGAGTTAAACCCCAAATGAGGCACTACACACTGACATTGTAAGAATCAGGAGTTCATCAGGAATGTTTTCCTGAAGACAGTAAATACAGGACTGTGGTGTCTGGTAGCAAGCTGAAGCACTTGGACAAGAAGTTGGAGACAGAGGTTGCAGGGCTTTCATACCTTGAGGAAACCTTCTTCTGTAGAGATGTAGAACCCAGGAACGTAAAAGTCTGCAGGAAGGTAAATGTAGCCCTAGAATTTCATCTGTAGGGAACAAGAGAGTACTGAGCTTGATTTCTGCTGCTCTGATTTCTGATTTGGTTTTACATCCACCACGGAGTGATACAAAAAGAGCAAATACTCTTGATGTCTAAGACCAGAAAGACACTGCGTGACTTTTTCAGCACTGTTTAAAACATATTAAAGAGTTTGCTAATAGGTGAAGAAATTCTGCAAGAGCACTAATATTTTTGAAAGATTCATTAGCTGGGAAAATCCAGCCATGATTAATTTCTTAGATTTTGATGCCTCCCTATCTGCTCTCTACTTTCCCTCAAAAACATTTTGCCGTTCTTTTAACACACAGTGAGGTTTCACAGAGAGCTTTTCATAAAATGAACCTACTCAAGGCTATTTTGTGAAAAGCATGACATTCATTTTGCATTTATGGTTATGTTTAAATAAATACACTCTCCAAAGTGTTTTGCAAGGCCCTGGAGTGCAGCACTGAGTGGAGAGATGGCTTCCAGTCATCTTCAGTACAGAAAGCAGATTAACGTGGCAGAGCAGCCAGGGAGGAACATGTGCAGAACTTACTGAAATGACAATCCTGATGTGATAAAGATGCTAACAATAGCTATTAAAGAGGTCAAAATACAGAGAGATTTAGAGAGAGAACTTGCAAGAGCTGGAGACTTAGAACTTCTCTCTCTCTACCTTTGACCCTGTGCTACCACAGGTGTGGAAACTTGCATTAAGGAGCACGTTTGTCCAAGGGAGGAGGGAAAAAACACTCTCAGAAGTAATTGTGAAGTGCACAAATTAATCTGAGGTTGAAATAAATTCTCAAAGGATTTGTTTAATCAAAACCAACAAAAGTACATCAATGGTTCTCCTTCAGTTCATGGGGAGGATTGAAGGGAATAGAGCTGGGGTGGTAATTAATGCAGTATCTCTATATCTCAAGGGTTGATAGCCCTGCAAAACATTATTTATTTAATAAAAGAAATAAAATATTAATTTTCTCATCCTGGCAAAGCAAATATATCGAGCATTTTCTGTTGCATTTATATTGAGGTGAGCCAAGATGATTGGATATTCAATACTATTAAAAATAGATAAACATGAGGTTTTTCTTGTATATTTTGAAGAGCTGCACAAGGCTTAACAAGTACAGACCTGTTATTGTATAAGAGAGAAAAGAGGGAGATGTCACATTTGGAACAGACTGGGGAAGAGGTTCTCTGTAGGTACAGGAGGAAGGGCTTTAGGGATTGATCAAAAGCCACTGAAGCCATGAAATGTGGGCTCCACTTTGACTCAAGCCTCAAAGAGAAAAAATAGGTGGGATGTGATGAAAAGTATAAGAAGAACATCACAATGAAATATGCAGTGCTAGAGAAAAAGTTTGCAGTGAACCTTAGATTAGTTTTAAAGAAAGGGAACTAATTAAGGAAAAAATGACTTTAGTATATAAGGCTTAGTAGAGGGTGTTCTGCTATTGTTTTAGTGTTAGAAAAAATAAAAATTAAAAGATTAAAAAGACTGCAGTTGTCAAAAAAAGATGTCAAAATTCAGGTCAGGATTTCAGAAACATGAAAGTGACAAAAGTGTGGATCAAAGGGGCCTGAAAGATAGAACAGAAATTTAACACTTGAAGGAGAATGAAAAGAAACCTAACTATGAACAGTAAGTCAAGAGAATGCCAAAGACTGACATTGTAATCAAAAATAAGGAAGTGAAACATGAGAGAAAATGCTTGAAACACTGAGATTGATGAGGAGGCAGCACTTGAAAAAGGCTGAAAAGCACCAGAGGTTACAGGCAGACAAAAAAGCCAGGAAAGAGATTCCGAGGCATGAAGCGAAGAGGAGAGACCAAACCCTCACAAGAAAGATTTTCCAAGAGTTTTTGCTAACTTGGAACTTTGCTTTACCACATAACAGCCAGTAACAGCACACAGAGCTGGTGACCCTCTGGCAGTGCTGCATTCAGTGCCTTGCACATCTGTGTCACTGCTGCTTGTCACCAGATCCACTTGCACCCCAGATCCACCCTGGAGTCCCCAGAGACAACAGGATGAGTTTTATGGGAGATATTCCCTGTTCCAGAGCTGCAGCTGCAGGAGTGATTGGTCTGTGGGCTCAGCCTGCATTTCTTACTCTACCATGGTTGAGGCAGAGATCCTGTTTCATTTTCAGTCATTCAAGCACCAGCAATTTACAGCGACACCGGATACCTCCTGGCTGCAGCTCCCAATTAATCTGAGGAACTGGAGAGCTTGGCTGTGCTGATGGTGTAAACAAGCCAGTTAGGAGCGTGTCAGGCTTTGTTCAGCCAGGAATCACATCCTTGTTATGAGCTGAAGCATCACACCTGCTCCTTTTAGGTTAACTGACAAATTGCTGCTATGTAAATCTGCAGTTTGAATGTAAAACCGAGCCTCTCCTGAGGCTAACTAACAATGTGTGAGGAAGGGAAATTGAAACAAAAAACAAACACACCAAACTTGTGATATCTCACATGGCAAGGTATCCTTGCACCAAGGAATAGAACTCTGCCCTTGAGGCAGGATTACTCACAAACACCACATATATTTTGTATATCTGTATCCCAACACAGTCAGAGAATGTGTTTCTCTAAACAGCCTTATTACTTACGAAAGCTGAAATAGAAGAAATTGTCAGTGCCACCTCTGATTCCCCAGAGAAATGAGTTAAACAATGTCTGACAGTCATTAGAAATGTTGGCCCTTCATTCCAATCCTAGTAGCATTCAGGCAATGGCCTGCTGTAATTAACCACACACACTCTTACAGTGTGTGAATTCCCACAGGAACAGTGCTGTCCCTCTGAAAAACCCAGCCATGCCACCAAGGGCCTATACAAGGCATTCCTGCCCCACCTGAACACACAAATCCACAATATTGGCTGGGCTGTGACAGCAGTGTCCCCTGCATGCTGTGGGGCTCCACAGTCCCAGACACCTGAGGAAGATGCAGATATGCTGCCTATTGTCTCAGCCCATCTCCCTGAACCCCTGAGAGCTTTGGGGGTGCAGTAGTGGAGTGGAAGTCCTGAGGCTTTATCAAAAGGCTTTTGATCTTTTCAGACATGAAAACTATTCAATACTGTGTGGGGGTCTGAACCTGTCAGCTGAGGGACCTTTCTCACCTGATTTGAGATATTGGCTGCAAGTCTCTGGGCTACTTCTGATGGTGTTTTACAACCTTCACTGTAAAAATCTTCTTCCTGATATCTAGTCTGAATCAGACAAATCTTTTTCTGATTTTCCGTGATAGTCCCCATGTCCCCCAACAGTATTTGTGTCCCACCTGGGTGATTACGTGAACATGGGCACCAATCACATCTAAATCCTCCTTTGATATTCAACATCATACTCTGTTTCTTCTTACAGATTCTATGCACATTATTAAACAATTTGAGTCACAATCAGCCAAACAATATTTGCTGGGGTTTAACATTCTACACTTTGTTAAAGTGCAGTATGCTGAACAAGAGATGGTGGCTGAAAGCATCTATTTAGGGACTTTGAAACAGAGCATGGACAAAGGCAGTGGCACACAAACTGCAGTGCCAAAATCCTTCCTGCTCCTTCTCATGCCAAAACCCCAGGAACCAGCATATCCTGTCCAGTCTTTGAGTTATGCAACAGTGCAAAAGCTGTTGCCTTCAGAGCTGTTCAAGGATTTTTTCTGGCTTGATCTGGGAGACACTGACCATGACTTGTTGCCTCAGGAGAAGCAGGTTTTCCTATCATCTTCTGGTGCACCTTATTCACCAGTGTTTTAACACATCTGCCCGGCTGTATTGCTCAACATGGAGAGTTGAGCATGGCATTTCCTCTGAGAAGTCAAGCTGCAAGGTCCTCAACAGCCATCAAACAATGATGTGTACACAGCTGAGTCTGGGGGGAACAAAACCAGCTTCTTTTTTTTTTTTTAATTTTTCAAATTGTAAAACCTGAATTCTAAAGTCCCATATTTTCCCACTTATTTTAAAACTGATGCTCTAAGAAGGCAGGCAGAGGGCAAGATGTACATCTAACATCTAATAAACCATCATTCTCAACTAAATATTATAGATCCTAACTTATCAGAGTGAATATTTAAGAATTAAATAAGTAGTCAAGACAAAACCAAAAGAGTTTTAAGTATGACTATATTATATATATATATACAGTTTTACTTTAAGATTAAAGTAGGATAAATCATTTAATCCATCAAAATCTGATAAGAAAGGAGCTTCAGGTTGTATAATTCAGTGAGTTTCAAAAATAGAACTTAATTGCCTGAAATTGTGCTCTGATCCATATGCTTCCATGGACAAATGCAATTACTGCCTCTTGTAAACAAGCTAATTGATGTGAGAGAATATAGTTCAGAATATCTTCTATGTGAACAACATTTCACAAAAAGCACAGAGACTTGAGCAATGATCAATAGTAATCATCACAGTCCCATTGGAACAGATAAAACTACACTGCTCTGTTTGCATCAGCTGAGCATCTGGTTCCTTAAAATAATAAAAACCTTTCTTTCTCACCTAACAAAATGAATTAGCTGTTCAAGCTCTTGAAAAAAAATCTTACTAGCACAAAGATAAAAAGCCTTTTCTTAGATGAGGCAATCAAAAATCTTTTAGCAACTCCGAGATCTGAACTCTTATCAGTGATTGCTCAGTCATTACACAGACACCTCTCGGGACAGAAACATCAAACTGGCAGCAGTTATATTGTCAATAAAATGGCAATATATCCTGATTTCTGCCATCAGACTCATAAATTAAGATGGCACACGACCTTGTGATCAACCAGTCAGACATTTTCATGAAGAAAAAGGTCATGGGATTGCAGTTAATTCATTCGTCCTTGAACTGCGGGGTGACTAACAAAATACACAATTTTGAAGAGGTTTTAATCTGCTTACTGTATACTTGTGTCTGTCTACTTTCTAAACCCAAGAGACACATGCCCTAATATGCCCCCATCTGATGTCACCTTTCCTGTTGTATCAGCCAAATTTGTAATCTTGATGAAAAAAAAATCTTTCAACAAGGTGTGTTTTATTGCTCTTAATTATAAAACTCAATAAATCAGTCTCCTCAAAGACCAAAAAGAATTTAAATCTAAGTTCCTGGTTCTTGTTAAAAATTAATTTTAATCACATTTAATATGATGCATTTAGTTGTAATTTCTTGCCCCTTAAAAATGTTGGCTTTCTCCAAAATGTGATTTGCCCAAATGTGACACCCACACAACAAGTGGGTGGAAAGGCTAAAATTTTCTGTTTACAAACTCTCTTTGAGCAGTCAATGCACTTTACAAAATGTGTTTGGCACTGGGTGAATACAATGTATACACATCACAAAATGAGAACAACATGTCAAGAATTTATGGAATTGCTTTCACATAAATTATTTGTCAATTTTCTTTTTCTTTGTAATGCTTGGTTCAAATTATGCTGAAGTCATTAGAAAGGTACTGACTCCCCTGAGTTTTGAATCAGGTTGTATACATTCAGCATATAGAACTGGCTAAATAAATTACAAATATCTTTAATATACTATTTATTTATTAATTTTTATGTTTTAATGCCTAAACTAGTTGATACATACTCTTATCCCTTCTTCATTCAGATCTAAATCCTGTTCATTTGTAAACAAAACAGAAAACTAAAGCAGCATTGGACCAAAATTATGTTTCCTTGTTCTCTGGGTACATCATGGAATTATCAAGGTTGGAGGAGACTTTCAAGGTCATCCAGCCCAACCCAGCACCACCATAATCCAATTTACAATCCAACCCAACTACCCCACATCCCAGCTGCCACATCCAGAGGCCTCCTGAACACTTCCAGAGACAGCCACCTCACCACTTCCCTGGGAAATTCATTCCAATGCCTCACCACTCTTTGAGTGAGAAAAAAACTTCACGTATCTAATCTGAACTTCAGCTGTGCTATCCTTTCACCTGAGGCATGGCAGGAGACATTGACCCCTGCTATATCCTCATTTCAGGGAGAGACAGTCTGAGCCTCCTTTTCTCTGGGCTAAACACCCCCAGCTCTGCAGCCACTCCTCAGGAGATATGTTTTCCAGACCCTTCCCCATCTCCATTCCCTTCTCTGGACCTTCTCCAGCACCTCAATGTCTCCCTTGCACTGAAGGGCCAGAACTGGACACAGCACTCAAGGTGTGTCCCCAGCAGTGCTCAGCACAGGGGACAGGTGCTGCTTGTACTGCTGGCCACACTATTCTTGATACAGACACAAGCCCCAGCCCTCTTGGACACCTGGGACTATTGATACAGACACAAGTCCTCAGCCCTCCTGGACACCTGGGACTATTGATACAGACACAAGCCCCCATCCCTCTTGGACACCTGGGACTATTGATACAATCACATGTCCTCATCCCTCTTGGACACCTGGGACTATTTTTGATACAGACACAAGTCCTCAGCCCTCCTGGACACCTGGGCACCCAGTGGCTCTTCACCTTCCTGGACCTCCTGCAGCTGCCCTCAGCCCATCCACCCAGCCTGTCAAGATGTCTCTGTAGAGAGAGATCAAAATGTGATCTCATACTTGGTAAAATATGGGAGAACAACAACATTTCTTGGGTTTGCTGCCATGAAATACATCCCACTGATGACTTTCCTGCCATTTCCTAATTGTGCTGAGCAGCAGAGCCATTTGTGGGAACAGTTGCTCTCACATCATTTCAGAGGCTGGGGGCTGTCTTCAGAAGGACATTTCTGGCAGTCAGGGACAGCTCCCCACTCCAGGCAGAAGGGCTCACCTTGCCTTCACAGGGATGGCCAAGAGAGCTGCAACATAAACAAATAAACACATTTAGGACCTTCTGTGAGCTCTTAGCAGCTTTCCTGCTCTCATCTTGTGAAAGGATTTTCCCGATGTCCTACTGCTGCCACAGAGCTGTCTGAAAGGGGAGCTACTGTGCACTTTTGTAAAGGAACAGTTTCCCATGAACAAAACTGCTGGCTGGGATTATTTATATTTGCAATGGTCCACTGCACAGGACTGAGGGCCTTTAGCTGTTGCTGCGAAGAACATCTATTCTATGTTAACCTCACAGAAGGAACCTGACACTTGATATAATTTCTTACAGATATTGCAATACTCCCCCCTGTATACCCTGCCAAAATATTTGCAATCAAGTGTATTTGACTGAAAACTTGGCACAGGAGTTCCATTAATTATTTTCAATTCACTGAAGAGGTAGATTAGTCAGGGAAAACTAACAATATATATGGGCAAATCAGTGAGCCAATCTCTGGCAGATGCCTTGCTTCAGAATTAAAGTATTTTGACCTTTCAGGGCAGATAGTTTAAGGAAAATGGAAGTTTAACAGCAATGCTCCAATTGTTAAGATGTTGCAATCAATACAGCACAGGTGAAAGGCTCTCTCACAAATGAAGACACTCTCAGCACACTGAAATGACAAGCTTTTAATACAGACAACAGTATTTGGCTACTACAAATAAAGGCAAAGAAAACGTGTACTTTCACATTGGATTGCACAGGTAAAGTGAACATCGGGGTGTTCCTCCAAACCCACAAAGAAAATCAGATGGAGAGGCCTCAAGGAAAAGCCTGTAAGAGATATTTCTGTATCTTTAATCACCCTGGATTTGCCTGGCCTCTGCCTGCCTCAAGGACAGACATTTGCTGAGGGAAACTGGCAGGGAAGACCATTTCACCAGACCTTTGAATCTGACAACGTTACAAGAGGGCAAATACTACCTGACACCAATGTTAGTTCAAAATAAAATCCTTCCCAGTCCTTAAACACACGTTGCATTTTCTAACTAGTGAAGAAAACCTTTCTTTCATCCTAGATTTGCTCCATTCCCAGCCAGAGCAGCGCTGATGCTCACCAAGTGCTTGTGACAGCACACAGCTCTGCTGTGGCTCGTTAGCATCCCCACTCTTGCAGATTGAGCTGTTTGCTCTTAGCAGTGCTCAGCTCATGCCACAGCTGTATTTCACTTGTGCTGTGGTGGTAAAACTGCTGTTACAGCCACGATGTGAGCTCCAACTTATGAAAGCAAGATTGTACAGCAGAGTCATATTTTATAGCACAGCAGTTAAAACAGCTGGGAAATTCAGAAACCTGATAATGGGACTGTCAAGTGCTTTTCCACATTTCCCAATTTCCATGCCTCTAATGAAAAATATTCCCTCTGCCTTCACATCACAGCTCCCTTATTTTTTTTATCACTTTCCATAAATCATCCTTCCACTCTCTGGATGAATCAAACCTTTTTTGTCTAAGTACCTGAAAGCTGTCATGACCATCTAGTGTAGAAATGACAAGCACAAATGCAGCCCAGGACATTGCACAGACTCTCACACACAGAGCTGGAAGGCCCCTTCCAACCCAGGCTATTACATGGTCTGTGGTCCTCTTGGATTTTTATTTTGGGTCTTCATGGAATCTGACAGAAAATTTGCTTTTAAAAAATATTAAGCAGCTTTTTAGGAAAAAATTAATCAACTAATTTTAACCAAAATATTCACACTGCCTTTTAAATGATGGAAACTCACCTTTAAGTGGTCTATATTAAACAGCTAAAAAGTAATATTATAGCAAAATACTTTATGAATCAAGAGTCAGAGTAACCAGAGGTTGTTCTAGTTTACGTCAAAGTAGCTTGAAACAAACGAAACTGTAAGATATTGCTCAGCACACAAGCTTGCAAAGGTATTTCACTGTATATTAGTGGATTCTTACAAACCTAGACATTCTTTTCAAGGAGAATGTTCCCAGAAATTTTTAGACCATTTTGGATAGAAACAAGTACAGCTTATATAAATTGGCAATTCTGATAGCCAAGTAATCTTTCATCAATTATTCTTTTTATTGTTATTTTTTAACATAATTAATTACTATATTTTAGCTGTTTTTCTACTCTTATAATAGGAAGGTTGGATGATCCAGCACATAAAGGATGTTATGTAACACTTCCATGATGTCAAGTAGACCCAGTGGATATAAACACCCTTTAAAGAGGCCTTCCTGGTTGGTTTAAATCTCTGTAAAGCAAAACACCAGCCCCATTCTAACTGCAGTACAAAGGGAAATTTGGATGTGGTTGAGATCATCTGACCACAGATGCCAGAACAGTTGTGTTATATAATGCATGTGAGCACAGCTGCTTCCTTATCACAAGACCCGAGAGGAACACACCACACACCCAAGGGCAGAGCTGCCTGCCCTCCTGCCTCCCAGCAAATCCCCCTGGATGGGGAACTTCCCCTGGGCCATTCACAGCACAGAAACTGTCCAGGGCACGAGACACATGGAATTGGTACCCAGCCACCCCTCCCTGAATGCTATTTTCTACAGGCAGCAGGTAGGACATTCACTCTGTTCCTTGAGGCACCTTTATGTGGAATAACACAATTAATTTCTCCAGGAGCTAAAGGGATGCAGGCAGTCAGACCCTGATTTGGGAGACCCTGGGGTGCCATTTGGCAGGCACTTTTGTACAATGAGTCTGCAGGAAAGCTCTCACTCACACACAGGGAGAAAGCCATTTCTAATCTACTTTTCACCTGGGAACACCATATTATTGAGTGAGTTCTGCAATTTAGTCAAGACCACTGGGAGGATATCAAGACCTACCAAAACACACTAAAATTTCAGTGTTACTGGGTATACATGACAAACACACTTTGATCAGCATCTACTTTCTAAGAGAGGGTGCAGTGTAATGTACCTAGGCAGAAGGAACCACATTTCAACATGTGATCACTCTTGTGATTCACAGGTTTCTGTTTCGAAACCTACTTCAATACTTTGCTGTTCAGAACACATGTGAAAGGGAAGAAGTTTCAGTAATCAAGATATTATTAATTGATTTGAAAATTACAGTGTGATAAATACAATTTTAAACCACGTTTTCTAGTAATTCTCACAGAATTTTCTGCTTTCTGTGTGAATATTCTCCAATTCACATAATCATCTTCCACACAACAAGTGCTTATATATTTAGGGGTTGAACACCAAAAATCTGTGTCCAAAGCTGAGAGTAAATGGCAACACAAGCAATCTGAAAAGAGTGAAGAAAATTGGCTGGTTCTAGCATGAACTGGAACTCTTGACTGAAGGCTGGACAACACACAGTGACAGTGAGGAGAGAAAGAAAGGTAGATCTCAAAGACAACCTCTGCTGTCAGAAATCCAGAGGCCTCATTCAGAGACAGGGGAATCTGAGGGAGCAAAGGTGGGTCAGTGATGGATGAAAGAAAAAGGGTCTGGCAGGGGCTCCATTTCCATTCTCACGCAAGGCTGGGAACTCTTAGAATTATTTTTTTCCTTACAAGTGACTTTCTATAAATTATACACAAGATTCTACCCTTGTGAACCTAGCATATAAATATAAGGCCTCAATCAGATTTACATTAATTGGAGGATATCAGGCTGCTGTGCTCCTTCAGGAGCAATAATATCAATGAATCTAAACCATTCTTCTCAATCTGTTACTAACAAAAGGTTTATTTACAGTTCAAGTCTTTGATTTTAACTTGTCTAGAACAATTTCTTTTCCATGACCCATAAAGGTGAGAATAGAAGATATATAGGGTACAGGAAACTGTGATGAAATAATCATCCAGTACTGGATGTTGCCCTCTGGTCTGGTTTCTGGCAAGTTGTAATAATGTAACCTGACTGTCAACTATCCTGACCTGTGGCTATTGTCACAAACTCTCCCAAATCATCCACAAGATGCTGAATGAACTCATCATAACTTACTTCTGTTATGCAATCACAAGAGGAACACAACTCTGTATCATGGTCTGATGGCCCAGAATAACTGCAGAAATGACTCAGTATCCAGGGAAAACTTTCAAGCTTGCAAAAAACATGACATTTTCCTGGAAAGCAACTGTTAAACTCTGACTAATGCATTCTCCTCTTTTCTTCTCCTATTTTTTTATTTTTTTTTAATCCATCCATACAAGTTTTGAAGCTCTGAATGCTCCTGGGCACTGAGAACAATGTAAAGTGAAGACTGTCAAGTAATTGTTCCCACTGAGCAAGTGGGAACTCAGGCAGGACAGCCCCCTGTTAGGTGATATTTTGGGAACATTTTGAGGAAATGTAGCAGTCCAAGGGCCTAGAGCCAGGCACTTCCCTCTTGCCCAGGCAGTCCATAATGCCAGGGCACCCATTAGGTGTCTTGGAATGACTGAAGCTTGGCCCCAAGGGATCTGCTTCTGCAAGCACAGCTCTTAGACTGGATGAGCCATCCTTTGCTCCTGGCCAAACCAGGGACAGCAGCTCTGGGGACTTCAGGAATTGTGTCCCTGACACAAATCTAACAGAAGCAAAGCTCCTCTCTTGTCCCTCCATTCCAGCTGGAAAGCCTCCTGACACCACACCCAGAAATGCACCTGCAGTGAAGTTAAACCAGGTGAAAGTGGACCCTAAGAGTAATTGAATATTAATAACCAGACTGTGCTTCCCCATTGTGTTAAGAATTGTGGCTGACTACCCAAAAGAGGGAAAATACATATCATCCCCATCCAGAACTCACCTAGAATTTGCCCCTAGGGAGATAAACATCAGTGAATGTGACAGAGAAAGTTTAAATTTGTGAAAATATTCTGATATATAGTCCTCATTTTGTCTCAGGCTACTTCACACTATTCCAGTGTCCTGGAATAGTCCACAGACCTCACATTCTAGGTACACACCATGGGAATGCCACAAAATTTTCATAAGAAACTTTGATGTAGAGCTTAATTCAAAATAGTACCAGCTGAGCTTGCTACAGGATCACAGACACAGGATACAGACACCCTGCAGGAAGGTATACAAAATCCCATTTTGTGGCAAACAGCTTTTCACATTGTACTAAAGAGGTCAGCAGGCTGAGAACCAAGGTGCTGTACTCTGATTTGTTTGCCATGGAGGGAGCCTTGGGCAAACTCTTTTCCCTCTCTCTTTTTCAGTGTATGCATTCCTGAGATAGTTAAACCAGATCTGCATCAAAAAGACAGTGAGAATTTCTGAGACTCATAGTGTGCTTTGAAACATTCAGAAAAACCACCACTACTGCAGTCATGACTTCAAATAACCCATCATGAGAAAATTACCATATATTATTATCAAAGCCATGGAGCTGCTAAAGACAACATGTATTGTAATAGATGAGCAGGAATTGTAACTACCTGAGCCAGCAAGGGAAACTCTTCCCACTGACATGGCCTCCAGTGATGTATGGATACAGCACTTTGTTTTCTCCAGAGCAATGGTGACATTTTAGATCATCTGTTATGCTATAAATGGAATACTGTGATCTGCTGAACATTTGCTACCTGGAAGGCCATTTCCTGGTGCCTGAGTCATTAACTTCCTTGGATGACATTGCCACATCTGTAAAAAGATGTAACGGGCTGCTAATTTACGAGGCTGCTGGGGTGCTGGTATTTTAAACTACCCAGGTGTGAATAGCAAAGGCTGGCTGGTGTTTGAAAACCCTTCAGCAGTATTAGCTCTCTGTGGGTGATATTTGAAACACTTGTGTCTGAACTGGAGGAACATGGATTTGACAGATGGAACACTCAGTGGATCAGGAATTGGCTGGATGGTTTCACACTAAGAGTTGTGGTCAATGGCCTGATATCCACAGGAAAGGAGCAGCAAGTGTTGTTTCTCAGGGGTCAGCTCTGGGACTGGCACTCTTCAACATCTTTGTCAAAAAACACACAAGTTCTGCTATACTGATTTTACAACTATAGCTATTAAATTATTCAAATCAAAACAAGAGACATGCCAGACTGTCAAAACACTCAAGAAGGAGCTTTTCTCAAGTTCAAGTCTGTAGCTACATGTCCTCCATGTAGGCCGACAATCAATAAATGTGAGAACAAGAAATCAAGGAGTCTCCTGGGTAACACCTCATTACACCAGTGCTCACCCCTTTGGCTGGGAGGAAGAACAGTCCTCTCCTAACTAATCCCAATTTCTCTTCTTTCAAAATATAGAATGTAAATGAGTTTAGCTACAGATAATGATGTTTCTGTTATTAGTAACACCCTGAATAGCTTCAAACCCTGACTGGGAATTTAACTCCTGGGGACTTGGCTTAGCAGGATCTCCTTTTATATACCCTGCTCAGTGTAGAGTGTAAAATGGCATCAGAGTCCTCTCCAGGGACACTGATAGGCCTGCACGCTTCATCACAGGCTATTACACACTCAAATTCACTGGGCTGAACATCTGTGGACAATATATATAACTTCAAAACATCCATGAAGCTCTTCAATCTGTCTGCAATTATTTAACAGTAATTCTGAAGGCATCTGCTGACAGAAAATAGGAATTTGGTATGAAATCCTTTTCTTCTGTGTTGTTTCTCTGGCTGTCCAGAGAGGCTGAAACAGAGGCTTTCAGTTTAGATTTAAGACACAATTTTATGGTGTAAATAAGCTGGCCAGCTTGAGATGCAGTGGAAGCAGCCCCCCTGAATCAGTTACCTGGGTAGGAGATCTTTTTACCTTCACAAAAATGGCCTCATTTCTAACGGCCAGGACTTGTAACAGTGTTGGGGTTATCAGCAGGAATAAAGCACAGCCTCTCCACCCTGGGGACACCTGCTCACCTGGGGTTTGTGTGTCCCATGCCAGCTTTTCTCAGCACTGGAGAGAAGAGGCACAGCCAGGGCCATGCAGCCTCCCCAGAGCTCCCCTGTTTGTGTCTTGGCCTTGGCCACACCACCACAGAGTCCTTCCCCTTCAGAAAAGCTGCTGTACTTTGATAATAAATTCAGAATAAATCTGGGCCTAAATATTCCGATTTGCTGAGTCCCAGAGGAAGATAATATTAAAGGGGACATATAGTCTTGAATAGGACTTGCAGCGTGTTTTCATTAGATTTTTTTTTTCTGGAACAATGGGGTGGTCACAGGAATTGAAATTTCATTTAAATATGGATTTTTGTGAAAGCGACTTTTCAAATGATAAGCATTTGAATAAGTTTTAAATGTTTTCAGAACGTTTCCTTTTATTTCATGAAATTAATGTTATACTTCCTTGCATTTAATATCCATTGTATAGCTTAGACATTTCTAAATAGAAGGTGGAATATTATATTTAAAATGTTCAAAATTTCTTTCCTCTCAGAAAATCTGCTTGGTAAAATTAAAAAAAAAGCTGAGCTCTGTGCTCATCCTAGCTTTGAACACAAAGTTCTCCAACTGTGGAATTTCCTAAAAGCCTAACAAAGGAAGTGCTGCCAAAATCTTCACTGCCTCTTTTGAAAACATATAGTTCATGCAGTTCAATAGATTTCCATCAATTTGATCAGATAACATTATCATCTGATTAATTCTAGACAAATTCATGTGCCTTCAACTGAGAATTGGCTGAAGATTGAGGCTTTCTTTAGTTAATATAAAGACAAACCAGTTTATTATAATGTTCCTTGGGGTGATAAATCCACAATGACCTTAACCATGATTTTTTCTGTCAGTTCAAAAACATAATCTTCATTCTTGGTTAGCCAGATGATTTAGTGTGTTCTTCAACTGCCCAGCAACAGATTCTTTCATTTATGCCTTCCATTTGTTCTTCCAACATTGCTGATCCAGGTAATAAAGAATCAGGTTCACAGCTATTATCCCTGGTTAGTCCTTCATAATTGTCTACATGTTAAATCAGGGATATTATGCTGAATAGCATTTAATGCAGAACCTTCACCCTGTGCATCAGGCAAACTCAAAAAAAAAATGACCTTGACTGACATACAGGCCATTTCCAATTCCAGTTCTCTAAAAATACCTCATTTAGAAGCATTAGGTAGCAGCAGACAATGACCCTTGTCCTTCCATGTACCTGTTGATTTCTGCAGCACATTGATGATACTTTTTTAAAAATGCACTCCCCCACAATAGGGAGAAAACCATAAATGTCAGAAGCTGCCCCCAGAGGCTGTTTGCACACAGGCAAACCTTGTTTGCATACTGGTACCTTGTTTTGTCCTTCATTGCTCACCTGAATTATGTTCTGCTCTACTTGACCAATATTCAATGCCAAAATTGGAGAATACAAGCAGAATAAGGAACTGTGATCTCAGGAGCAGAAAATAAAACTATATTAAAAAAAAAAAAAAGACAAAGAGATACACTGAGGTGAAGCAAATTTGTCATGTGAGACCATCATCTTTTGTTCTACCTCAACAAGAAACTTAACAGCACACAAAATATTTTGCTTTAAGAGTGTCCTCCTGTGCCTGCTAAGGAGTGACTATTGGAAGGTGACATTTTCTTTTTCTTGTGACTGGTTATGTGCCCTGGGAAATGTAAAAATATCACCAAGGTATGCATAAGAGAGGAGTTAATTAGTTTAACTTCCTGATGGGAATATATTAACAGTGTAATAAGATGCTCAAATATTCTTTTTATGATTGTCCCTGCCAAAATAGTTGTTGGAAAGATTTTTGTAATACAAAAACTTTCATCTTCCATATGGAGATCCAGATGCTGACTCTGATCTTTGCATGGCAGAGGTCACTGCAAACATTCAGCCTCGAGGTCTCAGAAGTGGCACCTCTGAGACTCTGACTGGAAGGATCCTGTGTCAGGATCAATATCTATAGACAGCTTTCTCCTAAATTCCTCTACAAACCCAAAGGGAATAATTTCCCTGTATCAATACACAATTCTCTGAGAGAAAGTATTTAATTTTATTTTGTTTAATGCCATCCAGTGCTTTCATTTTTTTAAACTCTTTTGTAGGCAAGTTCAAATGCAATTTGTCCTGCACAGTCATTGCCCCAAGTGGACAACATAATTAATCATCTATTCTTATGTACTTGTGACTTAAAATGACTTTTAGCTAAACACTCTTACCCTAAATCTCCCCTTGATTAAGCCTGAACATATAAGCATGAATTTTATTGCTGTGTCTCTCCTTCTGTCAACCAGAATGTCACTCTGGAATTTAATCTAGTGAAAACAAAAATAATATGTTGATTTCCCCCCTGTTCTAAAATGTGCAGCTTATCTTCCATTTGAAATAATTTTTAAAATACATTTTCAGTTAGCTGGAATGACCAGTATATTTTCTTACAAATTGTTTTCTAAAATCACACATAAAATACCTTCCCTCTTATATACTGAATATGAGGGATGTAGATTTATATTCCCTATAATAAAAACCTAAATCAACTTCCAGCTTCTTTATAACTGTCTAGACAAGAAAAATCTTCTCAAAAAGTCCTACTAACCTTAGGATCATCCCTTAAAGGACACTGTCTCCTAGGCTATTTATATTTTTATCTGCATCTGATAAAAATCTGTAGGTAGGATGCAGTCTAGTTTCTATTTCCCTGCTTTAAAAAGCCAAACAATTACATTTATCTGATTCTTAACCTCCAAGAAATGCATTTTACAAGCTATGAAAAAAACTAATACTTGAGCAGCATAGGCAGAACTCTGTTAAGGTACATTATTTCAGATTTGCAAATAGGAAGGACTGTAAAACCTTCTTTTCTTCATGTGACAAAGGAATGATGGCAAATTTCCAATTATTTCAAGAGATCAAGCATCCCTTTGCATTGCCAGGGATTTTTCACATTTCTGTAACATTGTCTTGGCTGATACAGCCACCTCGTAAGTAATTGCTTGCATTAAACAATTACAAAAACTTTGGAAGATATCAAGAAATATGTCTGGGGAAATTTTAAAAAAAATCAAAATAAAGTAAAATTTAATAAAAAAATCCTTCTGTCACTGCACATCCCCGAGTTCCCATATTATTTTGCTGATTCATTTATAAGATGATATATTAAACAGCCATATTTTTGAAAGGCCTTTCTGGTGCAAAATAAATTAACTTGACACATAAATTGTTCTCATTTTGCAGATTTTCTAAGGGATTAAATCTTGGTTAAAAAAAAAAAACAAAAAAAAAAAAAAACCAAACAAACAAAAAACAAGCAGTTAAAAATACAGAAGACAACAAAAAGAATAACAAAATTACCCTGGGGAAGTGTGGGGAATAGAGCTTCCCTGCTTTCCAACACCCACCAGTCATAGGAGATGTGCCCAGGAACCAGGATCTTCAAGGAGATCCACATCTCATTTTGGGAACAGATTTTTTCAGTGTGAGCAGGTCTGTTTTAGAGACCACCAGGCTGAGGTACAGTTTGTACAGACCTGGCACTAGGTTTTTACCACAAACAGTAAAAGCTGTCATGGGCTCCTTGGAAAAGCTCTCCCTTAACTGTCCCACAAGGAAGGAAGCTGTAAGATAAATTTCTGGTCATCTGGGCAGTGTTGGGCTGTTCTAGAAAATCAGACCTGGTGCCATAACTTCAGGGAAAATCCTCAGCAGCAGCCAGGGTGTTCTGTTGTGCAGCACATCCCTACAGCTGCTCGTGCTGAGGGAGCTGTCAGGATAACAGTGCTGCTGTGCCAGTGCTGCTCATCTGCTGGTGTTCCCATCATCATCTGCTGGTGTTCCCATCATCATCTGCTGGTGTTCCCATCATCATCTGCTGGTGTTCCCATCATCTGGTGGTTTAGGGATGGGTTACAGCTCAGGTACAACAGTCCTACTCTGGATATTCATCTTCCAGCAGAAAACTGGCTGGATTTGAAATAATTAAATGGAGAAGTTCCTTAACTTCTCCAGGAACTTTCAGTCTTTACTATTTATCTGACAGGTTTTTATCCCTTTATATTGACAGAATGACAGTCCCATGACTCCCAGGCTGCCTGGTTCTAATAACAGGTAACATATTGTATATCTCCTACCCATTGTGGTTCCAATGACTTTTATATATGCTCTGTTTCTTCCCAAACACTGTTCTATTCTGAAACACTGGTATAATTAATATCTTTTCAAAACAATTCATGTCTTGCTTAGGCTGATAAACATATTAATCTGTAAAACTGATGCACTTTAATATGAAGTCTATCTTTTCTTATTGGTTATTAACCAATTACAAGTTACTGATGCTTTTTCATTCTGAAAAAAATTTAAAAGATAAACAATAGCTGTAGTGACAGCCAACTTAACCATCTAGCACCATCTTGAGGTTAAACTGCTCTTGACATTCTAAAATAAATGGACATTCCTTGATTAACTCACCAGAAGCTCTACAGAGATCCAGATACTTATTTTTTACAGACAAAAAGTTTAAAAACCTACCAGTTGTAAGATAAATATCCTATGGATTTTTTTCTTTGCTTCTTTGCATAGACTTAAATCCAATTCTGTTAATTCTGCTGGTGATTAAGCCTAAACTTACATTCCAAAGGAACAGTGGGATGCTGCCCATTTTTGTAACTTCTCTGAACATTGTGCTCAGAAGAGCTAAAGAAAGTTCTAAGTTTCAGACCTTTATACACCAGTTCCCCAGAAGTACTATCTATTTTCACTGGGATTAATTCTAAAGTTTATTCTAGACAAAAGCTTACCTTTACAAAGTATCCTTGTTCTAAAGGATACTGGACCACCTGGGTTCAATAATCTTTAATGCATTTCTAACTGAAAATATCTTGGAAAGACTGAATGTGATTTTTTTTAAGCATAATGAAAATGTCAGATAAAGCTATTGAACTTCCACTGCTCATCGTATGTTTGAAGTTAATCATAACACCAGAACATTGCTACAATTATGAAAAGGGGATGAAGGCTGGGACCTTTTCAAGAAGCCAGGCAACAGTGAGGAAACTGCTTGCTCCAGACAGACTTGCCAACTTTCAGACCTTCTAAAAAATACCAGCATTCACTTGTATGGTAATGAGAAGCTGAAATATACGTTGGCTGAATGCTTATTTCAAATAAATCTGATGGTGAATCCTGTGCTGATGGGCTGAACTCCTGATGAAAGCTGTGAGTCTGTCGTGAGAATTCGAGTAAACACAGCCCATTTTATGAGCACCTCACATCAATAGCCACTCAAATAATCTTTGCTGTGTCCAATGTTGTGTTACCTTGTTAGAGACTCAGTGTTAGGAAAGGAAATTGCAACTCTCAAGAGCTCATATTTTCATTCAATTCGGGAAAGATAGAGAATCCAAACCAGTGTACCCTTAATAAGGAAATAGGAACTTTTAGTATTCAGAGAACTGTAAAAATATGGGATTTCCATAACACTAGATATCAGCATTTCGTGCACACTGCTATTTCAGCCTCAAACTGGACTGCAAATGCAGAATGAAGGAAAAGCTAATGGATTTTAAATACCCTGCCCTTCTTAAAGTGTTCACATGATGATGTTCAGTTTAGAATGGGTGAAACTTCACCGTGCATGGAAGAATCTCATCACATGTGAACCTATGCATTCCCAACACAGCACATCCAGCTTCTCAGGTTAATTGCTGTACTTTCATTTTCTACCTCGTGGAAGTTCCTTTCCTCTTGCAGTGATGTACACTTAGAACTGGAGAGCTGGTCTTGCTAAAAGACTTCTAATGGTCTGGATTACAGGTTTCAGTACAGTTTAGCATGAATTATATCTGGACATTTTCCACAACAAAGATAATTGCCTTGTGAAAATCTATTACAGCCATTGCCAACGTCAGGGGATTGATTTAAAGTCAACCTTGATGGTAACCACTGCATTCCAAAAGACAAATGCAAAACAAATGCAAATGCAAAACAAAATACACAGTAATCAATAACAGAAATGGATATGCAAGAGTCAGTCCCTTCTGGGGAATCCAGAAGGGGACCTATTTTCCTGAGACAGCAGATAAGTAAGACAAGGCAAGCAGAGGAAAGGATGCCTAACTACTCTCCTGCCAGAGCTTTGGAAGTTCTGTCAGGATTTGTGTCAGTGCTTTGAGGAAACTGAGCAGGGTGTCTCTCAGATCACAGCAAGAGATTAAATCCATAGGGAGAGCAAGGAAAACTTCCAAAGAAAATACAACTCTTACTATATACCTGGAAACTTACAGGCAAAGTGACCAACACTGCTCTTGTGAAAGTGAAATCCTCTTCCTGCTCAGCCATAATCCCAGGGCCCAGGTCTCTGGATGCAGTTAAACAGCTCTATTTGTGGGTCTTTTAGACTTAGATTAGACAGCAAGAGAAACTGAATGGCATTGAAAGCCCTTTTTGATAGGTTTTGTCAAAATACTTGCAGCAGCACTTCAAACTTTCAAGTGAAAGTATTAGGGAAAATTCCATGAAAGCCTCTTCCCAAAGGAGCTGTTCAGACCATTGTGGAAATGACAAGCAAAAGGATCAACAGCCCAGCATCTTCAGGGGCAGTAATTGCCCCTCCTGCTGATTCCCACTACAATCACAGGGGCAATAAACCAGGAATGTGGGGCCATACTTGAGCCAGTGTTGGGTCTAAAGCTCCAGAAAGAAAACATGCATCTGGACCTACACTTAGCCCATCTTGTAATATAAACCTTGAAAGCCAGCAGTGTAGAGGAACTACATCTATTTCTGGCTCTCCCCTGATCTCCTTTTCACCCCCACACACCTCCTGGCTCCCTCCCTGCCTTTTCTGTCACATCCATGTCACTGTGTATTTTTCAGAACAGCAGCTGTGTTTGTGTGCTCTGCTGGGGAATGGGGCCTGGCCTCCAGGATCACACAGACACTTTGACTATTTCATCTTGAATCCCCAAATCCTGAGACTGGAGGAGTCCTCATGTAACATCTGTCTGTGTGTCTTCATTGCATCAATGATTTATAAATTATGGATGAGGGAGTTAGGGAGAGAGCAAGCACATATACTTAGAGACTAGGCCAAATCACAGTGTTGACACTCGTTACCTATTGATATTTCTTGGTTATGTCCATGCCAATCTAATTATTTCCTAATTGATCCATTTAGACATTGAAAATTAAAATTACTTTTCCCGTGCCAATTCTTCTTGTTCTATCATTGTATTTGACAACAAAAATGCTCAATATTTTAATTCCAAACAGCCACTAATCAGTGTTGTTTTCTTTTATGAAGAAAACCATTTTCAAAGCAACAAAATGTTGTCTGAGACAACAGAAATTTGGAGCTCCCTGGTCAGCACAGTAAAGTGTTATTTAGCCTTCACTAAGATAATTTATTTGATGCATATTTTACGTGCTAAAAGGCAAATACACTTAAACATTGCAGCTTGTCTCTGGACAGATCACTTCATTCTGCTGAAAGCTTTAGATTTTTAGCAAAACAAAAGAAAATGTGTAGGTCAGATCAAGTGCAGGAAGCAAAAGAGCAGGTACTCAAAGGCTGTGGTACCAGGGGTTAGGTACCCCAGAGCTTGCAGCCTGCTTTAAAGGCTGGTGGGGCAGTAACAGAGCTTTTCTGGGGGGCAATTCCTCATTGAAGGGGGTGGGGATTGGTGGCAGAGTCAGGCAGATCTGCACCCTGGCAGGGCAGCCAAGGCACCCTCTGACACAGAGGCACTACTTGAGGGAGCTGGTACTCCAGGACTTTTTCTCTTATTTTCTTTTTTCTTTTTTGTATTATTCAGAGCTTGACCACAGCTAGAGCTGAGACACCATTGAGGAACTGGTGAATAACCTTATAGGATGAATAACCTTACAAGGGACTAAGCAAAATCACTGACTTGACACCTACCTTGTTTATTGAGTGTCAGGTCAGGATTACCTCAATCACCAGGATGCTGGTTGGTTGGTTGGATGTTTTTAACAATATATGCTTTCAAAACCAAAGAACAGGGGAACATGTTTCATGGCTAGCCCAGTAAATCTCACCTGATCACCAGGAGCAGCAGCAAGGTTAGCAAATCTTCCTGCATGTGGCACACCATCCCTGAGAGTTCAGCACCAACCCTTCAGTGTCTGGGTCTTACACAGGACACCTGAAATCAGCACACCTGTGGCACACAGGTGGTTGGATTAAGTGATGTAACTGCTTTCCCTGGGACTGCAACTCTGAGTCCTGGTCTAAGAGACTCTGCTGACTGCAGCTGCCTGGTATTCACAGTTCTCATGAAAGCTTTCCCAACACCGAGGTCCACTTCAGTAGGAGGTGCTTCAGAACATCATGGAAATGTTTTGTAGGAGCTGCATCACCCTCCTGAAAGCACTCCTGTGACTGAGAGGTCTGAGAGAGCCCTTTCATTTGAGAAGTACCCTCAGGAGCACCTTTATGAAACCAGGATCCCTGTGTACCTCTCTGCCAAGGCCCAGCACAGCTGGAGCAGCTCCTCTCCTGGAGAGCAGCAAGTACACAGGAATTAGCACACCCTGGTGCAGGGCAGCCTCTCAGACAGAGTAGGCAGGCATTTGTGTGCTTATTTGGGATCATGTCCTAAAAATTGCTGAAGAAATTAATATCCTGGGTCTGATCTGAAGCCCATTAAATGTTATTGGGTCACTTCCATGGCTATCAGCAGTCAGCAGCTCGTATCTTATTGCCATTTGGAGAAGCAGATGAAAGTCAGCTATTTTACACAATCTGTATAAATTAACATTATTTGTGAGATAACAGAGAGCCCAGACTGTGTTTTTTAACATCAATATGAAAATCTCCTGCCCTGGCACCACTCTGGGACTGTGGCACAGAATGACTGGGAGAGACAACTTTTGTGAGGAGTCTTTGTGAAAGGGCTCTCTCTTCTGCACTCACCCTCCCCACACACCTGGCTGTGTCTGCCCCACCTGGCCGAGCCCTAATTGGATTTCTGCAGATAATGGGTGCTTTTTTTGCTGTCAATACACCTTTCCTCAGGTCTGACTCTGACCTTCACGAGCCTCAGCTGCTGCCTCCGAGGTGAGGAGCAGGCAAGGTGAGGCTCAGATCTGTGTTCCCCCAAGGAAGCTCTCATTATCACAGAGGCTCAAGCAGCAAGCTGATCACACAGCCATTAACATCCCTGAAAGCCCCCTGCCAATTACCTGCATGGGAAGAGATGCATCTTGTGTGCTAACAAAACACATCAGGCAACAACATCAGGCTCAGTGGAGAGAAGGCATAAAAAGATGCTTCTCTCCTGCCAACAGTTTTCAAAGCACGTCTTGAAACAAGTGACAAAGCAGTAGTTATTGTACAACAGATTGTGTGGTTGCCATGAAAACAGAAAGTTTCAGCACTCTCAGCTATCATTAGGATGCTCACTGGCACACTGAATCTTGATAGTTCCAGGGTACAAAACAGGAACCCCAGTGGGACCATCTACCCAGTCGTTTACATGGAGCTGTGTAGGAGGCCAATGCTTCAAGCAGACTTCGTGTATGTGTTCAGGGTAAATCCAGGAGCCTAATAAGCTGTGAAAATGTATATCATCTGTCCTTCACGGGTAAGACTAATATCCTCTGATGATAATTTCTAAAATGGGTTCTGAATACTGAAATTTTAAATTGTTGTGAAAAGCAATAAAGCCACTCGGAGTGAGCATATCAAATTAATGTGTGATAATCCCTCCCTTGCTGCAGCAAGGCTTTATTTTTAAGTGGCCTTTTAAAAATGTCTTCTGTGAAGAATAAAAACAGTAGGGATGTGATAATACCCCACCAACTGAGGAAAAAAAAATTCCAGTCCAAATTTGCAAAGCCAAAATTTGTTATTTTTAGACCAGGATGCATTTTTAAATGACAACGTGCAGAGGAAAAAGAGAAAAGGCTATCCTTGGAGCATTGCTATTCAGAAAAGGTCTCAGAAATCCTTCTGGCAACCCTGAAACCCATCCCCATTCTTTACTGGCCTGTGGAGGACAGCACCAACTGTGTTTCCATATGTAAACCATGCTGCTCTGCTATGGAGAGAGGTCAATAAGAGAAATACATATTCCTGAGCTTCAAATATTTCTACTGCCCTGGAAGATGGCACCATTTTGTGGCTGCAAAGGAAAGTGATTTATTTTTGAGGAGAACATGAATTCTTGTTTTCTCCATAAATAACTGGCTAATATTTATTCTCTGTACTGGTTTTGTTTCAACAAGGTATAGTGAGAGAGCTTTGAGAACTTAAATTTCCTAATTCCAAGGGTGTTGTAAATACAACAAAAATCTGAGGAAGTTGTGGGTGAGTGAGCAACAGGTACTTGGTTTAACTCAAAGAGTTTAATTTTCATCAGAAATATTAGCAGGAAAGCATCAGGACATATCTAACAGTCCTTATTAGCTTGTGGCTCAAAACTATATATTTCATCTATTTCAGCTTTTAGGCTGGGTGCTTTACTGCAGCTTGCCACTGAAAATCTTCTGTTTGACATTTATTAGACATAAGATATTGTTTCTCATCCTCAAGTACAAAAGACATTATAGAAAAATAGCTAATATCAGAAAGATGTTGCATTATAGAACAACTGATTCTGTATCCTTTTCATAAGCAGAAACTAGAGATTTCCCAAGTATGTTCCTTGCAGTTGAGAAAACTGTGTAAAAAGATGGAATTACCTTTCTCTGATTCACTGAAAAATAACATGAAAGGGATCTTGAATGCTCAGAATGATAACAGATAAAGCATGAGATGGGATATAAATGACACTTTTTACAGACCATAAAACCAGAAAAAGTAAAGGATGCTTGGGCTCCTAATATCAATTTATAGTTTCTACCTGGAGAAAAATGTTGCATTAACACACAGGCTACAATATGAAATGTGTATCTTAAAAGGCTGGTGATAGTCCAGAAGATAATTTCCTAAATCAAAAAGCTTCCATCCATTGTGCTAGGAAATCTATACTACACTTTACCTTGAGAGATAGAGACTAATTCCTCCTAGAGTTAAAAAAAAGTGATACTGGAGGTAAAACCAATCATCCCACTGCTTTCCTTATGTGCAAGCAAAATAAAGTCTAAACCCCAGTGCTTTTAGAGAACCAATTCCAAGAAGCCAGAAACAATTACAGAACAGATTGATTGTTGATGTGAATTTAGCAGAATAACATGAGTTACAATGCCATTATTTTCCCAAGTGCTGCAAAATAATAATCAAGGAAACCTACCCATTTTTAAAGCTTCATTGTAGAGACAAAAGAATCCATGAAGAAATAAGAAAAGAATACTTAATAAATTACAAAAATAAAGCAGTTGATGATAACACATTATAAATCAAGAGGCAGAACTTGCAGAAAACTGAGACCAGAAGAATAAAATTGCCAATAAGCACAGTTAAGGCTAATAGCTTTTTTAAATATGTAAAACAACAAAACTAACACTACTCTCCCCCATGCCATTAAAATGAGCCCCATACAAACTAAATACAGTTGCTTGCTTTTTAATACCTTGATTTATGTTTCCAAAACCTGGTGGGAAAAATGCAATATATTCATTTTGCTGACATTTAAATTTTTTTTTAATGACAGATTATTACCATTATTGATTGTTGGTTTGTCTCTATTCTATGATATTACCCATTGCTAATACAACCACTTTTATCAGTCTAACTGCTTTGGAGCAAAAGGGAATTTATCCTTGGGAATAAGAGGCTGTCAAGGGCTGTGAAAGAGAAACTGTGAAAATAAAAGCAATCAGTAAAAAGCACATATTTACCAAGAAATGTAACTGTACAGTTGCCTCAGTGGTGTTATTGTTTTCTCTCAGGTAATTGTTTTATGACAGGCAGCGAATTTTTTTATTTCCAATCCTGTAAGCAAACATCAACTACAAATAAAATTGCCCCCAAGGAAAAGAAATCCAAGAATAACAAATTCAAAAGAGATGGGACATGTGACAGAAACCAATTCTCAGTGCAGGCTAGGCAATTATGAGATGGAAAACATAAAAAGTTAGGGAAAAGGTATTTCCCTTTTTTCATAATTCCTGTTTTAGCTCATTAGTGTTTGAGCCTTTGCATTACTAAACTCAATTAGCAGTAATTTAATTACCACCATATATTTTGAGGTGCAGAGCTCTCCACAGCAGACACTTGCTCCCTCAGAAGGCTCTCTGGAGACTTAGAGATGTATGTTGCTATTACCAGGGGTTTCTTTTCCTCACCCAGTGCAGGAATGGAACAATAGAGAAGAACAGATGTGACCTCAATTCCTTCTCCATTTGAAACTGTCTATAGTAAATCAACTTGCAGCTTGGACAATCAAATGACAAGCCACAAAATTCTTTCCCACTAAGGTCCTAAGGTGGAAAATGTATTCACATCTGGCAAAATATTTATGAGTGCAAGTACATCTGTGTATCCTTAGGAGACAGATACATGTCACAGAGCCCTGGTGCTTCAGCTCTGTGATTGAATGGTTTGGGTTTGAAAGAATCTTCCCTGTGGGAGAGAAGGGATAATATCTAAATCACCAGATTCTGAGCTTCCAGTGGCTTTTAGGCTAACTCAGGCCTAATCTGAGCTCAGGACTGCATACACTTTTGGGTTGGTTTTTTTTTTTTTTTCCTCCTGTGTAAAGGGCTCTGACCTATTTAAATAAAAGCTGCTATTAATTGTTCTGTACCCCACCAGCATAAAGGAAAGAGGGCTTTGTGAGTTCTCCCTCTACCATATTGAAAATGCTTCTATTTTATTAATTTAAGAGAGAACATGAATTCTTTGCAGATGAACAAAGACAGGTGTGGGAAAGGCTTAAAAAACAACAACCACATTATCATTCACTAATTCATGGCACTGTCAGCAAGGGAGAAATGTGAAACTTGCCAGGCCAGGAAATACTGCACAGTTGCAATTTTGGCAGCTCTCACTCTCCAGCTAAGTCTTCAAAAGCAAAGGAACAGAAGGCAAACCTATAGCAAAGCACGTGCAATTTATTGAAATGATGGAACTGGCAAACTCCCCTTCAGAACAATAAGACAAAATATCCAAAAGCAGGTGCAAATGGGCCAGGTACAAATGGAGCATTTCAGGCAGAGTGAGCAGAATCTGGACAGAGCAATGCAAACACCAGATACAAGTAGCTATTAGCTCCTGAAAGACCTAAAACACTCCTACAGAGCCAGCTCAGGACATACCTGCCCGTTCCTTCACCGAATGAGCCTCCTGCATTCCCACTGAAGTTTAAAGGAGAGCAACTTCAGCCTAAATTTTGGCATTCCAATGAGAGAGCTTCGTCAGGAACTTCGTCCTTCCTCTGTTCCCTATGCATTAAAGCAGAAATAGGTCTCAAGACAAGGCATCTCACTCCCTTGTGCAGAGGCAATCTCATGGATTTTTCTGCAAAGTCGTAGCAGAGACCCAAATTTTGCACACAAAAATTGCACAGTGGGGAATTAAAACGCTGGGGTTGGCCTTGAGCCCAGGGTGTCACATCCATCATTGTGGCTTTGATGAGAATAAGTGGAGTTTCTCTCCTTTGGAGCTCTCTTGGCCTTGGCTCAGCCACACTCCCAGGAGAGCAGTGCCCTGGAATTGCAGGGGGTTCTGTAACACCACTGCCACTTTGGGCTGGGCACAGGGGACAAGCCCAGCACACAGCACTGCTTGCATTGATAAACTGTCTCCAGGCACAGCCTTGCTGGAGGACATCAAACAACACCCATAAAACCCGAGGGGCTTTGGCTGCCTTTGTCATCAACAGTGAGGAGCTGCAGTTTCTGTCCCTTTAGAATAATAATTGGGGCTTGGTTTTGCCACTGTGCTACTGGGAGGTTCTTCTGATCTCCCTTTCAGACAGAAATTTAGTTCTTGGAAGATGGAACACTTCTTAAAGGAGTACTTATTGTTACTGTCACTGTACACAATCCCTGGGATGTTTTCTCATGCTTTAGAGCTTTTTCTGTAAGCACAATGGAGGGGACATTTTTTAACCTCTCCTGGTTTAATAACTAGCAGGTTGATATTTGTGATGAAGTGCAAGGTTTTTCTCAGGGCAGCAGTACACTTAACAAACTCATTGCTAGCACTGGAAAAGGCAAACAGGCTGTCAGACACACTGTGCAGATAAAAGGAAAGGACTGGAAAAGTGTTGTGTTTTTCAGTGGTGTTAGAGCCACTTCTGCTTACAAGCCTTGCTCCTTTTCCAGCCTTAAATCTTCTCAAATGCAACAATACTTCTGCATATTTATAGTCAGGGTCTTAACTACTAGGGTGGGTGGTTTATTTCCAATTTAATCAATTAAGTGTCTCTAAGGCACTTTTGAAAATGTGGTTGGGTCTAAAACTTTTTATATCATCTCTCAGGATTTTTAAGATAAGCTAAACATATTAGATGCTTAAACTTCATTAGTTCCAACTTGCTCAGACACTTTTTAAAATCCCAGAAGATATTCACATCTATCATTAGATGAATAAATAATTTTTGACAAGCTATTCCTTAATGCTTTTCAAAATTACCACAGGAATAATTTTAAGCACTGTAGTTAAAAAAAAAAAATAAAAAAGCACAGAAAAATTGGCAATGGGCTGTTGCTTATCATATCTTAAACTTGACCTATTATCAGTTAGAATAATTTTCAAAAGTAACAAAAAATGATGTGTTGATAGAGTTATACATGAAATTTCTTTCTGGATAGAGAAAAGAGCCTATTCAGAAGGAGTGTAACAGCATTATAGCAGAGGGGGTTATTTATGTATAAAACTTAGATGATGAACACAAGAATAACTTCCAACCTAAGAGGATATAAAAGCAACAAAAATTTTAAACATAAAACCTTTCCCCTCATGCATGTAACCCTCCAAATCATTCCTTTTTTTAAGCTGCAAGGCAAAGACTGGGAGCCAGACTTCTTCAGTACCCTTAGTTCTGCTGGAAGTGGAAGATAAATTACTAGGAGGAATATTTTATACAAACCTATTTTACACATAATTGATGTTTTGAACAAATATAATAAAGGTTAATTTCTCCAAATGCGAAATAATATTACTTTGGGTTTTCATTAGTGCTGCTTAAATAAAATTAATACTTTTTTTTAAGTCTTGTACTGGTAGCCAAAGACACAAACTAGAATTAGAATGGAGAGTCATATACACAAACCAAAAAAAGTAAGGATCGCCTGTAGCATTTGACAAGACTGCACCAAAGTCTATTGAAAACACTCTTTAAAAAATGATTGTCCTGTTTTTGTATGAAAAATCCATTCAGCAGAGTCACTGTAGGTGTTAGTCACAAATTGTGCAGCCATAGACTGTTGTTGGGAAGAGGGGGAATCACACACAGGGGTTAGAGGGAACACCCAAGGAGCAGGCAGGGCAACCTGTGCCAGCTGAAACAGAACTCACCCGTGCTGAAACACCCTCTGGGCTCAGCATCACTCAGAAGTTCTAATTTGGACAGAACACATCTGCTGCAAAGGCACCAGAGATGAAAATGTCCATTACTCACCATCCTAGCCTGGCCACATGGTCATGCAGTACCAACCAAACGTGCTCACAGAAGTCCCAGCAGCTGGAAGTGCAGCTGTCCATGATGACTGGGAGGGGGGAAATGCTCTATAAAGACTCCAGCACATGGTAAAAAGGTAAAAACCAGGAAGCCATTTCAGCAGTAGAACAGCTTGGTGCATACACTGACATAACTCTCTGGATTCAAGATAAGGAACCAGATAAATCTTACTTCTGTGTGGCCATCCTGTGATCTGTTTGGAGTTTTGGAAATTCTCTAACCAGATTTGTTTGTAATCAGTGGTTTTACATTGGAAGGATGTGACCATTTTAAGTTACACTAGAAAAGGTTGTGATAATAAAACTTTAGAGCAACTGAGACTGAAGCAGTTGTGGCTGCAGCAAGTGCCATTTGAGTTTGTAGCCTCATGCATAAAAGTTACTTTGGCACCTAAAAATCCAGTCAGCTCCTCTTGTCCTTTTATTATATTATCTCTCCATGACCTTGACATGAGCAATTTTTTGCAATATAACAATGGTTTTATTTATTTGGCTAATTTCATAGGGAGCATTTAAGAACATATTCTTTCTCAGCATGCATCCTGAAGTATCATCTGAAAAGTGACTACTACATTAGTAATATAAAATTAGCCTAATTTTATCCTGGGTAATTAGCAGTATATTGTTGACTTCTTCATACAGAAATATTTTTGACAATGTAGATGATTCTTTCTCAATTTCCACTGTCCTAAATGACAACAAGATAAATATCCTCAGAGCAAAAATATTTGCTTCTTATTAATTTTTGAGTATCATAAAATGATACCAATTATTTCCACCTAAAGGCACAGAAACCTAATTGTGATACTAAGCAAAGTGCCATTTTAAAATTTCAGGATTTGCTTCTTTGCTGTAACAGGAATTAATAAACAAAACTCCTAAGAACCAGGTATCAATATGGCAAATTGTTTATTCTATACTGACAGTCTATCTAGTGTAAGATATTACAGTTTCTCAAAGTGTGGGGATGAATCATTCTTGTTGTTGCATTTATTTATATTAACTCATAAAGCTGTAATACATAGTTTAAGGATAAAGCTATGCTAGAGTATTCATTTTATTTGGTCCACTGGCCAAGGATAAATGGGGTGTAAATCTTGTTGAATGCACAGGATCCCACAGCAGCTGAGGTTGGCCAGCTCCTCTGGGATCCTCTGTCCCTCCACACAAGCAGGGACAGCCAAAGCAGCTTGCCCAGGGCCACATCCAGCCTGGCACTTTTAATAAAAAGAAATAGAAATCAAATGATGTCATCTGTATTTCCAGATCATTTGATCTTTGAAAGATTAATCCATCTCTTGCAATATGAATTCAATGGAAATCTCCCAGTGCTATAACTTTTCACTCTGCCTTCCTCTGACAAACTTCAGCACTTGAATGTCAGGGTTTACTGACAAACTTAGAATCTCTTTAATTTTGTTGCTGAAAAAGGTTTGGTGTAGAGAACAGGGCTTTTACAATTGAAACTGTACAGTTAAAACATGAAAGAAAAGTCTCTCCAAGCATTTCAAAGTTGCTGTGTGAACAATTTTGGACTGTCACTTTGACTCTTTGTCATGCAGCACTTTCCACACTGGGCTTTGACAGGTGCAAAGGCAAGTTCCCTGGCTGGGGCAGAGCCAGGGCTTGGCACATGCTGACAAAACAGACCAGCTCAGTAATAACAGTTGTCTGGAGAAAATTAAAAAACCCTGTGCATGTTTTTAATTGGTAGAAACTACTGCCAAGTTCATAAATCAAAATTTAAACTTATATACTGCAGAATCCTTCCATTTCAGCTTTTCTTTTTCTTTTGCAGTAGACTGTTTGAACAAATTTTGGAGGGCAGATGGAACTTTTAAACACTTCATTGAACTGTTCTCTGAACTTTGAAAGTGTAGAACTCTTTTGTGAAGTAGACATAGCAAAGGAAGCAAATCAAGATAACTAATTCCAGTAATGATTTTAACTTGTAATCTGTCAGCAGAGTCAGCACAAACATCAAGAGATGTGTATGCGTAACTTTGTGCTGCACTGGTGAAATACACCAGGCCAAATCCTGCTCTTAGTTTCTTACATCTGGTGTGTCTCTGATCAAATATGATTTGCAGCAGTTTAGCTGAGGGTAGGGTTTGGACCTGTATCAGCTGGCTTCAGAATAGCTTTACCTGTCCTTTGTGTAGCCTGACAAAATCAGCAGAAAAGAGCACATAACAGCTCCAGCAGGAATTGATGTGTCCCAGGCTGGCCAAGAAATCAAGCAGCTCTCTTTGCCTAATTCTGATGCAAGGTCTTAGACTTACACCTCCAAAGTTAAAATTGTAATTTGGTTTTCCTGCCCTTGAGGGTGAGGGGTTACCAATGAGGAAATTTTACAATTTCCCATATTTGAAATATAAATATTCCACCTTCCCTTATTTCTCCCATCCTCAAAAACCATGCACATATCTCATCTATTATACAAACAGAGAGGGACAGAAAAGTCATTTGTCATTATAATCACATAAATGTGTCACTAGCTCTAAAGAATGCCTGACTGAAGGCCAAGAATGCCTCTATTTCCCAGGATGATGAGGCACTTTCTTTTTAACAACTACTTTAAACTCTTTTGAAATGACTGAAATTATTAGATTTCTGGCAACCACTCTGAAATTGCTTGCCATCAGAGTTTGACACCAGCACAATGGCTTTCATCCTTTCCCAGTGTTTGTGATCATTCCCATACAGATGAGATGTTGCTTGGTTAATCACAGAACAGAGTGAGCACGAGAGTAAAGAAGGGTTCCCTGGCACAGACAAATATAGATGTGGCACAGTGTAACCCACTCCGGTGTTTGGGGGTCCTCTCTTCTCTTCAGAGCTGGGTTATGGCTCAGTTGTCAGGCTGAGAGCTCCCTGTGACAGCCCAAGTCCTTATTTGCATGCACACTGTTCTCACAGTGGGGATGATGTCCTGTGCCATTACAGCATAGGTAGGAAGGTGACTCATTTGCATTAAGATCACTGAGCAGTTGCAGGTTTTGCTAAAGTGGATCCTTAAATAACAGCCCATCTGAATCTCATTCTAAAAACACATCCAGGCTCGGGGAAGACAAATCTGTCACTTACCCAGCCCTGGGGCTTTGACATCATTCCTGAGGTATCCCAAAAGGGCTGCTGTTAGTCTGCCTGCCAACACTGGGACTACCTCCTGTGTCTCACCTACTCACATTGATCCCTTACAAGAGCGAAGGATTCAGTGGAGGAGTCACTGAGGGTTGAGGACTTCATCTGCCTGTGGCTCCTATGGCACAAAAAGTTCATTTAACCATTTCAAACATGTATTGGCCTTCATATGCTGCAGTTGTAGAGACAGAATTAAAAACTCAGAAGGAGCCCTTGAAGGCAAACATCAGTCTTCTGTTTCTCTTCTATTGAGAAGTCCAATGAAAGAACCAACATGAGCCATGAGGACAGCATTTGCTATACACAGCTTTTTGTTTTTACCTCTGAAAGTCATGATTCCAAAGGAACATGACAGCCTGAAAGAGTGATAAGTTGTGGTGCCACTACAAATGGCCATGACTGGATGCAGACAACTGCAGGGGACCTGTGGGTGTCACAATGTGATCCCAAAGCACTGATTTCTGTCCCAGTGATCCTGTTGAAGTCATCTGGACTGTTGCTACACAAGTGAGCAAGAACACAGTGGTCTGGTTTTAACCAGAAAAGGCTCCAAGGATCAGCTCTCTCTGCCTCAGGGTGTGAGTCAGCTGTGGGTTTGTTTTACCAGGTACTCCAGCCCCTCAGGGTGTGATGACAGCTTAACCTCAATGGAAGTTACTTCAGAGGGTCCTGCCAGTGACCTCCATGTGCCCCAATCTCATCCTCTGGAAGTATAATGCGACCATAAAATACAGCTCTTGGGAGCACAAAGAGATTTATGCAGTTAATATAAATGTACTTTGAAATAATCTATTGGAAAAAAAAAAAAAAAACAAAAACAAAAACAAAAAAACCCAACCAACCAACCAAACAAAAAACACGAAAGAGGAGCAGCAACAGGAGAAATAACTCTGAATGTGAGTCTGTGAGGAATCTGAAAAGGCATCCTTACACATTTACACTTTAAATAATTCAGAGTACTCTATCAGCAGCCCTTGGATGCAGCACTAGGACATTAGTTTGCTGACATCATTCTACTACAAACGTGCATTTTAATCTTGTGAAAGTCTCAAGAGTGTTTTGGCAACATTTATCAACTAAAACCCCACTGCAAAAAAAGTCATTATTTTCATTTCCTTGATTAATCTTTTTGGGCACATGGCTTCTTGACAAAAGGGATTTTCCAAGATGAATTTTAAAATTAAGAAGAGAAACAGCTACACATTCATATTTTGTAAGTTTTTCCTTTCTAATGCATTCCCTTTAGGTGATATTGATATTTATACACAGAAATTACAGTTCAAAGGAGGATGAAAATACATGGAAAAAAAGGAATAGGAAAGTTACATTGTGACTGATTTATGTGTCTCTTAATCAGGCAAGAAAAACCCAGTTCATCTGCAGATCTAATGACTTTTCACTGTATGGCCATATTGCACCAGCCTCTAGGAGATAATAACAAGAAACATGACTGCATTTTTACATGTTCAGGTCAACATGAACACATCAGCAAGGCAGAGATGCTAGCAGAGTTAGAAAACACTGCAGTCATGATCTGCAAGCCCACATAGTTCAAAGTGTTAGGGCAGGTTTACCTCCTTCACAAGCACTTTGTGTTTTAAATTGATTCCTTCTAACTATGGATTTCTTGAGTCAAGGTCAATGCTTTCCCTCCGTAGCCAGGAATAGGCTAGACAATAAAAGCTGCAGAAATTAATTCATCTATAAAAGAAGCGTGTCATTGAGATTTGAGAAGAATAGAAGTGTCTTCTAAAAGTTGCTGAGTGTAAATATTATCCTGTGTTTACTCAGCTCTGCAGCGTGTGGGAACCTGGAGAAGCAGTTTGAAGGTCACATTCAGATGTGCCATGTTCAAGCCTTGGTGCAGGGTCCAACTCTCAGTGAATTCTGTGTGAACATGGCTTAGCCAAGTCTGATTTACCTTCCCACATTCTGAGATTGTGCTGGTAGGAAGGACCTGGTGCTCAGCTCTCTGTGGCATTGATGCCAACTTCCACAGCAGCCAGGAATGTCTAAGAACAGTTCTAGAAATACAAGAAGTGTCAGAAGTCAGACTTGCTTATAGGGTGGTTTCAAGGGATCACAACTTGTCATGCAGTGAGAGGCATGAAAGTTACATTTGTTAGCAAAGAATTCTGGAAGAAAAGAAACTCTAAGGATTAATCTCAGGACTCACTTGTAAGCATGAGTCTTTATCAATGCTTATCCCAGTGAAGGGCAGATGAGTCTGACAAATTGCACTGATTACATTTTCAGGATCTGAGCAAATGCATTTTACCCTCATTACTTCACCATTGTTCTATTTCAAGCTTCCCACAAGGTATCTACAGGACAGAACTGAGCTACAAAGCACAAAGACTAGTTAGTGTAAACTTACTTTTGTCACTGAGAAAAAGAGTAAAGAAAAATCAGATGTAGAATTAACAAAATGAGTGGGATTCCAGTTTATTTGATTTTTTTCACTCAATTTGCATCTCATCTGGCTAAAAGGAAAAGAACTTCTGGTGATACTTGTTTGAGGACTCAAAGATAAAAATTTATATTTCCTGGATTTACTGCCTCAACACAAAATTTCACACTACATTTTTCTACAGTCAATCCTCCCTTAATGCAATGTAGCACTTACCCATGCCTCGCAACTTGCCCATATTCTTTATGAAATGCCCTTTTTGACCCCAGTTTGAGCTTTTTTACATCTGTCTGTATCAAAGTATCTCTTACACTAGCAATTACAGAGCTTCAAAAGAAAAATTTAACATCAACGTGACCTTGAAAACACACCTGGTTTTCTATTAACTGGAAGAACATATTTAAAGTCCATAAAGCATCAAAACCCTCCCAGATTCTCAAAGCTGCCATGTTCTGGAACAAGGCACCAGCTCAGGTCCCCACTGAGTTTTCAGATGGCTTTAGATGTTGTGCAAGAGAGCTCTGGTGGTACAGGGGCACACTGATGGGATGCTGGTGGCTGCAGGGATCCTCCCTTTCCAGGGATTCCCCTCCACAGCCTCATTTATTTAGGGGTGTTGAGCACAGAAAGGCTCTCATCAGAGCTTCATCTCGTCATGACTTTTACTGAGCTTACATAAGTAACAAAACCCTGTGGGACTCAGAAGGATTCATGTGAGAGTGGGATGTTTCTCCAAGAGTAATGAGAAAAAGACCCTTTGTCTTTTAGAGTTGCTCCATTATTTCTGTCATGCTCTAAGCAGAGGAAAGCAGCTTTCTGTTCTTGCTTGGCCCCCTGATGGAAATAGACAGTGTTTCCCCTCTGTGGCTGTGTTTCTGGGACCACAGAGGGGGTGCAAAGCTCAAAGCAGATGCCGAGAAGGCAGAAGAGAAGAGGAGCATCACTGCCCATGCCATCTGCTCCCAGCAGAGACCTTTCCCTACTTAAATCGCCCTGAATGATGTCAGAGGAGGCTGTGCCTGCACCTCACACACTCTTTAACACCTACAGACACTAATTGAAAATGTGGTGAGAGGCACTGAGCTCCCGGTGTGTGCTGTTAGTGTCAGCTCCATCTGCCCCAGGATCTGGGAACTTCCACAGCAAAGACCATGGCAGCTCCAGCACTCACAAAAACAGCCACCAGTGTGCCACTTCAGCTTCCATCCTTAAAGCTCCCAGGCTGCAGAGGAGCATTATTTTATTACTGTTGATCAAGAAATGTAAAGGGAAATAATAGAGAAGTTTTGTCAATTAACTGCTGGTAGAAGACACCCCCAGTGATTTGCTCTCTGGTAACAGGGTAAGTAGAGCTACATGTCTGCAGTCAAGGGTTTCTGTTTGGCTCCAGATTATGGAGAAGGTCCATCTTTGTTTAAACTTGAAATGAATGAAATTTAACTAATCCTTCATATTGTAAAATAGAAATGAGAAAGACACTTGCAATCCCATCCAGTGGGATGTTGGTTGTATCCCTTGGGTTTCAATAGTGCATTCAAATAGTTACATTTTATGTGAAGGGCACTAACTTCACACAGTTTTCCAGAGATTCTGGTAAGTATCTTTTAATTCTTACTGAGGATAAAAATCAATTTTAAATTCATAGGGTTTTTTTCAGTCTTAAGCATGATTTACATAAGAAAATAACATAGCACTTTTTTTGAAACGGAAAGTTTTATAATATTATTTTTAAAATAGTGTTTCCAGTTTTCAATTTCAGCTTAGCTCTATTGATTAAAAAGTATCAGTATGTAGGAGAGCTTGGATTTGCTATATAATTTTTAGTTTATAGTAACTTAAAGAACCAGTCTTATTTCACTAAATCATGCAGCTTTTACCCTTAAATTTACTGAAACAGCCAGCTTTTGCAAAGGCTGGATTTACATGTCACAGACTGTATAAGAAATGCCTCAGCAAGTTAAAACTATTAAATTGTGCAGTGCTTTTTGTGCATCCTTACCCTGATCTGGGCTATTCAGCTACATTTCTGCTAAACAGGTCAAAAGGAGAAGAATGCCTATATTATACAATATTTCTGCTGAACAGAGCTTTAGTAAATTGACTAGGCTTCTATTTTAATCAAGCATGGTGCACACAGAGCGAAATAGTGTGTGTGGAACAGCCTCTGAATGATCTTACTCTGTCTCTTTCTATAAAAAACACAAGCAATTTATAAAAGCACCAGCCTGTTTGAAGATAATACAGATTTTCTCATATTCTAGAATGCTGAATAATATCAATAAGCTTCAAAACAGGGATTGAAGTAGGTCAACACATTATATGAATAACAATTAATAATGATGACAATAATAATAAAAGCTGACACACTTTAATAACTCTGATCCCTTTCTCCTTACCACAAGCAAATTTGTGTTGTACCACTGGAGCTCTTGGCTGTGTGATTTATGCAAGATGAGGTTCATAATCAAGGAACAACAAGAGTTTCCAAAAGCTGAAAACAAAATGAAACAGTCTCTAAGAGGCCAAATCTTCTGAAATAAGAAATGTCCTGCTGCTATTCATTTGTTGATATCTATAATTTTCTGATTAGAACAAAAGAATGCAGTTCTGAAACTCAAAAATTACTTAATTTATTTCATAATACAATCAGAAAATCAGATTTTCTGGGCTCCAATATTCATTTGAATGAAACTTGAAAAAATAATTAATTTATTTCAATATCCTACTAGGTCAGCTACATAACATGTAACATGATGATCTCTAGAAGCAGAAGATGGATATTTCTTTCCATATCATTTATTTATGTTTGCTCCTGAGTGCATCCTTAATGAATGCATCCACCAAGAGCATTCAGAGGGGAGTCAAGGTGAAAGCAAACAGGAAATGAAACCACTCCATCTCCTTCAGTTTAACATCCAGGGAAATAACAACACAGGAGCATTTACTCCTGCAGTATGAGGGACAAGACAAATGTGAGGTATCCCCAGGAGCACTGAGACCAGCTGAGAAGAGCTGATGCTCCCAAAATGTAGAATAACTTGGTATTAAAAGCCAAAATGGCAGGGAGAGATTTGAGACAACGTCAGACAAAGAGTAACAAGAACATTGAGAAAATACAGAAGATGCTCCAGACAGAAATGCTTCTCCTCTTGCTGTGCAGGCAAGCAGCCACCATGGTGGTTGTACAAGGAGTATCCACCAGGGAATTCCCAAACTGCCAGGAGACCTTCATTCCATCCACCTTTTCCCTTCTCCATACACTCTACTTTTCACAGTTAGTCTCATTTAAGCAAGCTGGCTCTGCTCCCTCCAGCTCATGACTTTATCTCCATCTATCCACCAGCCCTGGTATCTCTGCTATGATATGTAGCTACTTCTCTGAGCCATGGAACATATTTTTAGTTTGCCTTCCCATAATACCTGGCAAAACAGAGTTCAGCAGATTTGGGTAGATGATGTTATTGGAAAGCTTTTGAGTCCTCTGCTAAACATGAATCACAATCAAATTAAGTGCAGATGGATACTGGACAGGGAGCAGATGTTCTGCTGACACCAGGTGAGGAATCTGTCACAGCCTGGAGGGAAAGCAGAAACTTGCAGAATCCTTAATTTGTTCCTTCCATACATCTTATAAAGTCCAAATTTAATTTGGAAATCTTATTTTGAGTCCTTTTCCATTCTTACCTACAAGGCTAAAAATAAAATAAAAAATACAAAAAACCCCACCATAATTCAAAAATTTTAACAAGAAGTTGCACTTACTAAATTCAGTTTTCCCTTCCAAAGCAGCTCCTTCACGCCATTCTGTCACCTCAGTATTTTCAAAATCCCCACACTCCTTCTGAAGGTTTGAGGCACAGAAATGAGTGTCACTTGAATGTTTTCACTTGGGCTATTCTTAAATTCTAGCACTCTCTACCAGAGCACCTCCTGGTCTCTTCTAGCTAAAGGTGTTCAGTAAGGAGTGGGAAAAAGACAGAAATTGATGGGAGGAGCTGTCTCACTACAGGAAGCCACAAAGATGCCTCACTGACTCTGCAGAGTTTTCATTGCAGAAAATGACAAGAGCTCTTGAACTTGGAAAGTTAAATAAATTGATTTACAGTGTAAGACACACTCTAATGCTATAATTTCAGTGCAGAACATGGTGATACAGCCAGAGCTAACTGACAAAATTACATGTCTGGGCCTACAACCAGAATGTTTTTGGGTAAAATATTGCTCAGCTCAAGTCTTATATGCTGGAGCAATGGCACTGAGCAAGAACTGAGCTGAATGTGACATGTATAAAAATCCAACTGCCCACAGCTTGTCAGAGAGAAGGTTGGTTGTGACAGAGCATGGCTTGGCAGGGGCAGTGGAAAGGTAGGATGGAAGGAAAAGGGCTTTTCTTCACACAATGGTCAAATTGACATCCATGTAGGAGTGACAGTTTCTGGAAAAGAGGTCAAAAAGGACTGGTTCATTGGTCCATGGGCCACATGCATCCTTCTTCTGAGAAAGCCATCCTGCTACTTTGCTGGAGATCCAGCATTAACCAGTGGTTCACAAAACAAAAAATTATGATCTGACATGGGAACATCTAGGAGAAATTCGGTGTTTCTTAGCTGGATTCAGGGGATGTAGAGCAAACTTCCCACCAAGGATGGCTGCTCAGTGGGTTAAAGATGTTCATCTTTGGGGAGCTCACCTGAGAGCACAGAGTGGAAGCAGGGCCTCAACCCCTGAGGATGTTTACAGGCAACACAAACTCACCCCACAGGTCAGCACCACCAACAGTTCCATCCCACAAGAAAGTCAAAACAAAACCAACAGGAGTGTGCTAGGCACAAACTGCACCAGCAGAGCTGTACAGGGAATTCTGCAGGCACATTTTAAGAAGAAAAAAATTCTGATTTCTAATTCATGAAACTCTATAGGCTTGGGAAAGGAAACTTTCAGGTTCTGTTGGAAGGTTTTGAGAAGGATCATCTTGGTATACTTGTGAATGACAGAAAACTTAAAATTTTTCAGGTAGGAGACTCTCCTGTGGTATCTTATTTGCTTACCTCCAAAACTTTATTAAAAATGGACCATGTTTAACATACAAAGCAAACAGATAAGACAATATTATTCTATAACCTATAATCTTTTATTTAAAAAGATCCATAGAAAATAGGAAAATTCCTATGGCAGAGTGAGCTGCTTGTTTTAATGGCACTGGAAAGATTATGCAGAAGTCGTGAAAATTCACTTTGCTTTGGGTTATTTGAGAAATGATAGCTATTCTGTTAGGTATTTGCTGAGTCCTCTGGAGCTGGGACTTAGAACTAGAATTGATTTTGCACTGGATAAGACAAAAGGTTTCTATCATAGGAACACAGAGCTAACACATCAAAGTAAAGAACAGCAGTTAATCTAATTCAGCTTCTTCCCCAGTTCCCCATTTCAGGTGCTGATATACCTCTGTAATTACAAGTAACTGTAGAACTAAATGGAAAAAAATGCACAATGGAATCTGAGCAAGATTTGAATGGTTCAAGGGGGATAAGGCTTGTGAACAGTATATTCAACCCAGCTTTTTTTTCTTTTTTTTTTTTTTTTTTTTTTTTACAAAAAAACTTCTGTACATATCTCCTCATCTTCTTGGAAATCAATATAACATCATCTGAATTCATTACAGAAGGTAAACTCTTTTTTAGACACCTATCTGAAGGCATTTACTTCTGGAGCACCTCGTTCAAACACTCACTTTGAGTCTGTTTCAAGGATGAGGACAAAACATACCTTGATCCAAGGAATTAAGTAGGATTTGAGCTATTGCACGGTTTTTTTGTACAGAGGTGAATTTGGTGCCTTGACTTCACTCATTCTGTGTTGGGACAGCCCTGCAGAGCTGCAGAAGATGGCAGTGCCTACTCAGAGCTGTTTATTTACCCCCTCTCATAGCTGAATCTCAAAGTAAATCAGTGCCACAAGTGCCTGTGTGCCCCACCCACAGGCAAGGAGAACCATCCTGGGTCTAGTAAACCCTGGGGAATTTGCAGACTGACTGGAAAGCTTCCCAACCAGCACAGCAGGAGGCAGGTGAAGGTGCAGGAAGAGCTGGGATTACAGAGCAAAGCTGCAAGGGGCCAAGGAGGAGATGCCTCCTGGCTGGGACACAGTCACCTTCTGCTGTGTCTTTGGGGAGCCTGATGCCCCTGGAAGGCACCATAGGAGAAAGGGGACATGGCAGAGAACAATGGACTAGCAAGAGAGAGGGCAGACTGCATCCAGAGAGGAGTGGGAGATGTTTGTGTGACTGCCAGCCTGAGAGCCTTGGCACCTGCACAACCCCAGAGGTGAAGCAATCCCTCTGGTGACCTGAACCAGCTCCCAGAGCACAAATGGACTGTCCAGGCCCTGCACACACAAGGACAACATTAAATCAATAGATGCTGGAGAACAGAAAACCAATGGCCTCAATCTGCTCCCTGCTCTTCCCCCTGCAAGGCAGGCACTGCTCTGTCTGTGTCAGGCTGACAAACAATCCAAAATGCATCAGCTGAAGCCCAGGCTGGTCTGATGCATTGCAAAGCAGTCAGGTACAGACCTTTGCTCCCAGCTCCTGTGCAGGGAAATGTGGGGGAGGCAGTGGGAAGTGCAGCTGGCAGAGATACACACCAGGATACTGCAAGGACCTGCTTCCAAAAGGTCCTGGTCACCACTGCTGTTCCTCCACTGAGCCTGAACTTGGTCCACATCTGTGGGCTCGATATTTCTGAGCCTGAGAATTGCCAGCTCTTCCCAAGGGAACCTTTTCAACAGTTTTCCTTTTCCCAAACAACTTTGTGTAAATAACTACCTTCTCCCACAACATTTCCAAGTAAACAATATTCCTTTCCCATAACAACCTCTCTCCCAGGTGCTGTTTGCTCTTTCTGTTACTTAACCAATGGAGAGAGGGGTCAATCCTATGAACCAATAATTTGCCTTTTTAGTGCAGCAGGTTATAAAAAGGCAGGATGAATTGTAAATAAAGCCTTCTGATTCTCTTTTGCCTGCTGATTGGAGTCAAGCATCGTGTCCTACTTAGACACACATCTATTTTATTGGATGGAAAGCCAGACGTGGTTTGATCCAAACAGCAGGCATGACAGAACTTACAGAGGCAGATGCAGTAGGAGCAAGGGGATGTGGTGACACTGGGAAGGTTTATCAGCCTAGATGGATACACACAGTAACTCTGAAATAAACATATACATCAACTACCAAAAATTATAGATGTGCTCTCTTTGCTTGCTTCTTGCCACAGAAAACTGTCACAGGGTATTGCAGAGGATGAAGCTGACATTGCTCCAAAGGAGACCCCCTGGAAGCCACGAGGGAGGTTGTTCATGATGGCCATTAGAGCCAGTGGAGCAGAGGAAACCTCTGGCCCAGGAAGTTTTTAAATTGCTGACTTGTAGAAGCAAGTGAGGGTGTAACAAGGAAAGCACAAGCTTTATATTTTCATGCTCTTTCCCACAAGTATCTGCTACTGCTGCCATTGCTAGAGCTTCAACCATGCATAAGGGACATTAAAAAATGTGATTTGTTGTGTTTTATTAGGTCCAATTTTTAGTCAATCTGATAGAAACACAGCAATTTGGTCTAACCTAGTTTCTCCTTTCATTGGGAGAGCTGGTGAACATTTCTATTTATGAAGATTGGGCCTTTTTTAAAGCTGAAAAGTTTTTAGCAGTGTTGGTTTTTTCCATGCTGTTTCAGAAAAGACCATTCATTTTTTGTGGTTTTGTTCCTATATTTTTGCTCTGTTTCTTTCTGGCACAGAATAAAAGAGAAAAATTTTAATTATAGGGGTGGTTTTTTCCTCTTTCTTTTTCTTCTGACTTAGTAAAATTTTGAAAAGCTAAACTTTCAAGTTACTGAAGAGTAAAAAGAAAAACCTACTTCCTCCAACTGGAGTAATCCCAAAATTTAATATTAATATTTTAATATTAGAGAACAAAAAGTTTTTTAAAAAATCTGAAATCAGTTTTTTATTCTTAGCCATTGCTAAGCCAAAGATAGCACAAGCACTAATTTTGATGGAGCTTTGCAGTTCCCTGAACCAGAATGTTTTCCTCTCATCACTCCATATTCCACATCAGCTCTGTACAAAGGCAGCCTCAGTCACACAGATTTCACAAGCAAGATTAGGTACAATTAAACACATTTATAAAATGCAGGGTAAAGGCTCAGCAATGGGAGTTTCTGCCAGAAATTCTTAATTTTTCTTGCTGGGAAAGGAGCAACTCACAGTTCACCAGCCAAACCACACCTGCCCAGGCAGATAACAATGTCACAGGTGACAACTGAGCTGGCACTGAACTCTGAGTTCCCAGAAGTTTTTGCTTCTCTGGTTACTCCAGAAGACAGGGAAAAATTATTCTATCAACCCTCCTGCAAAGCTGAGGAACAGTTTGCATTCATTCATGTTCTCACAAGAATCATAATGCTAAAATTTACCTTTTCACAGCATGTGCATTCAAACTATTTTAACTTATCAGCATTAGCAGTCTCCCAGCCATTGTAGGAGTCCTACTTTGTGATTATGCAAGTTCCATCTCCTAATAATTTCATTTTATGTTTAAATCAAAATAATTTTCTTTCTGCAAGAAAGAACAAATTATGTCAAATATCATCCTTTCCAAACAAAACCCTGGCATCCTAAGGAAATCCTGGCATTCATCAGCCACAGAAAACCTGTTTTCAGGACTAGAAGGTTTACAAAAGTAAGGAGAGCTTTTGTCCTAGATAAATGTACAATTTCTACTTGTGTGGGTGGATTTCTGTGATGTGTTTAACCAGAGCAGAAGAAAATCTAGAGCCTTGGCAAGGTATGAATATAATAAATAATGTTCATCACTTCCAGGCTGAGTTTGACAACTTTAGCACAGCTGCAAAGCCTCTGGTTTCAGGAGGTTTCTTTCAGGATTAATTTTGCTCCAGTGGAATCCAAATCATGGCTCAGCAGCATTAAAAAATTACTGTTCTGGTCACTTTATTAATGGGGAGAACCACTGGCTTTCAAATAATGCAAGAGAATTGGTTTTTTACTGATTTATAGCCCATTGGAGTACTTTTAATTGGACTTTACTGTTTTCCTGGACCCTAACTAGCTCTTTCTTAACTGTTTTATTTTTCCTAAGAAGTGGAGCCCTGAGAAAAATTATTTTAATGATAATGTGGGCAGAAAAATGCTCCTTGGCAGCTTTCAAATGCTGTTAATTATAGCCCCTTCTGAAATACCTTGCCAGATGCCTGGAAAATAGTGCCCATGGATACTTTAAATCTGAAATCTGTGTGATTTTTACACAGAAGTATTACCTTGAGAGGGAAAAGAAAAATAAAAGAAAACAGATTTTCAGGGAACTTCCCATTTTCCAACCTGTGGATTAATCCTTTGAGTGTCAGTGCTGGAATTGGGCTCATCCATGTTTCTGATGGGGTCATTTTCCCATTTCAGTATGGACAAACACACGGGCCTGAAAATCCTCTGCTATCTCCACTCTCCATTTTCCATTTTTCCTGTCAGATCACACTGTGTAGAAAATTCAGGGGTACACTTTCCCACATGCAATTCCATCTTCAAGGGACATCAGAAAATGATACAAGTTGGACCCTCTAACACCAAAGCAGATAAAAGGTCTCTGCAAGAGTTATTTAGGAAGAGAGATTAAAAGCTTTTTAAATAATTTAAGCCTTCAAAGGGCATAACTTATTCCTATAAATAATTTAACATATATATTCTGTGATTAATTAGCGACAAAAGGCCTCAAAAATTCCCACAGGCCATGCCCGGGATCCTGCCTCTCCCACAGAGACTTCAAGCAAACACATTTATTGACAATGTAAACGCAGATAATGTCAGAAGGCACCACTGAAATGCTACTGAAAATTCAGACTGCTCTTTGCTCTCATGACTGGGAGAATTTTGCCCACAAACCAAGATTTGCAGTGCTGGGAGGGTGAGCTGAGCCCCCAGGCCACAGGGCTGAGGTTTTTCATCCCCACACAAAGAGATCAGGAAAGAAACTGGATGAAAGCAAAGACCAAGCTTTGCTCTCCATGGTGCAAACATAAGCCTGGAGCCACTGAATGGAGCAATAAGGATAATGCTGCATTTCACATCAGGGCAGTAGTTCTCCCTTCTGAGGGGAAAAGAAAAGAAAAAGAGGGGAAAAGAGGAGGATTTGTAAACTAGCAGCTGGTGGTTGAATGAGCAGACACGATGTTTCTTGTTCACCTTTAACAAAATCAGTTGTTAAGAGATGCAAGAGAAAGAGGTATATTTTATGTTTTGACTTTAAAGCAAGTGAATTCTTAAAATACTCTTTTTATATATCACCAAATATGCCACTTTTTTTAGCTTATTGAATTTATTTCCTTCTCCTCTTCACCACAAAGCAAGAGTAAAAACTTCCTCAGTTTTGAAGCTGGAGCTTAGTTGCTGTGGAAAATAAAAGTTGGAGGGTTCAGTGATGAACTTGGCAAAAGTTTGGCCCTTTGTGCCAAAGGACCACAGAGCAGAAAGGAAACTCTGTCACTAACAATTTGTCAAGTAAAGCTTTCTGCTGGAGTAAATCCCACCTCGTGGCTGTGCAAAACCCTGCCCTCACACTGGAACAGCTTCAATGGGCCAGGGCTGACTTAAATGTTGCCTCTGCCTCCCTGATCCAGCCTGGATTGTGGAGAAGGGACAGCAGCTTGTGAGATGTCTGTATGTCCTTCAGTAAAATGCTGAAATGCTGTTCTAGCCTTCCTCCATCCCCCAAATCAATTCTAGTCCCTTCTCTGTGTTCTCTCATAGCACCCAGTCATTGCCATATCTGTTTATTTCCTGGGAAGCAGCCAGGGCTGGGCCCCCTCCCTTCCCAAGGAGCAGCAGACTGCACCCCTTCCATGAATCCTGGGTGAAACCCTAATCCCACCCTCCTGTGTCCTCAGGGCTGTCTCATCACTCCTTGGGCTTGGCCCAAGGCCCTCCAAATGATTATTCAAAAGTGTTCAAAATCTCCTTGTGCCACAGAAGGGAAAAGTTGTGACCATGATGAAATCATGTAGGAGGAAAAATCCTGACAGTGTGAGGAATGTCTCCTCTAAATTTGTAATTTCTATTCACTTAATCTTAAAATCCTGCACAGTATATTAGAAAGGCAGATGATCAAAACCCAAACCTGAAAATAATCTGAGAACCAACCAATCCATGTCTGTGGCTGTCAGCTGGGCCCTTTTTCTAGAAATACCATCAAAAAAAGAGTAATTTTGACAAAAAACCTCTATTCACCTTCAGCTGAAATTGTTTGGTGTCAATGGAAGTGACAACTCTGCTCAGCATCACTGCATTCCCTGTTAGTCACCACTCTCCAGGCTTGACTACATCTTCTACTCCATTGGCTCGTGGCCATCTCAAATGTTATGTCCTTGAGTCACAATTCTCTGCTTTCCCATTTTTCCCTCAAGCACAACAGAGTTTCATGGCACTAAGTGTGCAGAGATTCAGCTGCACAATCCCCATTGATACTATCTGAGAGGAGAAGTCAAAGCTAGAGTCAAAACCCAACCCACATTATATTAATATATTTTTCTGACATTTATAATTAAAAGTACTGTCCAGGAGCAAAGGGGGTTTATCCAGAACACTCCCCAGGTATGATAAAGGGAAGCTTCATGTGTGCATAATATACTTTGTTTCTAATAAAAATGCTTGGAGTTTTATTTTTAAAAATTACATTGTCAGACTTTAGTAATATCTTTTAGGGAAATTGATTCTCCTTTAAGAAATAATGAATTCTAAAATGAGTTCATTACTAAATTATATATATATTTACAAAAACTCTTTAAAATAGTGATCTGGAAGAATTCTGAGGTTATACCAAAGATGCCACTGTGCCCTAAGGTTAAAGGCTGCACCTGATATATGGGACTTAGAGGAATTCAGCCCTTCCAGGGTCCACTCAGGCATTTAAACAAGGGTAGAAACATTTTGTGCATCAAGAGTCAAATTACCAGCAGTGTTACTCCTCAGAGAACTCAGTGGGGCCAGTCCTGAAATTTTTAAGTGCCCCCTTTTTTGGATATCAGAGAAAATGAGTCTCAATAATGAAATTTTTAAGGACTTCTCACTTGTACAGCATCTGTACAGGGAGGAATCTGGGTTCTGTTGAAGCTTGGAAATATTAATAAAAATTTCCAGGAATGCCAAACTAAATTTTTTTGTTAAATATGTGAAGTGCTGGAAATCAATAGGTACCTCCCACTTGACTCCAAACCTGCAAACACAAATCACACCTCTGCTAATCTTTTAAAATAACTTCATAGAAGAAAACCTGCTTTTATTCATGATATATTGTAAAGATTTTTAATTATAGCTGTACCAATCGTAATTACAAAGCCTCATTATACAATTATACAGCTTCCTATTCATTATGAAAATGCAATTAAGAAAATCAAAGAAGAAAAACATCACATGGACCTTCCAAAACTCTGAAAAATAACATCTGAGAAGGCCTGTGTGGTTTCACTTTCATGAGCAGCCCCGCAGCAGAGAAACACAAGATTTAGGAAAAACAGGCATTGGGTGTGACAGCATCTCTGTGACTCCCCATGCACCAGTGAAACTGAACAGAACATCATCCCAACCTTTTGTTGCACTCCTGCTTGGTACCATCCTGCTAAATTGTTTCCTTTAGCACATTTATCAGGTACTTCCCCGGCTTAATGAATATTTGGTGGAGATGGGCAAACCAATTTCTCCTGACAATAACAGCTACACCCTGACAGCAGGTCTGTAGAAATACACCATCATTTGCTCAGTTATCCAAATGATTTTCATTACACTTCTGGAAAAAAAAAATCTTTTGTCTTCCAACATTGAGCTTTCAATTTTGGTAACAGCCAGGCTTGTCTCTCCTGCAGTGCTATTCCTCTGCTCCTAATGGAATATTGATCTCTCTAAGGAAGTGTAAAGCAATCAGTACACTACAAAGAGGAGAAATAGGTAAGAAAAAACATCTCCTTATTCTCTTCATACCTAATTAGAACAAAGAGAAGTAGACTGGAACCAACAAACCAGAAATGTTTGGATACTAAAGATTATTTGTGAGGTCCCCACTCTAAGGCAAAGATTTGGCACATGTTGAACACACAAGCTCCTGGATGTGGGACTGATTGAACAGGCCCAACAGTTTAATCTCTGCTGTCTCTGGTATGCACTTATGAGCTTCCTTTGGTCAGTTGTGGTAATAATACTACAGAAGTCCATAGTGGGCATCCACCAAGAATTCAAAGGTGTCTCTGTGTGTGTAGGAATAACCTCCAGTAGGTACCAGGTGGAGTCAGGAGGGATGAATTTGGCCACACCAGCTTTTATCTCTGTGTTTAAGTAAGAGGAAAACCCGAGGAAGACAAAATATGGAAGAGCATGATGGGGAAAAGGCTTCCCTAGGTGCTATCCTGCAATACTATGGATAAAAGCAATCAAGCAGAAATTAATCCCCCTCCTCTTTCTGCCCATATTGGCCAGAGCAGCACAGAAATCAACCCTTATTCTAAACAGAGGTAGGTTTTCTGTCTGACCAGCCCACTGCCAAAGTAATTTCTCTGTGTTAAAAAATGACCAGGCATGGTTCAGTTGGAACTGGATGCACTTGCTTGGAATCCTCAGTTCCCCTGGACCTCTAAATTAACAGAAGTGCCACAAGCTTTTGTGAGTGCTTGCAAACCCAGTGTGAGCACTGAGATCTCTCCCCACTCTCTGCATTGTTACTGTGCTTAAACTTCATCAAAGCAATGATTCTTTGTCCAAAGTGTTGTTCCTGTAAGGGAGACACACCAAAAACTGTGTACCCTCAGTAACTTAGAGAGAGATGAATTCCCACACTGAGTTCAAGTGTTACTGATGGCTCTTTTAGAATTCTCCATAAATTAACCTTTCTTGTAAGCAGCCCTTATGTCAATTTAGCTGAAGTGGAAGATTTAAACACCAAGGGAAATATACAGCAAATGAGTAGATACAAAATGAATCATTAGTCAGGACTATTAGAGTATATTCATAATTTAAATGTCTTTAAAATGTTACCTTTAAGTAGAAATTATGGTTACCTGTAAAAAGAAATTATTCATGGCAACAAAAAATGAAAATTAGTGTTTAGTGAATTGATCCAAGGAATAAATCTGTATTTTACAAACTTAAAGAAAAAGTCCTCCATGAAAGAAATAAAAAAGGAGCATGAAAAGGTCTAATAAACTTTTTTAGCAACACATACAGGTGCTGAAGCAAGTTCTGAATTATCTCCTGGAACACAAAAATTTCCTCTTTATGCAAAAGTATGAGGACTAGCCCTGTTTTTGGAGTATTAACAAGTAAAAACAAGGCACAGAAAATTAAAATGGAAAACAAATTTCACAATAACTCTACTATAAAAGATAATCCTGATATTAACAGGAGAAATATTTTCCCACCTTATGTGTGGAAAAGAAAGTAGTAATAAGCATGCAATTATGTTAGGAAATGCAGAGTAAGAGAAGAAAAACCTCTTCATTGGGTTCATATCACACAGTAAAAGGGAGGAAGAAATGGACAGCAGCAGTTGGAGAACATCTACCACAAAGCTGCCAACTTTTTTCTTACACCTTGTTTTGCCTTTCTCTGTTCTAGCTATGCCACAATCCATGTGCATTCATTCCCTCAGAAATCAATGAGCTCAAAGTTTCAGACTAATTACAGAAGCTGAAAGCACCCCTTTCTGCACAGAATAGCATTTTAAAATTAAAAAATCCCAGACTAGACTCTTGTCCCCTCCACCTGTTTCTGCACATTACCCTATTATTCTAACAGATATCCCAGAGCTTGTGTCCTCAGTAAGAGGGACGAGAGATCATTTTGATAGAGTCCAGGTAATGATTCACAACATAACACAGAGGAAAGAGATTGTCTTATCTACATCTTTCAAAAGATGCTGAGTGTAGAAGTGACTGAAATTAATTTCTGATTTTTTCCTTGTAATCAGATGACTGCAAATCATCACAAACACTTCCAGTCTCTAGGGTTTTTTCGATATGGCAAACATGATTTTAAAATTCTTTGATGAGAAGAGGCAGCAATAGCTGTTTCAAATTGCCTTTTAATCCTTATATACATCTATGAATGGGGAATAAGCTGCAGGAACCTCAAAAATACAAAAGAGAAAAAATTCCACTGGGCACTTGCCTTGGGATCCTATCTTGCTATCAGTTTATGTATGCTGAATTGATATCATAGAAATTAGATCCATTTGATAAAGAGGCAAAGAAAACTACTCAAGAGCAGTGAATAAATAGAAGGTGAAAAGCGAGAAGAATGAGTGTTTCTCAGTAATGGAAATGCTGGCAAAATGTGGAAATAGTGTTCAGAGCCCCCATCCAGAAGAGACACATGGTTAATTTTAATTTTAACCTCATTTAGACCATGTGATTCACTGCCCCATTTAGTTCAAAATTAAAATTAAGCATGTGCTTAAGTGCTTTGCTGGACTAAGGCCATATACAAGAGTACATTGGTCATGAATCTGTATGCCATAGGTTGATTTGGAATTGAAAAGTCAAAGCTTTAAAATAAAACCTGAAATGCTTTACTTTGTTTATTTTTAGTGCAAGAATGCATTGGCTGCGTGGAAATCTACAGCAGTTACACAGGTGTTTTTTTTAGAAACTAATAAAAATCAAAGAGAAATTCCTAAAAACTGAGCAGGAGAAATAAATCTAGAAAATTCCCCGAACTCAGAGAAAGAAAAGCATCTTTAAAGGCCTGGCTGCACTGTCCTGTGTGTCTGTGTGCACTGTGGCCACCAGCCCTGTGCAGGTTCCCCGTCCCACAGCTCACAGTCAGACACAGCTGAGGAAAAAGCTGCTCTGAACATCCCAATGCAGCAACTTCAGCACCATTACTGACTGATTTACCTCCTGTTTATCCCCTACCCACAGCCTGAGGAGAGGTATAATCCCTGGGCATGCTCAGGGAAATGTCATTTCTAATGTCACCTCTTCAGTACCGCAGCCAAAATGCCTTTGACTGCCCAATAAATTCCCCAGGTGAATGCAGAGAAGAAAGAGAGCCACAATTCTGTCTTTTCCTTACTCTGAGTGATTTGTTACCTGTGAGTGCAGAACAGAGGAGGCACAGCAGGAATTAAGTGAAGGAAACATGCCCTGGATCCCCAGAAACACCATTTTGTTGCACTCTATTTCACATTTGTGCAAGCATCTCTTATGGTCCAGAGTAGATTTTTTTACCACAATGAGGGAAAAAGAGGCAAGACATACCTACTGAAAAATAAGCAGGAATCTCATGCAAATGCCCTTGCCTGACCTACTGCTTCAGTTTCTCTTGTTAAGGTGTCCTGTTTGAAATGTTTCAGTGGTGCATCCATGCCTGGTATTCCTGACTGTCAGCAGTGGAGGATTTTTGTGGGAGCCAAGGTCTTGGCAGGCCAAGTAAGAGCTGCCAACTGGTGGCTGCTTTGCAAAGGCTTGCTTTCACTCTCTATTAACAGTTCTGGAAGTTCTGGAAAAATTTAATTTTCATTGATTGAAAACTTACTTCTAACCCCTTTTTTTCTTTTTCAGAACATACTCTATCTTCATGAAAAGTTCTCATAAAATTTTTCCCAGTCCCAAAATTAGACATTTAAGCTTGAGAGAAAGTAAGATCTTATTCCAAAGGACATCAGCATTTCAGATAAAAGACATCACAGTGCTCCCTGCTGCTCTCAAGGATTCCACCATTCCAGAAAGATGTCCCTGGTTAAAACCTCTTCCTCCTTGGAATTTTTGGCAAGATATTTTACAATTAACAATTGTCCTTTACACAGCACAGCTTCTCTCTCATTACTTCTTTCTACACAACCATGGTTCTGTTCACCTGCTTCCCTCTTTCTCCCTGTGCTCTGGTTTCCTGTCTTCCCCTCCCCTCCCATCTGCACCATTTCATGGAAGCATTTAAATTCTGCACAAGCAGTGGCCAATTAAAGCATGTGCCACAACCTGAGGATGGAGGGCTCAGCTGAGGGGCAGGAAAGAAGCCAACCCCCATAAATGTCTCTTTGTACTCATTTCTTAGTCCCCAGGACCATCATAAGGTTCCAAATGGGTTTTGGAAGAAACAGTGGGGACTGTTCTTCAGCATCTAGGCATTACTCTAAGGACTTACTGAAAACTTGCACTACTAATGAGAGTTTTTGCTTTCAATTCCACTGTCACCAATATGATTTGTTTCAGAAAAAGCTGTGTGAGAAATCAAATTGTTAAATTTTTAACCATGCGGTTTACTCTTTGCACTATATTAAGTATGGAAAATGAGCCTTGTATGGTCCAGGCATTATTTTAAATGTACAGTGGAACAAGATATTTATGTACAAATTACAAAACAAAAGCCATGAGGTACCTGTCTTTTAGCAGTCTCATCCCTTTTCTAAACTGTGCTTTCTACTTTGGAGACTGCCTGGATCTGGTCACCAGAGGAGATAAATCTCCACAGCCTGCAGGAGTTAATGCCACACTCTGGGTTGAGACTCTCCCAATAATTTGGCTTTTAGCATCCACTGTGCTCACAATTAGATCACAGAACCAGAAACTCATTGAGTGGTTTTGCTTAGAAAAGACTTTAAAGCCCATGTGACCCTACTCCTGCCATGGGCAGGGACATCTTCTATTATCCCAGGGTGCTCCAAGCCCTGTCCAGCCTGGCCTTGGGCACTGCCAGGGATGGGGCAGCCACAGCTGCTCTGGGCACCCTGTGCCAGGGCCTCACCACCCTCTCATTAAAAGATTCTTTTCTTAATATCTAATCTAAACCTCCTCTCTTTCAGCTGGAAAGGCTTCTTGTATCTTGGAAAATAATGTGATTGAGTATTTTCACAAAGGTTAGACAAGGAGGGGATTGAGAAAGGAAATGGTGAACTTGGCATAAAAGTTCATCAATATCACACCATTCTAACCTATAATTTCCCTTAAATAGGACTAATCTCCCATGTCTGTAGAGTATTATCTGACTCAAATACATATGCTTGTTTTGTCTTCAAAACATCAAACAACAGTCTTCAAACATGAATAAATATTCAACATATACTCAGAAAACATAATTATATAGCTAATGTGAGTCCCATTTATGGTAAGGCCACTGGCATAGAAGCAATAGAGAGAAGCAAATGACATGCAAAATAATGCTGTGGGCAAAGCAAACTTGAACGATTGAAAAGGGATAAAGAAAGAGGTAATTATCTAAATGGAACATAACAGCCATTAGTCAAACATTCACAGCTTGATCTAAGCCCCACTGAAGTTAACAAACAGGTCCCCCTTGACTTCAGCAAGTTTTGAGTTAAGATTTTAAACATTAGGAAGAGTGTTTGATGAGATTTATGTGGGGTTATTTTTTTTAGCATTTCACCCTCAAACTCTGCAATAGAAAGGCCACGAAGTAACAGCTCCTCTTCATTAAGCAGACAAAGTAGTTGGCTTCAGAAAGGCAACTGATGTTTAGGAGTTAATTCAGATATATCTGGCTGTATGTGAGTACCACCTCAGTGGCACTGGGTTCCAAGTCCTTGGAAAACTGTCACAGAACTTGAGATTTCACATAAAACCCAAAGTGTGCTCATTTAAGTGATAGTTGAGCTTTTCTAGACACATACCAGAAGGGCACACTCTACTTTGGAATGTAGGTAAACGGGCTGATTTGCTGAAGTTACCATTTCTTTCACACTGGGATGAGTAAATACCAGTTTGTCACTATTGACCCTCCTTGGGATGGAATGGGTGACCCACAGAAGTTCTGCCCACTCTGTGTATTCAGCACAGTGGAGCACGGCTCCAGGTGTGTCTCTGCAGGGCTCTGTGCATTTCCTAAGTCTGGAGAAGAAATAGAGAATATTCAGGGCAGGCCCCTGGAGACTGAATCACCTGGAGCATCCACCAGGTACTCCCAGTCTAAGAGCCAGATGGCTGCACTGCATTCCACAGTGAAAATCCGTATGTTTTATTTTAGCAACATTTATAGCACGGACAATTGATCTATAGGGAGGAAAAAAAACACTTTAAAAGAGTTCTAATTACATGCAGCCCTGTCATGTTGTTAAATGAGGCCCACTGCTGTTTTATGAATAATTTGCAGAATTCATTGTCAGTAAATTATATCAGGAATTGGGAATAGGCTCTGAACTGCACTGCAGCAGGTTTTTCCTTCCCTACTGCCTCCTTGTAATACATTCAGAGTATTTGCTATAACTACAGAACATAATTGCAATTATAGTCAAAGACAAGGAACTATAACATACAAACAGCAGCGTTTCATTTCCCACCAGATTGTGATTTATACTTAAACAATAAAAGTAGCTGAGTAACCAAGAATGGAGACTCTTTCCAATCAATGAACCAAACAGAATGGTTTACCTACAGAAGGTGGTAAATGGGAATGTCAAAGTTTCTTTTAAACACCTTTAGGCTCATGCCAGGAAGCTCCCGAGTGTTTCTTTTTCTCTTGAATCCAAAATCTGTAGCATATCCAGGGAGAAAAGTTACCCAAAATCCAGCACAACCACAGAAGAGAATTTCTGTAATGCACATGTAAGGAGGAAAACCCAAGAACAGAAGATAAGAACAATAAACAGAGTTAAGGGGAAGGTAGTCTTTGATTAGGGAGATAACACAGTCTAAAACAAAGACAGCTCTGGAAAGCAAAATCTCTTATGAGTCCCTTCCAACTCAGCATATTCTATGATTTTTTTCATGGAAAGAAAATGTCCTCAGACACTGAGTTCACTGAAGTTCTGCCCTGCTGCATAAATCAGAGGATTACACATACAATATTTTTTTGTAGAGCAATTTCTGCAGAAGCCATTCCAAGCTTCCATTGACTAACCTTGGAGAGCAAGCTCCTCTGGCAGGTCACTGTCCAACAATGAGGGAATGCCCTGCAGGTTGTGCACTTCTGTTGTTCAAGGTGTGTTTTGAGAAAGGAGGGAGGACCATGAGGTGACAGAAGGCAATGTGACAGCTGCTCTTCACTTGAGCAAACATCCTTCCAGCAGCCTGGGAACAGGGTGCAGGTCTTGTGTCACTTGGTTCCCCCTTTAAGACACAGACCAAAGAAACATTGCACCCCATTCTTTACTTTCCTTTTTTTCCCCTTTGGTTTGGTTTTGGTTTTTTTCTGTCTTTTGAAATCTGTTCAGGGATAAGAAGCAGGCTTCTACCGACATGACAATGCTTGCTTGACTTCAGAACCAGTTTTGAATTTTTACCGGTGTGTGTGTTTAGCAGCTCATCCCATCTCTGCTGAAGAACCCATTACAGTGCCTGTTCTGTGGTAAATTACCTGGGAATACTCTGATCACCTGTTGCTGCCTTCCTTGATTGCCAGTACCCTGCTGCTCTGGTCCATCAGCACAGCTCCACTGCACTCTCAAGGCTGTTATTCCCAGAGAGCCGTTTTTCTTCCCTGCAGACTATTCAGATTAAACCAGGCAATTCTTTATGCATAAAATTCTCTGTGAGGACGCATAACAAAAATCATGGCTTTCATATGATTAATAGAGCTGTCAGGACCTGTTTGAGATTTAACTTCCTTATTGTGAAAGTTTAACTTACTAGTTTCAGCATAAAAACCTACATAAATCACAATGTTATGGCAGTTGAAAGCAGGGTTGAAGTCATGTGGATTCATAGCAGCTGAGGCAAAGTATAGCCACAAAGACTCTTTATTATACTGAACCACCAGGAAAATCACAGTATTTGATACAATATATATGACCAGTGTTTGAATTTTTTAATGCCATCTAAGCAATTTGAGTGATTAATCCAGTTAAAAAAATGTGGAACCAATGTGCCCAAATTCTCTAAGCACCACTGAAGTCTCTGCCTTCATGTGTATTGATCTGCTTGTAAATTGAGCAAATAATCTGAAATTTTATCAGAGTTCACAATGACCATCTAATATTTAAGCTACAAGCTTATTTCAAAGCATTTAATATTATAACATTATATATTATAATGAAAACTATAAGACTGTTTAATATTTAAGATTGCTTACTTCAAAGCAGTATAAATTGATATGATACTCTGCAAAATATTCTAAACATCCAAAGGGGCTCATTGTCCAGGTACCAAGCACAATTCCCCACATTATCCAATGAAAAATGATGATGAAATTCAAGGCCATTTCCCAGAAACCCTCACTCAGTGCAGGCAGTTCAAGCAAGACTTACAGAGACATCACTGGACAGAGGCAAAGGTCACGTCTGAGTAAGATTTGGAAAGAATTCAGAGTAGCCAGAAATCTGAGTGTATCTGAGCACTACTCAAGAAACAGGAGACAGCCTGGACTGGTTATTAGGGAAGCTCAGAGTTAACCTACATCCTATGCTTGCTTTCAGTTATAGCATTAGTTAGAATTTTTCCTGTGCATGCTCTTCTAGGTGTTGGAAAAGCAGTGGTGGTAGCAGGACAGGAATAAAGCCCCTCTCTGACTTGCCACAGCTCTCAGAGTGTTTCTCCCTCCTCCTCAAGGCCCTGTTCTTTGGTTTTATATGGAGCTAAGTCAGACAAAGCTGACTTAAGAAGTAGTAGTGCCCCAGTAGTGCCATGAAGGGCAGGGTGAGCTGAGCTAAGGGCACAGCCAGGTGTGCAGCAGCTGCCCAGCGAGGAGAGCTGCAGGGGAGGGCACACCAGGGGCTGCCCAAGCCCCTTCCTGCTGCCAGCACCATCCTCACCTGCTCTCTTCACTTGTGTGCACCTGCTTTCCCACTAGCAGAGGGTCATAAGTTATCTAACAAATCCCTGTGTTCCTCTTTTGATGGTTAGATACTTATCTGTTATTGAATAACTATTATTAGTAGATGTTTAGAATAGAGACTCAACAAGGAAAAGGCCTTCTCAAGCCTCTAAAGGGGGGAAATGGTGCCTTAAGTTTTAGCTTTCATGTTTTTCAGATTCTGTGCTGCCTAGGGGTGTAGTTCTGAGCCTCATATTAAGTGTCAGTCAGCTCTTCACAAAGTAGGGAGACAACAGAAATTATTTTCCTGCTGAAGACCGAGGACAACTTTCAGGCCCAACAGCACAAGCAATGGTGGGTGAAACAACGGTGAAGGGAGGAACAAGAAGGGTGAGACCTCACAACCTGAAGCTGTAATTGAGCAATTAAACCCCAATATGCAAATGGACCCAAACTTATAAAAATGTAAGATCTCGTGACCAGCTGTCCATTTTGTGACCATTTTGGGTCCACCTTGAGTGTAGCCCTGTTCAGACTCTTGTCCTGCCCAGGGTGTACCCTAAAGGCCTTTCAATAAATATCTACTTTATTCTCTGGCTCTGTCCAATCTCTGTTCCAGGTCAGCCTTCCCAAGGCATCAATCCCTGTCCTGATCCATCATTAATGTACACTATACCCTAAAAAACAGGCACTGGCTCAATGGAAAAACTGCTCTGTGTGTGTCAAAAACTACCTGCAAGTGGATTGCCCATGCTGCCTGCTTCCTCTTCCTAATTGCTGCAATGTCTGGCCGTGCTAGTTGTGCCGAATACCAACAAGAATTCACCTGATTTAAACCCCAGCCAGTAATTTTTGGATCATTAAAAAACCTATTCAATCTTTTTTCTATGTTTTAAGCAGGTTGTTTTGCTCAGAGGTATTCTGTGAGTCATCAGGCTATACAATTCTACCTGCATTTCCCAGCACATTAAAAACACAAAAGTGGGGTAAATCAGCAGCTCTGTCAAGAGTGTTTTTGTTTTTTTTAATTTTCTAATAGGTTCTTCTGGTTTTCCTGATTTTTCTATTTATTTTTCTACGAAACATTTAAGGTAATCTTCCTGGCATATTTTGTGGGCAGCTCTCCACTACTGGACTAGAACTAGAAACTTTCCTTTCTTTCACATAATGCAGATAAATATATAAATTAAACATTTAGCTTTAGCATGCAGTTGTTAGAAATATCTGCATAGGCAAGACTCAGATAATTGAAACGGTGTAATAACATTCAGCTTAATGAAATGTTGATGTTATAACTACAGAAAAACACTGCAGAGTACCCATATGACAACACTGAATAATCTCATATTATAGCATTAAAAAACATCCAGTTGATTAGAGGCCAGGTTTCCAATTTCCTTGGAAACAAATTCTATGCTCAAGAGGCTGCTTCTGCTGCCAGTTAATGAAACTGCTGCATGAACAACTGCCCACAGAACAACAACAGGGCATTAAGATTTAAATATATTTTTGCCAGGTGCATAAAGTCAGTGATACCCAGCATAAGCCACACTGTGTTCATGCACACTCCCCTGTCCTCCTGGAAGGTGGCAGCCCTCAGACCGAGCTGTGCCAGCACACAGAGCAGCAGGATTTGTGCCACGATTGGATTTTGTTCTACAGCACAGCCACAGGCTCAGCCAAGGTTCTAAACCACACGCTTTGTCTTTGCAGAGCAAGAGGCAATCCTGCCCCAGAGCTCACCACCTGAGCAGGGGATGGAGGAGAAGCAGAGGCAGAGATGAATTCAGCTGCTCTCAGCCTGGTTTCAGGCTGCCCGTGCCCTGTCCCGAATCCCGGAGCATCCTGCTGCTCCCTGCCATGGGAGGCACCGCGCCGCTGGGTCTGCACGGGGAAATGGAAAGGCCACGTTTGTCCAGCTCGTTTAAATAACAAAGGACTTATAAATGTCTTCTTTCTTATGTTCTTTCCTCCATAAATCGAGGATGTCTCTAAGTTCAGCGCTGTTACTGTTACAAAGCTAACCTCAAAGAACTGTGAAACCATGTACCTACGGTCGAAATAGAAATGATATGCAACCTTTGTCTAGTCATTAATTTACTCCAGCCTTCTGGTCAAACCTCCTGCTAGGATAACAACAGACAATTTGGAGGAAGGATTGACTCCCACACAGCCAGCATGTAGGTAAGATCTCATCAGAGCATTCACAGAGCCTGAAAAAACTCACAGAAAAAAATGAAACAAAGTACTCGAGATGGCTTGTTCCTGCATATTGGCCTTATTAACATGTAGGCACATATTGTCTCAGGCAGGTAGTTTGTACAGAGGTTCATTATCTTACACAGTGCTCATAACTCCTTCCACTTTAATCTTGCACTCTAAAAGCAGCTCCTCAGTGTTGACTCTAAAGCAGACATGAAAGTGTGTAGTGGGTATTTTTAAAATGTTTTTAAAACAGCCACTAGCTTGACTTTCAAAGAGCTGTGTTATCTCCAGAATAAATCCAAGTCTTTTCTGCATGGAAAGAACTCTGTGGAAATCAGTGGAATTGCATTCTCTTAAGACATGGGTGATGTTGTCCTCAAACCTCAGCATTGAAATGCAATTACATCAGGAAAAGAGGACAGCAGAAGTGGTAGGAGCCCAATACCATTTCAGAAGACCTGGGGTAACCCAGGGTCTGCTTTCTGACCAGTCCTACACTGCAGTAGGAGTCTCATTAAACAGCTTCCTGCAGGCAGCTGAAGCCCACACTTTCGACCAGTTGTGGCAATCCCTCCCATCCCAGCAGTGGCCATCTGTTGTACAGCATTTCAGCAGATCTACTGCTATGGCACATGCATCTTAGAACTCAGGGAAATAAACCTTGACACCAGAATGGAGCAGTGTTCTAATGCTATTTGAAATAGTGAAAGGAGAAAAAATATGTAAGAAAGATCAGTTTGGCCTTAGTTGGTTTTTCTATTTTGAAAAAGAGTCTATACATGAGGTAGGTCTTTTTCAGAAAGGACTTACAAAACCAAGTCAGACTAGCTTATGGGGGAAATATGGTTCTGAACAAAACAAAATACATAAATAGATTGGCTAGATTTGAGAGAGTAAGGCAATAAATCAAACCCCCATAAATAGCACTCAGAGTCACGTACCATACAAAGTCACCTAAAGCAGTACAGAAGGAAAAAAACTTTGGGAAGCATAAAACTCAGAAACCAGACAATTTCAAGAGGGCAAACAGTGCATAATTTATAAGACAGGTGAAACTGCAGTGGTAGCAACAAAGAAGTAAAAAATAGAAAACTAAAGTTTTTCACTTCAAAGTTTTTCCATAAAGTACAGTAATTCTGCTGTTGTCAGTGGGCTGGAGGACACAACCAGGACAAGTGCACAACCTCTGTTCTCCAGACAGCAGCTTCTGGGGGAGCTCACTGATGTAAGCACAACTGCAATGTCCACTCTAGAAAACGTCCCTCCACCCAAGGTACTTCAGTCACCATTAATCTTGACATTAGCAATGTCATATTGCTCTAATCTTATCTATCTCAAGATTTTGCACACAATTTTGCAAAAACACGGGCAAAAATATTGCTGGTTTTGAGAACAGCTGAATGCATCTCACATTTTAACTTCAGCTTGTTCCCATTTCCTCACAGCAATACACGTGACAAGTAGAGGGCACAACAAAACCCAATCATTTCCCCTTGGTTTCATTCTTTTCCCTGTACACACATTCCCCTCTCCACACAGCCCACACAAATATTGCCTTCCAGTCTAGAGTGCAATTATTTGAAACTTCTTGCTCTGGTTCATCTGTAGCTCTTGGCATTTCTTTGAATGTTTGGCATGACTTTGAAGCAGCAGTGGGACAGGGATGAGAGGCAAGCAGCTCAGTCTGACTCCCACAGCCAGGGGGACAACGGGAGCAAATGGAATCAGAGCATTCATGGCTGGAGATAACGACAGGAACGTCACTCACCTACTACTGTCACGGGTGAAACAAACTCTGCTTGGGAAAATTACTGTTCATTCCCAAATGAACAGGCAAAGGCAGAGCTCCCAGCCCACCACTGCCCCACAGCTCTGCCATGGCCTATTTCTAGGACTGGGACACAAAAAGCAACATCATTTTCCCATTTAAAAAAAAAAAAAAAGCCATGGCACAAATCTGTAAAAATCGTTGTCTTAACACTGCATTTCATGGGTTTTGTTGTATACACGGTACAAGAGAGGCAGAACATTCTTTGGGAGTCCAGAGAAGTTCTCGCCCTCTCCACCTCCATTTAATTGTTATTAAATTGTTATTTAATGTTAGCTTGACACTGAAAATGCCAACTGAGGTGTGCACAGCAATTGCACAGTTAACTGCTAGTTTGCTTTAAAGGACACCTCTTGAGCTTATCATCTCGGGGGGTAAAGGAGCTTTTATACTCCTGGGGAAAATGGTGCTGGTTGGCTACATAGCAATCACTGCCACTGGGAAAAATAGTAGGAAGCCAAAGACTGTATTATCAACAGTGTATAGAGGGGAGAAAAATATAACCATGGCCACTCTTGAACTGCTGTTAGTGTCTCTTTCTGGGAGAAGATGGAGCCTGAGATTTGGCCATGACTTTATATGATTACCTCATATTATCTTTTATTACCTTTTATAACACAATGCAATTCAGACAGGTTACAATAAGAAGCCCTAAGCTAAGCTTTGCTGTATTTGCAAAAAAGAAAATGAAGTCTGCACTGCCAGTGCTGGCTTTGGTGCTCCAAGTTTCCCTCTCAGAGTGAGGATTTCCTCCTTGCCCTTCTCCCATGTGTGCCTCAGCTCCTTGCAGCGTTTTAAGCAGAGAGCAAGATTACAGCCTACGAGACTGAAGGGAGAGAGGTTTAGCTCAGTGTCACTGATAATTCCCATCACAATTACTGCCAGCATGAGAGAGAATAACAAACACCACTCAGCTTTTATGTCCTGTCTCCAATGGCTGTCAGCTTCAGGGGTCTAAATGTGTCATGTACCCTCCACATGAACACCTTAATCTGACCTCAGCATTCTCTATATCAGGCACCTTTCTTTTCTTTCCCCCTCCTATTGCAGACTGTGACAGCTGTATTTTAGGACCCACTATGAAAAGGCCAGCTAGTTTTAGTAGCTTTGATTATAAACAGAGCAATTTCTTCTCCTGGGCAGTGTGGTTCCTCCTGTGAACCTGGCTGAGTGACTCACACAGTTTCCAGCAGTGATGTGTTTGTTCACTTTCCTCCACAAGAGGGGACACTGAGGAATTAAAAAGAACAGAAGTAATATCTACAGCTAGTTCCCCTCCCTGGAGTTTGTCCCACTCTGCCCCTCATGCTGAACCAGCCCCTGCACAGGAGCCAGCCCAGGAGGATGTCACTGCAGAGGAGCTGCTGGGAGCTGTGTGGGAACAGCCTGCCAGGCTGGCCCTGCTGCCATCAGCCTCCCTCTGAGGACAAGTGGCAGCAGTCTATATAGCAGTCAAGGAAAATTAAGAGGGAAACAACTGCCTGCAAACCTCATTTCCTGATGTGTCACCATCGGGCTGCTGGCATTTCTGGGAAGGGCTGTTTGAAACCCAACCAAGGAGGAAGCTGTTGTCACTGGCTTGGGTGTTTTGGCTTAGCCTTGAATTAGAAGTCAAGGAAGTAGGAGCACAATGTTCAAGAAAAGAGCTACTAAATGAGACACTTGTCAAACTAAGTAAATTTCCAACCTACCCACTTTGACAGCATCTCCTTAATCACAAACAGAACAAGGAGATGATCAGTGCCACTGAATTAACTTCTAATTTCTTCTGAAATATTTAACATAGCATTGCATAATTCTGGCTGATAAATATGACTATGAGCAAGCCTTTTGGAACACTATGTTTCTATGTTGAGAAGCCCTAGACAAAGCATTTTGCCATGAGATATTTGTGGTGTAGGGCTGTGAGGCAGCATTATTGCTGCTCTGAGATAGGAAACACACAGGACAGAAAACAGCACCTTAGTTAAATTCATAAAACTTAGAAATTCTGAAGGATGCCATAACTTTTTCTGTGCAGGAATCCCTATATCAGGAGGTCTCTCTGCCTGTGGAGCTCAGCCCTGTGAGGGAGGGCTTGGCCTGTGTGAGCATGGTCACAACACAGAGCACAAGGTGTTATCAGGGCTCAGTGACCCTCTGGCTAACACAGAGCACTTTACTATCTAACACACAGGGGTCTTGCTGGGAGATGGAAGAAACAACATTATGTCATGTAGGAGGTGTGTGCAACAGTTGTAAGGTTTTGTATCATCTCCATGTTGTTTACTTTTGTTCCTAAGAACTTGAAATATTATTGAATGGATGAGACCTTAACACATTCACCTTTTGTATCTTAATTGCATCCTCACTGAGGAAAAGTGCCAAGAAGCAATAGAAGAGTATGTGAAGTGTTCAGGCTTGGCAGAGTTTAAGGATTAGTTTGGGGGTACATGTCAGCCCACATATCTTAATTTGATTGCCAAGCTCATGGTAAGAATTTTGATAACTTCTCATAGATTTGACTGCAGATGTTTTACTAACTATTGAAGCACTGTCTGACAGCTAGATACTTGGGACAGATACTGTAAAAACAATACATGGAGCACACCCACAGAGGTGCAGTCTCCCACACTCATTCCAGAATAGCATTTTCTTTTCCCAGATGAGACTCTTCCATTTCTTTTGGTGGAGACCCTTTGCACAGGCAACAGGAGAACCACTGCAACTGAGGCACTTTGAGGACTGGTTTGATAACCAGGTACAGGGCTGGGATTTGATAAAGGAAGGCTTTGGCAGCAAAGAACAATCTGAACAGACAAGACAAACAGGTAGGAAAAGAGAATTGCTTAAAATCTTTAACAGCAGAGAAAGGAAGACTGCTGTGTAGCCTCAAGGTTTAAACACTGTCTGAGAAATCAGTCTCTTTGCTTCAAGCCATTAACAGTGTGTTTCAAAGGACTGGAATAGCTTCTGACCATCAAAAGCTTTGCCAGCAGTGGAAAGCCCATTCTGCACATTCTTACACCATGAAAGAAAATGTGGAAGGAAGGAAAACCCCCTGCCAACAGCTGTGTGGTGTCAAATCTGAAATACATTTAGTCTGTGGCCATGAATTTCTCCAATACTCACATGACAGAATGCCTACCCTGACAGTCGACCTTAATTCCTTACACAAGGCTTTTGAACCTTCATTGTACTTAGGGATTCATTTGCACAGCTTTAAGTAACTACACAGGGCATGGGGGAAATGTGCTGCACTGAGAGCAGGGAGAACCTGGCAGCACTGAAGAGGGGCAGAGGATGACCTGAATTCACTCTTTTCTGAAGTACATTCAATAGAACTGTCTATTAATATAAAGACCCTAATGTAATCCCACAAACATTGTGTTTTCTTGATGGCTTTTATGTATTGTAAGAAAACTGATAATGACCCTGTGGGGAAGAATAACAAAAGAGTTGGTGTCTAAGGGAAATAACTGGAGAGCAAGTAATGCCACATTAACAGTGCAATTTGAGGTGTCTATGGGGAGTGATTTGGTTCTCTCAGTGTTTCAGGCTGCTTGCTGTCCCTCTGAATGGCATAACTCTGCATTGCCAGGCTGAGAAAAATCTGTGGCCAAACCAAGTTCATATATCAAAGACATCCCAGACTAATTTCATATCCATAAAAACAAAGATACAAACCTGCAATTACCTCCATCTCCCTGTCACAATGAAAGAGCAGAAATTCCTGAGTACAGTATCTGTATTTAAGGGCTGCTGCTGCTGCTGATTTCTGCAGCACAAGGTGAGGAACAGAGCAACCCTCCCCACCTCCAGGGCACTCCAAAAGCACCAGGAAATGCCTGTGTCACTACTGAAGCTGCAGTCAGGAGCAGAGATGGATGAACCGTCCCTGTGCCCCGAGATCAGCAGAGTCATTCAGAGAGCACAGAGCTGGAGCCTGTGCTCCTCTTGAAGGGCAGTGCCAGGAGACAGAGCCTGGCTGACACTGTCAGAGGAGGAGGGGACATTGGCACACATGGAGGACAGTGGGAGCTTCGTGCTTACAGCTCCTGAGTTCTCTCTGCCCCTCAGGCTGTTTCTGTCCAAAGAAAACTTTGATAGTTTTGCCATATCCCAAATTGGTCCCAAAGCCATGTTTCTTCTGAACATTTCAAATTAAACAGATTATAATAATATTACCTACGTATTTTTAATATTACATAATCTTCTTGTTTTCCTTGCTCTAAGTGTGCCCTTGGCATGCTGTGTAGCTGTCTGCAAGTCCTAAAGGCATTGCAGTCAATTCAGTTTGGGGGTTGTGTGTCTCTTCCTTAGGATTGCTACATTATACAGGGAAATCCTATCTCTCAACATCCCAGCTCCAACTCCCTGGAACATTTGCATCTGGACTTCAAGGCCCACGTCAGTGAGGATGAAAAGTGCCCATGTAACCAGCCTAAAACAGCCAGGCCATAAAGGGTGTCCTCTAGCACTGCCCACACCAACAGAAAGAGCTGCAAGGAGGAACCACTGACTCTTCCCAGTCCCATTCCAACATCTGTGCCCATGCTAAAGGCCACCACAGGCACAGGCAGTGAGCTCACACTGCCATCCCCAGCCTGAGACAGGGCATCCCTGCAGGAGATGGCCCAGGAGCCCATCAGTGCTGTCAGTACAGTACAGGAGGCACTGAGGTGGCTGTGAAGGGGCACAAGAATGAGTTTGGATTAAGAGTCTGGGGATCTTCGCATTGAAAAGAAACAAAACTAACAAGACCTCGTGCAACAGATACAGAGGAGCTAAAGTAAGATAAGAATAAAACTGGCATGTACATGAAGGGAAAAAGGAGAGGGGGACTGGAAGAGAGGCACTGATGTGCTCCTTTGACTTTTAGGGGCTCCAAGGCACATTAAAAGCAAAACAAACAGGAGTGATACTCTCTGTTAATGATCTTTTAGTCACAGGGGACTCCAAGTATTCTCAGGAAATAATCTACTGGTATGACTCACAGAAAAAGGGAATCTAAATCAGGAGGGCAAAACCTGAAAGTATAGAGCCAAGAGAAAGTGTATCTCTGAAGGGCAATATCTTCTTTCTAATTTTTGCAGCCTGCACCTCTCAAAGGCCTGGCTTGGTTTTCTTTGCTTTCTTTTCTCTTTCCCCCACCACATCCAAAATTGTTTATAAGCTCAGCTCCAGCTCACAGTGCATAGAAAGGGAATGCAAATCAAAGAACACTTTCTCAGCCTTGTTGCAGACAGCTTGTGGACCAGAAAAGTCTGAGGCATCCTGGCAGGTTGGTTTGTTTGTTGCCAGTGGGTTTCATTTTCATCCAACGCCCTCCCAGCTGTGGATACCCACACATCTGAAGGCTACAAAAACCATCAGTCACTAATCAGGCCCATTTATGATAAGCTATAAAAATTCCATCCAGCAATTCTTACATCAAGCCCTAAATGCTATTTAAGCAAAAGTTTATTTTTTACATGAAGGTTGCTGCATCAAAACTGACACCATGGAACTCTGCCTGAAGTATTTCTGATTCCCTTTATAAGTTCTACGTTTCACATCATGGAGGCAACCATGACAACAAACCCACTGAAAAAGCAAACTATTTTCTGTTGCTAAAGAGAACTATCATTATATCTCACTCTAAGATTTGATGTAGGACTAATAGCAAGGCACTGTGGAACTTACATCAAAGCTGTCCTTCAAAATTCTCTTTTTTCCCTACCCTGAGAAAAATTAACTTTAAATTCAGAGAAGGTGCTTTTTCAAAGGACAGAAAATGAATACACAATTCCAATGATCACTTTGTCTACTTTATATTTTTACAGCCCTTATTAAATTTCATCAGTTAAAAACTAGCACTATATTTCTTATGGATTCTTATAGGGTTTGTAATAAAAATAAATTTTATAATAGACTTATTTAACTCTTTTGCATGCTGCAATGTCGCTGACGGGATTATGGCTCTTTTAAGGGAGTTTCATAACTGTCATTTTAGGCTCTTTCTTCACATCACAAACTGGCCTGTGGTAATGGCACTTTCAAGGTGATACTTCAGGGTTTCCCAGTTTCTTAGATCATCTCTCTTCTTCAGTGACTAGCTAATGGTTTATTTCAGGAATATGACAAGCCAGATAATCACAGATTTACAAGAGAAGGCAAGAACATTTTTGGAAGAAAAACAGAGCCTTAGGTAATGGAAAGAGATCAGGAGAGAGAAAATACCAAGTCATTATGGGAAAAAAAAAACCAAAACAGGGATATAATCACAGCCTTCCAAGACAAGAACAAGGATGCCTGGGAAGAGAATATCACTCTGTGGGGGAAAAAAAACACCCAAACAATTCCCCTAGGAGAAATGTCAAGACTCTACTAATGGGTAAAGGGGAATCTGGGAGAGAATCTGGACTGGTGGAAAATTGGGCTGGACCTTTGGAGGAGGGAACTGGATCTTTAGAAAGAAGGACAGGAATTCCCTGGACAGTAAAATCATTCACAGAAGAAAACAGCTGAAACCAAAAATGAGGCACTCACATGCTTACAGTGAATTGCAAAACTTTGACTGTCTTTGAAATCCTCAGTCCTTTTCTGCTAACAATCCCTCTTTCCTCTGATGTGACTGAACTGCCTGGTCCCAACTCACCAACAGGTGAATAATATGGCTAAATTTTGATCTCCATCAAATATATTAAACATGGAATTTCTACTTCTCTCATTGAAATGCCACCAAAATTTTGTTAATGTTAGTCATTCTCATTCATTGAAAATCAGTGAAAGTGGTGAATATACTTAGTCTATTTTCTTTTACACTGAAAAAAAAAAAAAACTCTAAAAACTTTTGGTTTCCTGATGGTTTTTTCACGTAAGGTTGTCTGGGGTACAGTGTGTACATGAGACATGTACATACCTTCTTACTCAAAGAGGGGCTTAGGGATGAACCCCAGAAAATACTGGGAGACTAAAAAGGAAGAGGACAGTAAAATAATCATTATTTCATTGCTCAGAGTCCCATAATGGGATTCATTCTCTAGAAGTTACTAAAATACTCACTAATACATTCATTCCTTTCCAAGGAAGTTACAGCATTCAGGTTTATTAATCCACATGCTCCATACATTTTTACAGTTCCTAAGTCTGACAAAATATTTTAGAATAAATGAAAAGTGGAAAGAAGAGGAGAGAAAATGCAGTGGAAAAAGGATGTAAGTCAGTCTGGTGAACACAAAAATGACAGAGAGAAACCATTTTTATGGTGTAGCTGAGCTGACTGCAGAGGGTGCTTTGACTTCTGCAGTGTCTGGATGCTCACAGATTCCTACAACTGCATTGTACAATCCCCTGAAATCATATCTATTCTTTCAAGAAAAGAATGCAGCTGATTTTCCCTCCCTCATACTCCACACGAGCTCTGATAATGGAGCATTAATACTGAACTTTGCAGAGAAATCATCCCAGATGCACAACAGACCATTTTCTCTCTCATATTCACTGTGCCTCTCTTTGGGATAACTCCACAAACTGTTGCTCTCTGTGAGGACTAAACCACTGCTGTTTTAGTGTTTGTTCACTTGTATTAGCCTGAGGTGATGCAGGTGTCAAGCCTAATGACATAACCCAAAATGTGCTCTCAAACTCTGTGCTGAGCAGCTGCCAAAGCAGCACCATTGGGATCTGCAGGTCTGTGATGGGCACAAAAATGTTCCTCATTAATGTGCTGTAGAATATTTTAAAACCAACAAAAGAATCATTAAATACTTTAGGCTAAGACTATTGGAGGGCGTCTGGCCCAACCCCATGCTTAAAGCAGGGCTGACTTCAAAATTGGATTTGCACTAGAATTAGAGACATGACATCACAGAAGGGATTTCAAAGAACAAAAAAGATTCTCCAGATTATCATACACAGTCCATGGGTTTTTGATTATGCTGAAACTCACCCCATGTACGAGCACTGCTAAATATGAGCACACTGGTTTATTTCCTTCAGTCTTTCTCCCTTTGCTTCAGGAAAATAAAAGTGACTTACGCTGACTCCAAGACATTAATGGATTTCTTCAATCTTCTGGGAGAGAGAGAAATTAATTCCTGAATGTTCACATAAGAAAAATGATGTTTTATCAACTGTCGGTGAGTTGTGAAGGAGAAAAAAATTGAATTAATGAAAGAGAAAGATTATCCCCAGATATACAGGAGATTATGGACAATGCTGTGAAGACCTGTGTTCTGTGGGAATGAGATTAAGACATAAAAGATAAAAAGAAAAAGATACTAAAATTATATACCCAGAATGGGTCAATAGTGCATAACCATAGAAAATGTTAAGACTTAAGCAGTTTTTAAGACAGTGAGAACATAAAATACGGGCAATTAATGCATTTAAATGAAAGAAAAGGTCTGTCTGGTTCACTTCAAAGCCAAAAAGAAAGAGCACTTTAAAAAAAAACCTCATTTAGCACCATGGACAATTCAAACATCAAAGGAAAACAGAAAGAAAACCACCAAAATAGCTGAGAACAACCAAGATGAGAAATTTTATAATCAGATATGACATAATCATATAGTAAAAGCTTTTATTCCTGCACAACTCAGCTCAAGGAATAACATTGAGAAACTTCTTCAGCAAATCAGTAACTGGTGTTGGGTAAAGTCTCCCTTTAGAAATGAGTTCAGCCTTGAACTCTCAGTCGTGAAGAACCAACACATTTTGGCTAACACAGTTATTTTGAGAGTATACCTCTGGTTTTCTGAAGGGGAAATCCTGATAAATATCCATGACACCTACTCAAACAAATACAAATTCCTGAAGTCATTCTAAAACAGAGCATCTCAATCAAAATTTCAGTGGAGGTTGGTCCATAGAAGAAATTGAATTTCTATTCACTCAACAATGTGAACTTTCAAAATTAGTTCAAAAGCGATTTAGGGAGAGATTCGTTATTTGAAAATCTGCCTGTTTCACATATTTCTTATCATGAGGGCATCATTAACATGATTGAAGAAAATCTTTTCCTCCCTCAAATATATTTAGCAGCAAATTTCTCATACTAGTCCCAACACCTACACAGACTGCACTACTTAGTGAGGACACGGCTCTAACCTCCAGCGCCAGCACAGTATCAACCAAAACCAATGCAAATGATTCTGTTTTCTAAATTATTTACTACATGGACAAGAGGAATGAAGCCCAAAGGAATGGGATAGTGGTGGGTGTCTCATTAATGCTGATCAAGAGCAAGGAGAGCAGATGTGAGGGAAGGAGAGGGTTTGATGGAGAGAGCTCTGAGCACAAAAACGAGGAGCCAGAAACAAGGCCAGATGTAAACAAGGCTGCAGGAATTGCCCTATAGAACAATAATACACACACAAAAAAAGGACATTTAGTAAATGATACACAGGATGTGACTTCTGATTTGACAGGCATTCAGGAAACAAAACAATTTCAATTTTCAGACGTTGTGAGTCAAGCTGGGGACTGTGAACTCATCTGTGTAGGAGAGGAAGCTGCGAGAGGAGCTGGGGGATGAGTGGGATCACTTCTTTGCTTCAGGAACTGCCTTCTGGATATTCCAGGCTGACACATTTTGTTTTGACATGTTCTGTCATTTTTTGTCACTTGTATCATGTTATATTGTCTCCTGGACTGTAATTAAGTTTGACAGAGGAAAACAGACCAGCTGAGACTTAACATGATGTGGCAGTTAATAGATATGCATATTTGTCAATGGTTTTGCTAAATAAACCTCCCTGACAATAGACTCTGGAAAGGACAAAGGAAAAGAAGATAGAGTTCTCTCTTGTGTAGAGAAATAGCAGAAGTAACTCAAGTTCCTGGAACTCTCTTGAGTCTCCATGTTTTCATATACAAAGAGAGGCAGGTGCTGCTGTTTGGATTCAGGACACGAGCTCTTCCTAACTGTACTCCACACACTTAATTCATTGTCCCCATGGAAAGGAAAAAGGCAAGTAAAGGAGGAGTCCCCCTGCCTTAACCTCTCCCAAGCCCATGTCCCTGCCATGCTGCACCAGAGAATCCATCAGCTGTGTGCAAGTACTTCCCAGGAGGGAAATCCCTTCTGGCAATGAGTCCCTGTGCATTAAAGCCAGCCCAGCCAACTTGATCTGACTCCCAGCAAGAGGATGCCCTGCCTCAGGAAACACTGCAGGAGCAGGCAGCAGAGGCAGCTGTCCTGGATGTTCCGCTGGGGATGTGCAAGAGCTGCTCAACTCAGGTCACTGCTCCCACCCAGGGGAGCTGCAGGGGTCCCACAGCCCCTGTGGGGCCCTGGGGTCAGGAGCACTGTGCTGCCCTGCATCCCAACAGGGCTGGAGCTCAGAGGCACAGCAGAGAGAAACAGGTCTCAAAACACAAACCAAGAGATGTATTCCTCCTTTGGGTAGAACAAGGTGGAATTTCCAGTAACATCAGTGTTTAGCTCAGAAATTCAGAGAGCACAGTGCACAGAAAACTCAGCTCAGTAGCTTGGCTCAGCTCCACAAGCTTTGATTGCACATGGCTAATTTACTCAGCCCCAGAGGAAATCCATGCCATTCTAAGAAACTGAACTGTTTCTCTAGGTCTGCTCAGTAACATTTCTCAATTAAGCAGGACACTAATTAAATCTAGCATACAACCTATTAACTGTAACTGGGAGGGACATTCAAAGTCTCACAGGAAAGTCATGCTGACCACTGAGATGGCCCTGCAGTGATCTGGACATCAGCAAGGGACAGAGATGTTTGTTCAGCTCTTCCTAACTTCTTCTAGGAATTGATTAGGTAGCTATTACAAAGAAAAGGTATCTTTTACAGTGAAGCTATTCTACTAGGAATATAGCTTTCACCTCAGTTTAAAGGATTAATTATTTAATGTCTCTCAACTCTTGACCTTCATTCAGATGTTCTTAAGGGGTACCCAGAGCAGCTAGATACAGAAGATAGCAGGCTGTTTACAGGGAATCCTTAAAGGTTGTGTTTGGGTGGCAGTGTGTAAATAATGCAGCTGGGGAAGAAAATCCCACTTGTTTGCATGAAACTTACATAAAACCAGGCAGATTCAAAAATCATTTTACATCAGGTTTTGTCATTACACCATCATATTGCTTTCAACAAGCACATCCTATAAGAAGCTGAGGTACTCCTGGGAGATGCTGAATGTTCCCAGGCCTAACATCAGTGGGAGTTCTCTAGAGCTGGTGGTTGGTCCTGCACACTGTGAAAGCCAGGATCTCAAGTGACAGCATCAGAACCTAATTTCTGCTATGTAATTAAATTGGTACCGTTTAAGTTGCAAAGCAGTTTAAAATGAGCAGCAGTTAATTTTGCTGTAAACATTTGTGCTTCAGTACTAATTGCTTCCATTATAAACTCTGCACACTGGATTCTCTTCCATGGAACTCCAGGGAATATGTAAAGCTGCCCTAGAGATAAATTATATTTCACTATTTTTGCATGGTCAAGGAATTTCCATTTACTACTGTGTGAGCACTGTAAAAATGGTCCAATCTGTATCATTGCTGTCTTACAGCAAAAAGGAACAGAGTGAATGTGGCACAGGTGAGATGTGGTTACATCAGCACTGCAAAACCCTTGTCCAGGTATCATTCCACCCTGGTAATACAAGGTATGGACTTCAAACTCATCTCCTCCTGGATCAAATCTGTCCATGACTGGGTAGAGCTTATTTTAACAGCTGCTTATCTGACACCTAATAGAGCTGCTTGAAATTTGTTATGGGGATGTCATAAAGAAGAATTGTGCCTTATCCCACACTGAGCTGTACTTACAGATGATCTCTATGTAATTCACCATAAAGCTAGGCCATAAACTGTTTCCCTTGGTTATTTTCTGTTTTTTTCACATTGTGCCTACACTGAGCAGCTCAGCACAGACCTGTGCTGTTCTGTACATTGAACAAACCTTGAAACTTTCTGGATTTATTATTCCCCTTTCCCTGATCTCTGTTGCTGGCATTTCCATATTACTTGACACAATGTTCTTGGTTCTAAATACTTCCTTCTCTTCCCTCTTCCCAATTTTTTTCGACTGTGTATTCGTTTACATCTTTTCTCTTTGCACTCTAGCCCCTCATCCCTGTGCAGGTTCAGGGCTTGCCCTGTCCCTCTGGCATCCTGTGCACCTCTGGACAGATCTGCCTCTCAGATGGGAACAGGGCTTCACTCTTCTCATCTCTCAGGGGCTTGGGCAGGAGGTTTTTGTTGCAGCTACTGCCAAATCTTACAAAAAGGCTCCTCCATTCAGCTGTTCTGGGACAAGAACAGCTGAACTTGGCCAAGATGTGTGTTCTGAATTAGCAAACTTGGAATTTTGAAGCACAACACCCCAGTGAAAGCAGCTCCTTCTTGTGACACAGCTCTGATATTTCCTTATCCACAATATTTTTCCTCTCGTAATTCCTTGACTAAAATTTGGTTGTGGCACTATGTGAAAGAACACTCTTTAATAAAGAGCTAAAACTACAAATAAAAACTGAAGAAGTCTTACAGATAAGAAGATTTTGTTCTTTCCATGAACATATTTTAAAGCTGATAGACTTTTGCTCTGCTCGATTTCTGTGAGATGAACAAGATGTAGTTGTCAAAGATAAGAAGCTGTATTCTGGAAAATGAGATTCTGGAAGGTCAGAGGAAGAGTTCTTGAGCTTTGACACTTAAAAAAATATAAAAAATAAAAGAGAAGGCAAAGGTAACTTCAAAGGAATAAACTGGGGGGCTGCAACTGGATGTAGACCAAACCAGCAGTGAGCTTTATTTTATTTTCATGACTCATTCCCAATTTGAGGCTTGGACAGATGCTTGCTTTCCTGAGGTCACACCTCATTTCAGAGCTTCAACCAGCAAGGAAATGGCCCTTCCTCTTTCCTGGGCTTGGGGAGCTTTCCTGCCCTCCCCAGGGGCTCCTTCCAGCACATGGGGAACACAACCCTCATCACTGGAGATAACTGAATTATTCAACAACTTTGTTGATTAGTAGTCATTTTCCTGAACTTTTCAAATTGCCAAAGTATCTCTTAATGAATTCGTAGAGGAGCCAAGCCTTTGGAAGTAATCAGCCTCTTCAAATGAGTTCTCAAAATGAGGTTTCTGTCATCATAGCTGTGAGAGCAGAAAGTACCAAACTTTGGTTTCACCTTTTCACCTGTATAAAATCTATTCTATATCTGCTCCAGACAGCCCTTGGCCATTCTCCTCCCACTTTGAACCAAACAAAAATCCTTCACTCAATTTTTTTTCCCCTTAGTTTTGATTTTGGTAAAAAACTGAGGGCAGTACATTTTGAAATGCCCTTTTTTATTTTTTATTTTTTTTTTCCTCCATCCTGAAGAACAAACCAAAAAAAAAAAAAAAAAAAAAAAAAAAAAAAAAAAAAAAGGAAGATATGTTTTGAGGAGAACAGAATAGCTTAGAAACGGAGGACTAAAATAATTTCTTTGCCCATGGAAGTCTATTCTATTAGAAAACTAAAATCTTATTCTTAAGATAAATGCAGAGTGAGGCTTCCCCTCATTCTGCAGTGTCTGGGATCTCCAGTCTAAGATCAGACTTGCATCTAGTCTGTTAACAAATGAGATTCTCACTTCTCTTATGCCACAATGAAATAATTTGGCTCCAGTCCTGACAAGCCTGTGGGCCATTCATAAGAGGAAAGGGGAATGTCTAAAACTCCAGATGGGTGATCTGCAGTACCCAGCTGCAGCCTGAAGGTTACACCAAGGCCAGAGCAGCCCCTGGGGTGGTCCCAAAGCCCTGGGGAATCCATCACCCCTGGAGATGGGCACAGACCTCATGGGATGAAGCCAGGCTCTACTGCAACTGCAAGGTCACTGAGCTGGGCTCTGCACAGAGCCTCAGCACTGATGCAGCCACCCTGAGGGTTTTCTTTAAAACCTCTCAGGGGGAGAGATGCACACACAGCAGCAGAACTCCCCAGCCTGGGCCATTCTGGGCACTCCAGTGGGACCATCCTGCCTTGCCTCAGCTCACACTTTGGTTTGTGCTTTTCCTACAAAAAGGAAGAGAACCAGGTGTTTGAATAAACCTCCCTTTACCAAATTTCAGTCTGTTTATCTAGATGATCAATAAGAGCAAGTTGTTGCTGTTTCCTTCTTTGCTTGAATTTCATTCTAACTTTCTGTGATCTGAAATTCAAAATTCCCCTTAGAGGACCATTGTAGAAATTCCAACAATAAGGACAATAGAGTAACACAAGCAACAAAACTCACTCATTACAGCTTCATGTACTTCTCAGCCCACAGGTTCTGACACGTTGCACAAGCCAGTTAATCAAATACAATGCTATTTTTTACATATCACATATATCACATATATTCTATTTTATACATATCACACTATCCCTTTGCCATTGACAAAAGACTGTTCACTGAAAAGATGTTGAAAACAATTTAACTTTTAACTTCTCTTATAACTGTCTTCTAGCACAAAATTAGAATTGTCCTTCCTTTGTATTGTTCTATTAAAAAGCAAAAACAAAACAAATTTTTTTCTGGGATTGAATAAATAAGTCATGTTGCTTCTAGTTGGTTAATTTGATCAAAGTATATTGAAGCTAAATTTCAGTCAAATTCAGCTTAAATGTTTATATCACGTTTATATCATCTTATAACAAGTGTGAGAGCAAAGATGTGCATATAATAAAAATATTTGACAATTTTTAGTGTAAAGACAGAAGCAACAGACCTGACTCAACCCTTCAGTTGAGGAGAAATCAGGACTTTTCTCCCTTGCCCAAGAGTTAGGACAAGTGGAGTGCTTCCTTGTTTTCTGCACTCCCAGCAGAGGATGTTTTCTCCTCACCTTTACTCGATCATTGCCACATTAAATGAGCCATGACAGAAGCTGAGCTCAGTGCTTACACCCAGGCACATCTTAGCAACAACTGCATGTATTGACCTAACTGTACAGATTAATTTCTCTTTGGATCTTCAGGCTCTCCTTTCTCTGTCTCTTTGGGACAATTCAGAGCTGGCAGAGACTTCCACCAGTGCCTTGCAACACTGCTGCCTGAAAACAAAGTGAGATCTCCAAACACACTGGGGATTTGGCAGGAGTGAAGAACCTGAGACCAGAATTTCAGAAGAGTTCATCTTAGAGCAAACCCACCACAGACACTAAATTTATTTTAAATTCTGGTTTAGAGAGAAGCTTATGCAAGTAGTTTGCATATAAAGCAACTCTTATATGAACTGTAAGATTTGTGTTGAGGGTTCTATAAGAATATATATGGATATACTGAACAACTCCCCAAAATTCTAACTGCTAATTCATTAATTGCAAGAAATGTTGATAAGAAGTGTTAGGGGAGATTGTGAGGCAGTTTGTGGATTTAGGGTGATCCTTACCCCAAGATTAGGGTTTAGCTGGCTGAATGCAGGGTGTTTACCACTGCTCTCCTATCAGTGCTTATCTTGCAGGTATGCCATTGTTTAATTATGTTTGGCTTTACATTTTCTTCTGTCAAGACAACTCCTGAGAAATGAATAGAGGCAAGTTGCTACTTTTACTGAGTTAAAACAAAATTTTTTTCAAGGAATCTGAATCTGCTACAAACACAACAGTTTTGTCTCCTGAGAACAATCCTTCCATAAAGATACAATATTCTCAATTACTGTTCTGAAATGAGCACATTTTATTTACTGATGTATTCTTCATCCCTTTGCATCCCTTTCCAGCTGCAAATCTCCTGCAAGACACTGGGACAAGTGCATCCCTGCCACCCTTCTTTGTGGTTCCAACAAGGGGCTAAATGAGTCCATTGTGACCACCATGTGCTCACCAAACTATTCACACTTGTTTACTAAGGTACACAGTGACTTACTGCATCTCCAGAGAAAATTACCACTCATTACTTCATGCATCAGATTACAGCTAAATTATTGTTCTCATAGTACAAGGCTCATGTTTTATTCAAACTCTAACCAGTGCATTAACTCTGCCACTCAGCCAAGATTAGAGCTAAAAATAGAGAGCACATGTCCTACTTCAGAATATGTTCAACGTTACTACCACCAGCATCTCAGATTTCACATGTGCTCAGATTCCATGGCTGTGACCTTCAAGAGAATTGGAAGAGTGAGTGTCAGTAATTGCCCAAAGAGTAAAAGAAAGGCTGCAGGCCCTGGGCACGTGGTGCCAGCTGGAATGTGCAGTTCTGCATGAGATACCTCCTTCATGGAGGAGCTAGTTACATTGATTTGGATTGTGTGGCTTCTTAGGAATCAGGGACCACATAGGCAGGAATAACCATACTCCACAAGCAGCCTGGTCAAAATTAGAATATGTAGATTCAAAACTTCTATGGGTCCACAGTAAAAAAAAAAAAAAAAATATCCCACTTGAGCTGTATCCATCCTTCACCCTTGATCTGCCAGGAAATTCATACTTCAGGTACTGAGAGTGTAACACAGGAAGAACTAAGGGAATATTAACTAAGGGAATATTAGGGAAATATTAATTTTTCCCTCTCAGATACAGCCAGTAAGTGTTGTAAGTACTAAAATTTAGCCATGTACTGGCCTTCCTCCTCACTAGCTTCCTCCTTCACTGAAATCAGCACTGAAGACTTTGGAGCAGGAGAATTCCAGCCCTTCTTCTCAGCTGGTCCTTATCTGATTTACACCATTCCTGATGGAGGAGCTCCCCTATGCTCTGGATGCTAGCCCATCCAGTACAAAGCCAGTTCCACTCATATTCCAGCCTAAATTCTGAGCCACAGTACCATCAAAATAGGGTTCAAACCAGGGTATGAACAGGCAGGCAAAGCACACTTTATTATTCACATATTTTATTATTCTCTTTATTGTTGATATGGTTCTCAACCACTTCTGAAAGGAGGAAGAATTTTCTTAACTCTTTGTGTTTTCTACCATCATTCTTCAAATCACAACTCGGTTTTTGGCACAAATACAATTCCAATTTGACACCGAGTGCACAGGAGAAATAGTCATTTATGATTTAAAATACAGTTCTTTTTATTCCCTTTTGAAAGACTTTTCTCTTAGGCTTTCTCTGCTGTAAAGACTTGGACATAAATGACCTGCAAAGTGTCCTAAATTGGCTTTATATAAATAAGAATTAAGCCTGAAGCATTTAAAATAAATGCTCATCTAGAAATGGTTCTACATTCATTAATCAACCTCTTCAGCTTTCAGTTTAGACATATTAGAGGTGCTCTTCTGAAGATGAAATTGGCCTGTAATCTGTTTATAATCCTTTTTAAGTTTCTTTTGTGCTCATTTTCCTTTTTCATTCTACTTCCTTGGTATTCTGAAAATTAAGGGGCTAGAATTAATGAGGCCTGTCCCACAGTGCTTCAAAAGATTCCAAAGCCAACACCTCCTGCCAAGGTTAAAGATGAAAAGTGAAAACAACTCCATTGTATTTTCACCTTCAGAGCCTCTTCCTGCCTGCCTGGGCTGCTGTAGCTCCCCACTGTATAACAAGGCACTTGCTGCATTTTTATTACAAAACTCAATCTTTGTTATCTGTAATTCTATATTTTTTAATCCACTGTTTAGGTAGTGGAGAAATAAAAGAGAAGAAGTACATATAATATTAATGTCGCCCTCTCTAGCAGTTATTTAAATGGGAAACAGTTAATTGAGCTTTAAACTTTTTAATATTATATAAGACACCCGGACTCAAAGGTTGTGTATCCATTGGTTCTGGAAAATGCACGCCTGCATTTTCCTTCTGCAATATGGGGCACACACATTTCTCTTGGTGGGGAAAGGGTTTATTCTGGTCATTTCAGCTCATACAGTATGTATTCTGCACACTTCATGATGAATAAATTAAGAAGGTCACTTCCTGAGCCAGGACTTATGGCCAAGAGCAAATGCATTTTTGCTTGTGATAGATAAAGTAGGAGGTTATTATAATTTACTGCAAATGACAAATGCAGAGCTTCCAACAGGAAAATCTCTTCAAATTTTCATGATGCCACAGAGGGGCAGCCTTTTTCTCCTCTTTGGCAGTTCCTTTCCTAGAATCTTATTCCGTCTCTACTGGAGGTTTTCTCCAGCTTCCAGAAATGCATAGTTGTAGAGCAAAAGCCTGATTTGAATTATGGTTTACTGAATAATAAAACTGATTTCCTAACTCTTAATATTGTCAAAGAGCTGAAGTGGGAATTGAAAGCCACAGCTGACATTTATTTCTGTGTATAAAGCCTCACAGACCAGTTCCTGGTGATGTGAGCTGCAATCTATGCAAGAACATGCTTTGCACATAGGATGTTGAGACAGGTTAAGATGCATACAGCACTCAGCTCATCCAAGATGTGTTTGAGTGGATGGTGTTTATTGTTTTGTTCTGATTTTTTCTGAGCAAAATACTGGCAAAAAAAAAAAAAAAAAATCTTTCAAAAGTCAAGGTTACTTCTATACAGGACAAAGGGTTGTTTAAAAGCAATTATCCTGAGGGAAATAGGACTCATTATCAATATTGCAACAATTCTTCTGAAAAGAACTGGATGTTTTTAATATCCATGCTCAATACCAGTACTGCAGGTATGGCAGTCCAAATTTGGGTTACTCTGAAACCAGGGCAGCTTGCTTGGTGGAGTGACTGGGGCTTCTTCATGCAAGCCAACAGCCTCTCACTGAATTCAGTGCAGTTCTCCTGACAAAAGCCTCTCAAGTGGTGCCACTGAAGCAATAAAAGTAAGTTAAGTAAGCTAACCATGAGTTATGGTATCTGGAACCTCCATAGTCCAGAAGCCTGCCCTAGAAAATCCATTCTTTTATTGAGTTGTATATCTATAAATAAAAACTCTCAATTTTTTTTCACAAATATCTCTTACATTAAGTGTTCCACCACATTAAAAGGCTAAAGTGTCATAAAGAAATTAGCAAGAAGCAGCTGTTCATGCACCAGTGATAAAGAGGAGAGCTCTCAGCAGTATTTTCCCCTTTTGAGGACAGACAAGCAAACTAACTGATAAATACATTAGAAATTAATTGTATAATTCATCATGTGGGAAGCAGGGCCTTCAAAGCAGGATCTTGCACAGATAAGGGTAGGGTGTTTAGCAGACCTTTAAATGGCACTAATGAAATGGCTGATTGCCAAGGGGCAGGGAGGGCTCCCTGGTAGGGAAAACTGAAGACCCATTTTCATCTGCTGCCCTGCTCCCTATTTTATTGGCATCCCTGCTCTGAAATTCCATTGCACTTCTTGTCTGCTCTGAAATGTGCCCAGGAATGAACACTTCAAACCTTGACCTCTAAGAATGAATGTGGCATAAGAAATACAGTGAAGTAAAAACAAATATCTATCCTTCTATCCTGAGCCACATGAAACACAGCCTTGGAACCAACCAGACCTCATATGTACAAAAATAAATGAATAAAGTGGTATGGAATTATATTCACTACTGCAGAACTACTCACAGGAGTAAAGTTCACTCTATTTAAAGTGTTCATGGCATTTGCACTCCCTGTAGTAATGCATTCAGCTTCAAAATATACATACAAGTAGGATTATACTATGGGATTAATTTCAGTTTCTCACCTAATTTTCTACTAAGTATCTTTATGGTCAATTGAGGGAAACTGCTGCATTTCCAGCACTGCCTGATCTGTATCAAATGCCTACCTAAGGAAAAGGACAGCACCCTAGAACTGCCTACTTCTTCCTCAGTGACAAAGAGAATCCTGCTTAGAGAAAATCAGCTGAGACAAATCCTTTTCCAGCTGACTGAGAGCACAGGATTCAGCAGAAGTCAATGGACTATGCTCTCACTCATTAATCTTTTTTTTAATAGGTGGCAGGGAAAAAGTATCATTGTGATGGCAAGAAAATATATAGATATTTTATTATGAGAGTTAGTAATTATGTCTGCTTTAAATATTTATCAAAATTAATTAAACAAAATATTTACATGAGAAAGTAGAGATTAGTCCCCAGCAGTACTATTAAATCTTCCATTTACAGGAAGGAAAGACAGCTCTGCACCTGTGAGCCTGGCTGCCTGTTCCCAGCAGGACAAGAGTCACATTTATTTGTGAGCACTGTTCTCTAGCAAGCAGGATGCCTCCAAGATGAAAGCTGCTCTACAGGTACAAGGTGACATTATTGCAACATTTATCTTCTGCTGAAATTTGAGCCCTAATTATCCTTTAAATTACACAGCATCTAGAGGCACAACCACAGCTAGCATGAGTTATTTGCAGAGTTGTGTTGTGACTATATATTACAAGGCATCATCCAACGGGATGAGAATGAAGAAATCCTCCATCATCTTGCCATACACTAATTTGTTACCTGAGAGATAGATCTGTGCTCCATTGTCCCGGGACGTGGACAGGACATAAATTCTAGGACACTACTAAGCACATTTCAGAACAGATCTTTATGTGATTATGAACTAAATGTGAAATTCTCCACTCGGGGAGGAGTCACACTCCCCTGCACTACAGCCACGCTACAAATCAGCTCTCACAGATTCCAGCTGCTGGGAAAGCCTCTCCTGAGCAGCTCTGTGCCCAGAGCTGGGGTGGGAGCTGCCCAGTCCTGCCCTGCTTTGCACAGCTCAGGAGCAGCACCACAGGACAGCTCTGAGCTCTCCTTGTACCCCTCAACACCACAGGTGACCCAGGCTCTGGGGAAGGGCTCACTGGCGAAAAGAGATGCTGGAGCCAGCAGCTGTCTTTTCAGGAGATACAGCCTAGTGCCAGGCTTTCAGAGAGCACCGTGGGGTCTGGAGAACAGGGGCAGACAGCCTGCAGGCAGCAGGGTGTGTTTATTCTGTTCTGAGTCACGGGCTCAAAGTCAGTGTCACTGCCAAGGCTTCAGACTAAAGGAGCTTTGCCTCTCCCCACAGCAACCTCCTCTCTCTGATCAGCAGAGATCACCAAGCCCAGGAATGAGCTCTGACTTTGAAGATTGTATTTTTCTACTTGCAACAACAGCAGGTTCATTTTGCAGTGTGAGTGTAACTCCTTATTCACAGCCACACAGCGTCTGCTGTAACTGCCTTTGTCACATAAAAAAGTGAATATGTTAACACTGTGCTGCAGTCCCGATTTTCATAATTCAGTACAAGATTTACAAGTCCAAGACCAGCAGCCATTAAAAAATATCCTGCACAAAATCTGTCCCTCTTCAGTTCTATCTCTACGACTCAAAATATAAATTATTGATTTTATCACACCATTAAATTAGTACCACAAAGTTTTATAGTTGGTTCCAATGACATTTAAAAATATTTTTTAGTAGTATGGTAAATAACTGAAAGCTGTGCTTATTATATGGCTTTTTACAGTCTTTATCATTGCAGTGATTTACCATTTAGAGCTTTATAACAACAATATATGGAACAGTGTAAGTCCCAAGGTACTCACAATATTCACTCCCCAACTGAGCTACTGGCTCAGCTGGATAGCAATGTTTAAACTGGAAGGAGAGGAATTGTAAAGAACAGAAAACCCAGGTACAGAGGGGTCAATTTTATATTGTGCAATTAAATAAAAAATGTTGTGCTGTGTTTTTCCACAGTTTATGCACTTCTAGAAACTGTGCTCTCTGTTTCTCAAGTTTCAGCACTGCTCCTCCACTGAGTTGAAGACTCTTCTGTAAACTTTGAATTATTTGAGGTTCAAATTCACTTTGTATTGCACATATCTCTTCCAGAACATATTAGTGCACTCAACCTGCAAAGCACTTGTCACCTCAGCATCTCTGTGCTGCATCCCACCAACTGCTGGGCATGATTTGCTGACAACTCAGCCAGCTTTCCTGGCTCTACCTTCCACAGCACAGAAAGATTTCCAAAAATTAACTCATTTTTTTGGCAAATATTGTGAACAAGCACCTCATGAAAGCTGAAATTGGAGGGGAGAGGCAGCTTCCTTTGCCCTCAGAGCTGTCCCAGCGCCTCTGAGTGCCCTGCAGCAGGAGAAGCAGCCCCTCACTGCTGCTCACACACTGGCAGCAGACAGAAAAGGAAACCATAACAGCAAATATGTACAACCACTCTCCACTTCTAACAGTTTTACCCCCCAGGTTTGTAAAGGGCTCTCTCTGTAGCCTTCCATACCCCCAAACACCAGAAGGAAAGTGCTGAGTGCTGTCCTGATGGCTCCTCTTGTTCCTGCAGCACCCACCAGCATTGCAGGAGGTGTCACTGCCCCTGCCCTTCCCTGAAACACCCCTGCCTGGTTTCTTCTCTCTCCATGACATCATTTGTGGACAGACTTTCTATTCTTAATGCTCACAGAGTCGTGCCAGGCTGTCAACCCTGCCCTTGGGCCCTCAACAGCAGAAGTGGAGCAGGGAAACACGGGGGGACTCAAGCATCCAGCACCAAGCCTGGTGCACATCCCAGCTGGAGCCAAGGTACTCCAGGGTGACTAAAACACCTCCCCCAGTTCATGTGAGCCTTTGATGAGTGGCAATCTGGGTCTCTGTGCCTCCCCAGCCTCTGGGCTCCCTCAGTGCCAGGGGCTGGGTCTGAGCCAGGCCCCTGTGCACTCACAGGGCACAGGATAAAACCCAGCTGCTCCCTGCAGCACTCACACGGGCCTGCTGCATTTCCTCACTGCACCCTGTCTGAATTCCCAGTCAAAAATCTGTAGAGCACAGGCTTTGTCTGGCATGCCTATCCTCAGAATGCAGAGGTTTGAGCTTGTATTAAAGAAGCCTTGAGGCCTTTAAGAGCTGATTTTCCATTATTTTTCTGACTTCCAGACAAAAGCAACAGCTTCTGTAATCTTTGAAAACTTCTAAATCCTGTAGTTATTGCTCATCAGATGGTGGCTAGCAGCCCTATGACATTGCATAATCATCTGAATTTAAGATTTTATAATTTGATTTTCCACCCAGAGCTATACCACCAAATTAAATGTGTTAATAGACACACCAAATGCCTAATAGCAATCCCATCTGCTTTTCTAGATGAATAGATGACATTGACAACCTAATCTTGTAAATGCTTACAGTAAATGAAATATGAAATACAAATCATATTTTTAGATTTTTATATCTAGATATATCCCTTTCATTCAGGTTAAAAAGGGGGATGCCATATTCCTGCCTGATCATCTTGCAGAAAGACAAAAATTTAATATTTCAGAAATTCTACGTGTGAAAAAAAAGTTACTGTTAAAATGTCCAGACTAAATACCATTATTTTTAGTAGGGTTTTCTTGGTTAGAGTTTCTGTCTCTCTAACTATGTAACCAGTAGTATTTAGAAGATCCTGGCTTGATAAAATGGTATGTTCTTTTTATTTATGGTAAGAATTTCTGAAAAGAAGGATCATACACTCAGCTTTATTACTCTCTCCACTGCTTTTGAAAACTACTGCCATTCTGTCAAAATCAGGATTTTTTCTGTTTGAGAAAATAGAGAGCTGTTCCCTTCAGATTGAATGATTTGCCTTGTGTTAGAAAGCCTCAGAGTTTTATACATCCAGGAGCCTGAGCAAAAGATCTGACAAATTTGTGTGCAGCCAGCCCAGCCCCACCCCAATACTGAATAACAAGCTCTGAAGACTGAGATCAAGGTGTTTATCTTCCTTAGATTTGGAGAGGAACTTTTTTTTTCTGATTATACAGAAAAGCAAAAGAAAACATCAGTTATTCTAAAATGTAAATTATACTCCTTCCTCAGACACTGTCCACAATTTCTTTTTATCACAGTTTTAATCTCTAGGGAGTAGTTAAACCCTACATTGAGGGTTTAAAGCAAAGGGGAAGGACTCATCCAGGAATGAAATTCCAAATTCTTGTTATCAGTGTTCAGTACTTCTTCCACACCCTCCCTTCTCCCCTACACTAATGGAATCAGTTATTCACTGCATCATCTTTAGTCTCTACATCTCCTAACTTCCAGCTCACTCCACCTCCATGGCCAAGGGAACATCCCCACCTGCTCCCCTCTGACAGCCCCAGCTCCTCCTGGGGTGAAGCTGCACCATCTGTGAACACCAAGGTCTCAGACAAGAGTGTCAAACCATGGGAGAGTCATTCCTTATTCACCACATCACACAGCCAACACACTTCAGATTTCCAAAGTTCTTCATAGCCAAGCATTTACAAGTTTTTTCTGCTGTCCTCACTTTAGGGTAGAAGGGTAAATTGGGATTTACTATTACTCATCATTTACTGGGGGAAAATATTTCAAATATATAAAAGGTTAAATAATTTTATTTCCTTAAGGTGAAAATCTAGGGCCAGCAAAAGTCCATTGCAACTTTTAAGTCTTTCTTGAAAGCAGTAAACAATCTGAAGTGTTTCATGTTTACTTTCTGAATAGGAAAAATTCTTTCCCTCAGCATCTCTAAAGGGAAATAAAACTATTTACTAAAGAGCACCAAGATCATCATTACAGAGCCCAACACAGTGTAAACAGGATCATTTATAAAGCACTAACATGACAATACTGAGATCCACGCTAGAAAAATCAGGGGGAGATGTGCAGAGTCAGCTCGTGGCTGTTGGTGTGCTGCCAGCCTGGCCCTGAGCTCCAACACGAGGTGGCCACTGAGCCCCTGAGCACAGCAGCACTGGGGTTATCACTGCTGTCACTGAGCACAGCAGCACTGGGGTTATCACTGCTGTCACTGAGCCCCAGAGCACAGCAGCACTGGGGTTATCATGAGATGGTCACTGAGCCCCTGAGCACAGCAACCTGGGGTTATCATGAGATGGTCACTGAGCCCCTGAGCACAGCAGCACTGGGGTTATCACCACTGTCACTGAGCCCCTGAGCACAGCAGCACTGGGGTTATCACTGCTGTCACTGAGCACAGCAGCACTGGGGTTATCACTGCTGTCACTGAGCCCCTGAGCACAGCAGCACTAGGTTATCACTGCTGAGCCTTCTCATCTCTGCTGGGAATGGGCCTGGTGCAGCTTGAACCTCTCACTTGAAAATCAATCCCCCTCTAGCATGGAAACAAAAGACATATGTTCTGTTTTTTTCTGCTGAAACCATCCAGGTTTATTACTTAAGGATGACTCTGCTCATAACCCCTCCTTCTGCACAAAGATCAAAGCATTGTCACCACAGCCATGTCATGCAGACAGGCAGCACAGACCTGTTGGACAGCTCCAATAAATGACATGTGACTGCCTTTGTGTCCCTTAATGTAAGGAAATTAAACATGCAGCAGCTTTTCTGAGGAAGCAAAACATGATGGACCAGGCTGTGTTCAAAGCAGGCATTAATTTGTGTACAAAACCAAGATTAAAGTTGCTCAAAAGTGCATTAGGACTGATCTTCACACCTTGGCTATTACAGAGAGCTGGGGAACTTTTTTGCACAAGAAACAGCTGCAGAAGGAAGGATAACAAGGCTACCAGATACAAATTCAATCTTCCATGTTGTCACCCATCTGTATGTTGCTGTATGATTTCATTTGATTTGAAATTCAGGCAGACAGAAGCTAGCTAGGACAGCTGGCAGTGCAAATAACCTTTTCTTCCCCCCTTTTTAAAGGGAATACTTTTTTCATCTCTCTGGAGAGACTGGATTCTGTCTGCTGAAAATGCATATATTCATTTTGTATGAAACACTATATAACTGGGTTACCTTTGGAGTAGCCTAATGTTCACTTCTTATTTCTTTATACTCAAATTGCCTTATCTTCACATAGCTATGGCCACTCATTCTTTCAAAAGGCACTATCTATATTTGTGATATAAAACAAATAAATGCAGTCTGGATTTATTGAGACATGCCCATTCTTCACCTTGCCTTATCAGCTGAGCTGATCCAATGAGATGCTGACTTTCAAGTTATAACTTGTCTCTGGAAATTAGCACCACAAATATTTTGTGAATTGTATCTCCCTGACAAAGTCTACTTTCCAAAGAATATAGGATGCCCAAATTGACAATAATAAGCTAAGGTAAAGGAAATTTTAAGATATTTATATTTACAAGATTACATTTTTATATCACTGAGAGCTGCAGTGCATTGAGCCCAGGAATGTCCTGCTGCTGCCAGTGTTGCAGTGTGATAGGAGAGAGGACAGTAGGAGGCAATCCCATTTTAAAAGCAAAATAAACAAACCAATCAAACACACAGTACTGCAGACACCCTCCATCCTTACAATAAAACTATCTACTAACACAGGTGAGTCCCCATTTTGCACAGGGGGCACCAAGCAGTTTAGATAAAAGGTGGGTTTATCATTATCATTTCCCCAAGCAGCAGCTCCAAAGGCTCTGAAAGGAGTTTCACATAAGAGCAAACATCCCCATGTTCCTTGGGGGTGAGGTAAATCACATCACTGGGAGTGCAGTCTCCTAATTTTCATCCATTTTTGGAGCCCAGCATTTTAAAGCACTGAAAGACAGAGGAAGTGGAGGCCCATAAAGGGCAGATAGAAACAAAACATCCACACCTTCCTCTGTGTGAAGAGAAGTGCACAGGAAAGGGCTTTGAGCTCCTTTGCAACATGCAGCCATGCCAGGCTGCCTCTTCCTCTGGCACAACTTGGAGTTTTGGAGCCACTGGGCTTAATACAAAGATAAGTGGCAAAAATAAAATACAAAGAAAAAAAACCCCTGCCTTTAGGTTTCTTCGTATCTGTATCTCATGAACTCAAATTTCTATCAAGTTGGTAAGACTAATAAATCTTGCAATGAGTGGATTTCTCAGCACTGACTGCTGCCCAAGGTCACAACCTCTCTGCTGCAGCTGCAGTTTGTGCAGTCCTGGCCAAGAGGAAAATGCCACCACAGAGCAGTAATATGTTTCCCAAGAGACTCAGCTCCACAAAACTTCCCTGTTCCTATTCTCCCTTCACATTTCAGTGGGTAAGAGTCCCAAAGTACCAAGCATTTTTGCCTGTGATTACTCCCATCATTTACTTAACTGCCTTTGGGTGAAAAAGTTGCACAGAATTCTGTTGTGCTTGATTATTAGTGCATGGATAGATCTGCTCTGGCTCTGCTGAATATCTTACAAACTTTATCTTTCTTTTTCAATGTAAACTTGATTTCTCATGGGATTAAGGGCATCTCACCTTATGTTTTTATTTATACCTTGCTTTCTCAAGCTTTTTTTGAGATACCACTTGCAGAGAATGGCTAAAAAAAAGGTGGGGTGGTTGGGAAGCATTCTCAGGCTCTGCTAAAAATTAGATATATGTGAAGAAGTTTGCTACTACATTCTATTCCATTACAATGCCAGATAGAAAATAGCCATATTCCATATGCTTCACTGTTGTGTGTTTGTTTGCAGATTTGTTTTGGGTTTGAGAAGCAGCTGCAGCAGTGCTTTGAGCAAACCCAGCTGAATATCTACACATACAGACACTGAGACCTGGGATGTGCAGGAATTACAGCTGCTCCTGTAGCTCCACAAGTTAGCAAGGAAACATCCACTGAAATACTGGCTGGTAACTGCAGCAGGTCAGGGAAGAGAAAAGGTTAGATCATAAACTAACAGAACTCCCTGAAAAATAAAAATTGCATTCGTCTTCTCCTGACCTTAAGATGTGAGATGCTTGAGAATGCGAAACTCCAATCTCTTGGAGTAGATAAAATGTTCTGATGAACTGTAGGTGCTCAGCCTCCTGCCAGATGGGATTACTTTTTTCTCCCCTGTTTAAACTATATGTGCAACATCTGCAGCCTCACTGTTTGCAGAGAGATTTTAAAAACTACTTTATTCTAAAAAAAGCTTTATCTGTTTCAGTTAGGTTCTTGAAATTCAAATGCAACCACCAGATCTTTACCTGGTGTAAAGTAACTGCCTGAAAATTCACTCTGTTTTTTAGCAACTGAAAATGTCACTTGATCCAGGAGATTATCCCTTCTGAGAAACCAGAACTTTAGAATAATTTCTCTGCTTTTTGTCCCATTCTGTTATGTATAAGTCATCATACCCTCATCTGGGATTGTCACAGCACACAATTAAATCTTAAAATTGTGTGACAAATGTGACAAATGTGAAAGCTTGGACCAATGAACACCACCAGATTTCAATACTACTCAATCTCCATTTCCTTGTAAACCCTGCACAGAAACCTTGAAGAGTGACAGTGTCTCCATGGATTTTATTAATGACACTGCTCTGGGGATCAGCCACCACACCCTGGGCTCCAAAAGTGACCCCCTCCAGTACTGGAAGAGGACATTGCTCTCCCATTAGCAATTTAAAGCTTGTGTCTTCTGTAGCATATTGAGCTCTTTACATCAAGCAGCTTCTTAGCAGTCAAATCCTTTCACCAGCAAGGTCCCAACTGGAAAGGTCAATACACATGGGGAGTTACAGCTTCAGTGGGTCCAAAGCAGTAGTGTAGGAGATTCCTGATGTGCTTGATACATTGCACCCCACTGGTACTGGAGCTATTCGACTGGAAAGTCATAAAATAACATAAAATAAAGCACTGGAGCAGAAATGATTCAGTCATTAACACCACAGACTCTCAGCCACTGAATCTCCCCCACCAAACACACACAGAGCCAGCACAGCCAGGGCTCTCTGTGTGTGTGAAGCCCTGAGAGCCCCATGGATTCTGTCTGGGGGCTTTGGTACCTGTGCCAATGGTATTTCCATAAATCACAGGGATTTGCCACAATTTGACCTAGGATGTGAAATCACATGATTATTTTGCTGCCAGCACCACTGGCTGCTTTCTTTTAGGAACCTCTATGCCCCAGGGGTAGGTTCCAGGAAAAGCACTTAAAGTATCTTTATACTACAAAATAAATTCAGATCCATCTTAACAGCTCGATAAGAACTCCTCTGGAACCAGAGCTATAACACAGCTGAGCTTGTGCAAAGCACAGAGCCCTTCTCCAGTGGAATCACTTCATCCAGCACCCCTCAATCACTGCTGCTGGCAGATCCAGAACATGGAAGAGAGCAATGAAGGAATTCATTGTGCCATGAAGAAATGTCAGTTTACCCAGATGAGAATCAGGGCCCTGAAAAAAAAACCCCAATTTATCATCACCTTGCAGTAACTTCACTCTTTTGTTCCAACGCAGAGGTTTGCAAAATACTAAATAAATCAGACTGAGAAATCATTGCTGTGAAGATGATGCAAGGGCAATGACAAATTGAGCCCAAGCCTGAGGGGGAGAGACTTAAGGAACACTATGAAGCACTGAAGCAATGAGGAAAATTGGAGGAGTAGAGAGTCCATGTAGGAGCCACAGGAATGAAGGAGGTTTTATAGCAGGAGGGACAGACCTCTGAGCCTCTCACAATCCTTCATTTCATACAGCTTTGTTTATTATAGCATCTTTCTTTCCTAAGGCTGGAGCTTAAGACTTTGATTTATATTTCAGAGCTAATTTTTTTTTTCCTGACCTTGAAACACAGGCGAAAAAAAAAAAACAACAAACCCTGAAAAGATTTTTCAAAACAACTGCAGGGAAGCTGTAATGCAACCCTTGCTTACCTCCTCCAGGGCTGGAGGTATTTCAGGCTCCAAAGGCAGCACAGACACGAGATGTTCCAGGCCCTGTCACTCTGGTTGGTGTGAGACACTGCTCTTTGCTGGGTGCTTGAGAAAAGTGTCAGCACAGAATCAAAAAGCCTACACAGGGTTAGCACAGGAATTCAAAACTGCCTGTGCAGGCACCACAAAAATTACAAGGGAAGTCACCATATTAAGGAAATCTGACCTTTTTCTCCCCTCAACTAATCACAAGGCTTGTGCTGATTGTTGAGGATGGGGCTGTTGAAAGAAAGGCTCTGAACTGAGAGATGCAAGCACATGAGAGACTTCCCAACCACCTCCTTCCAAATGTTCAACCAAACCTGTGGGCAAAAGGACATGAGGAAGCCTGGAACATCCACGCCCACACCAAACCCACTCTGCAGTGATCACATCAGCAGAACCTTCATTGCCTTAAAAATATGGATGGGTTAAATGGGGAACTACTGGGAAGGGGCACCAGGCTGGCATCTTGTGCCACAAGTCTGGATATTCACATCACAGTTTCACATCCATCCCACCAAACTTCATAAAGAGCACAATCAGTGAAGAGAGTTAATCAATGAGCAGAGACATCTCTAGAAGGAATTCAGCCCATGCTAGAACCAATCACCCTGTTATCTGTAGGGGTGCATAGGTTAAGTGTGCTCCAGTGAAGTGTCTGAAGCTCAATGGAACAAATCTCTCCTAAGAGGCTTTCAAAGACCCTTAATGGCTACTGGAAGGGATCACAGAATTCAGTGAGTATAGGTCAGGATTTAACTTCATCCTATTTTGGTAATAAAGTCAAATGCAGCCTCAAGCATTTAAGAAGAGGGGGGAAAAAGTAGCAACTGAGAATTTTTTCTGAGACTGCAATCTCTTTCAGTTTATCAGAGAGAAAGCTTGTGATAATCCCTACTAGATCCTTTAGTGTTTTTTTCAGAATTCTTCATTCTCCCTCTTAATACAAATCCAAGATCTGGAAATCAACTTTAAAAAAAACAATAGTCTGCCAAAAAAGAAATTAAGTGGTAGTTTTAATTTCTGGCAGGAGAACCCGTACATTTTCCTCTGCCCAAGTTTAATGTCAACGAAAGAGATGAAATCACATTCCCTTTCACGAACAATCAAACATGATTTCTTTTTCTTTTATGCCTTTTGTCAGCAGTGCCAACTTTTTTGAGTTACTGTTAAACGCAGTCATTGTAAACAGAGCTAAAACCCGTCTACTCCTATTATCTCACTGCACCATAAATTGCCTTGATAGTGAAATAACAGCAACAAGACTGCAGTGTTCTTGCTAACAATCCCTGCTATGACTGAAGTGGGTAGGTCATGTACACAAAGCCAAGAGCAGGCTTTGGCCACAGCAAAGTGTTTAAGGGATCTATCAGTGAAATGAAAGCTGTCATTTCCACAGTGTCAGACACACAGAGCTGCAGTTAATTATCTGTATCACTGCAGCGCCCAAAAACCTCAAACCCAAACCCAAATTCCATCCTTCAAAGTGACAAAAAAGTAGAGAACATAGAAAGAGCTCAGTGAGACAAGAACTAAAGCCTGTTGTGGAACAGACAGCAGCTGCTGCCTGTGCAGGTCTGTGGGGCAGGGAACCCACAGCTCCCTGCCTGCCCACCCACTGCCAAATGCCACTGGAAAACTTTTATAAAGAGGAGAAGAGGCTGGCAGGAGAGTTTGGTTATAGAGAGCTCCTGCTGAGTGCAGGAAAACCTCCAAGGTACATCTCTCAGCCTTTAGCAGCTTTCAAGGGTTTTAGCAAGGCCCAGGTGAGAGCTGGTAACTCAAGAGTAATCAAAAGGATAATGGGGAAGAGAAGGGAGCAGCAGCCATGAGCAGTGCTGCAAATGGGAATAGCTCACTTTTTCCTGACCTGACTGGGAAGAGAGAAGCAGTGAAGGAATACAAGGAGTCAGTGACATGGTCAGGGGCACAGACTAGAGGAAATCACCTTTCCAGAGGCTTCCCGGCAGCTATAAGGAATGCAGACCACAGCCATCAAGGTGAGAAAAACCATTCTTGACTAACTAAAATATAATAAAACAGTATTTCAGACCCTGTTTTAATATATGAATGTGGGTGGGGGGAAAGTATTTTGCATCGGGGTCACCAAGATTTAGACATTGGCAAAACAAAAGCATCCAAAAGAAAGTCTCAGTCAGGGACAAGGCTTCACCCCCACAGACAGCACTTTGTCCATGCTGGTCCAGCAAAGCAGCAAGGTGGGAAAACAGATTAACCTGTCTGCAGCTCCATGGAGCTGGACCTGGCAGCTCCAGAGCTCTGAAAAGGTGTCAGGAAAACATAGATATTCTCTTGATGTGGGTCAGGTGGGAAACAGCAGAGAGATGGAGCTGGATTTATGCTTCCAAATGGTGTTACAAGACACAAGGTTGGGTTGCAGAGAGCAGGAGGTGGGGAAGGGTCCTGGAGAGACCCCTCAATACACTGGGAGGAGGGTGAGAGGCTGACAGGGCACCCCAAACAGCAGGAGAGAGAGAGCTCTGTGGCTTCCCATGGCCTGGATGCATCCAGTCCTAGGAATGCAGCTTTAGATATTACACCTGCTTCAGCTGTAGGTAGGTTTTACAGACACAGAGATATTCCTTGTGAATACAGGTATTTCACTGCTTCTTGCAAGTGCAAACAGCTTTCCTGACAGCACTCCAGACTGCTGTACTCCCTCATGCAGCTTTTAATAACCAGGCAGAAACTGGAGTACAAAGCAGTCATAACCACTGTTTCTCTCTCCGAAATCCCCGTGTTGCAACAAAAGAAATTTGTCAGAGGCTGAACTTATATGCATCATTCATTTCCATTTGTACCAATACTTGCTTCTGCAGATCAGGAATTGCTTCTCATCCTGCAGAGCAATGAAAAGCAGGCCAATAATGCCACCCACAGGTGCCCAGGTTTATTGCTGCCATGGATTTCCAGATGGCTTCTGCCTTCCTGCAGTTAAATGGAATGTTGGTTCTGACTCGATAGTGACACGGGTGCTCTGAATTCACCTGCACTAAGAACTGCATTGCCTGTGCTTTTCCAGCACTGCTGGGTTAGAGAACTTGCAGGTTACTGTGCAGATGGTTTGTTTGTATTACAAAGAATTTGTGCAGGGAGAAATAAAAGCTATACAGGTTACAATAGAAATGAAAAATAAAAACCCCTTCCAACCTAATGATATGGAGATCTGATGAAAGCATTTCAAGCAACAAAGCCCATTTTTAAATTAAAAACACACAAAAAGTATGTTCCCACAATGTGCAGCTGATTTTATTTTGCCATTCCTATCTCAGAGATCCTTCAGTTGTCATGACAAGGATTGTGATGGTTTAAGAATTCTTCTTTACAGAACAAGATAATTAAGAGCTCAGTCTTAGGTATGGCTGAAGCAGGGAGAGTTCTGCTCACAGGTATTCATTCTCTTATTTCTTGTGTCCACTTTTTTAAGAATCTTAATACTGGAAACAACATTTTCAGTACTTGTTTCCTGAACATTAAAATAGGGATTTATGTTTAAGGTAAAAGGGATTAAAAAGTATTTATTCTCCCTTTCTTACAGAGCCAGATTGCTCATGGAGAGGCTTGGGATCAGATCACTCTGCAGGGAGGAGGCAATGTTTTCTTACCTGTGATCTCTCAAAGGCAGTGAAGGTGGGTGGGACACTCAGGGGGGATGAAACCCTGGCCCTCTGCACAGACTGTTACAGCTCATGGCTGGAATTCATTTACATCCCCCAGCCAGACTCACAACAGTGAGCTCTGAATTCTCTGGGATGTATGATGGCTCTGAATGACAAACTCTCTCATATTCTGTTATGTCTCAGCCCCTCACAAAAGGTCAATTCATCTGCATTCTCCAGGTTTTCTGTCAGTACTGACTGAGGCTGAAGACATTGGTGTGCTTGTAGAAAATCTTTTGAGGAGTCAAAAGCACAAAGGTAATGAGTAAATACAGGATTTCACATTGCAAGTGTCTTGCTGAAAAAGGGTCTAGTCCTAGCAGTGTATTCACTGCATGAAACATGATTTGGATGAGAGAGAGCTTATCTTGGGTGTCCACATCTACTGAATAATTTAAGAAAATCAGTAAGGGACAATTTTCTCTGTTGAAAAATAAATTTGAGAACTGACTTCTGTTAAATATGTTTAATATGAGAGCTCAGAGATAAGCTCCTGCCCTTGATTTTGTGTTAGGCACCTTGTGTTACGTTGTTCTTAGATACTGTTGTAGATATGGCACCTACATTCCAGGTCAGCATTATCTTAGCATAGGATTGATATCATCCTAGTTTACATTTAGCAATAATTATTTGTGTATTAATTACTTATTAATTTAGTTTATTTGAATTTATTTATTGCACAGAACATAATCAGCTGAGGCCAGATTCAGACTAAATTAGAGACATGGAATGAAAAAGCATGAAACTGTGCTAGACTAAGCTCTTACTAGACACTCACACTTTTTTGAAGTTGTTCATCAATACTCTTATTTAAAGACCTGGAGCTCTGGAAGAGCCATTGCCATGCTATCACTGCTGTCAGCAGGGGTAAGAAGTTATTTCTGAAACCCAAGTGCTCTCCAAAGGCCCCCCAAGTTATCCAGTCTCATTAAAAATCAAAGACCTCATCTACTGTCCTTAAATATTTGAATGAAAAAAACCCACCTAAGGTACTCAAGCAAACAGATTTTTCTCCTCATTAAAACCAATATTTAATTACTTTCAGCCTTATCTTAATTACATAAGAGATGGCACACCTACTTCTCACCAGGCCCATGGGACAAGGCCCATTTAATGTGATGTGGGGGTGACAGCAGGTCCTGCTGCTGGAGCAGGGCTGGGCTCCCAGCACCTGCCCCAGACACGTCCCCCAGCCCACAGGGCACCCTCAGGCAGGAATTAAGCACAACAGGGAGCTGAATCTTGCTTTCCCACTAAAAATATTTATGGGAGAGCAATAAATTATAATGATTTTGAGCAGCTACAACAGAGCAGAGCCCTAATTTTGATCTGTGCCCATTGCAGAGGCTCTGCTGTAACAGCAGCTCCAGGTGTTTGGAGCAGTTGCACAACACTGGTGACACAGAGCCACCCAAGGAGTCCAGCTCAGCCAAACTGAGTTGTCCCCCAAAACAAACGTGTTTATCAACATTTCTTTTTATAGAGTCATTAAAAAAAGAAAAACAACCTTATTCAGTTTAAGGATTCGGTGACAACACAAAACTATTCTAACAGTTTTCCATCAGAAGTGCTGCATTTGTTGTCATATTGGTGCCACAAAGGATTTCTCCAAGCAGCCAATAACACATCTCATGATAAATAAGACCAAAACACCCTCCAGGCAAATTTATGGAAATCATCACTGACAGGCAAGTGTGATAAAAAAGCATCAAGCTAACTTCAGAAACAGTGAGTGCTCTGTTGCTCAGTGAAGTCACTTCAAGGCTCTCTGGGTGACCTGGAGGACAGGTTCCCTGCCAGCAGGGCTGGCCTGTGCTGCTGGGGGTCCCTGCACGTGTGGTGGCTTTGCTTGGCTGCTCTGTCCCTGAGCAAGGGTCAGCTCCCACAGGCTGCTTCCCTTTTGCCTCCATCCATCATAACAGCAGCATTTGCTGACTGGCCAAAGAAAATGCCTTTCCACAACACCAGAGAGCAAATGCTGATCCCCTGGGTGGTCTGGGTGTGATAGAGCCTGTCAAGGTGAGTTTGTGACTGGAGAGACTGGGAAAGCTGATGCACATGTAAATACAGGCACACCCCCTGCCTGTGGACAGCAATTCCCCAGGGAATGATGCTCTCCCCGTGGGAGACAATAGCACAGGAACAAGAGCTCCTTCCACAGAAAGCCCTTCTGGATGTGGCCCTTGACAAAGGTAAGGGGCTGCTATAAAAGGCCCAGCTATTAAATATCCCAGAGCTCACTGAAAGCAGTGTCACCTAGTCCCAGATTTCCTGTCCTCTGGACACAGTCTGCACCCAAACACCAAGCCAACATGGCTTGGGGTCAGTGCTCTTGCATGGGAGAAGAGAGAGGCAACACAAGACAGAAGTTTGAAAGACTTAAATAGAGTGGTCATAGGTTAAATCTTTAAAGACTTTCAGAAAAATCAATTGCAACTGTGCCTGGAACTGGTCATTCTGTAATTAAGCCTTCACAAATACATCCTATACCCATATTTACAGCTAAAATCCTCATATAGCTAAAATAAGCACTACACTGCAATGTGGGAACACCAGCCCCACAGTGTGCCACATTTCACTGCAGGTTCTGAGACAAATCATGGTAAGCAGCAAGGGCTGTGCAGTGGGAGAAAGCTCACAACATGGAACCAGAGCTTTCCAACAATGCTGGCAGAAGAGAGCTACTCAGAAAAGCAACAATTGATTCCTTCCAAAAAACCACACATTGTTACTATTTACTTTGGATTCAGCAGAAACAGCACAAGAAAAATAAATACATATTAAGATAGACCAAAGATTTGCTGAGGAGAGGTGGTGAGGCTCCACCTGTGGTGCTGGTGGCACTCACACATTCCCAGATTCTGATTGAGAGGAAGAGCAGGGCAGGGCATCACTGGAAGAAGGGCAGCCAGCCTGCACCAGGGCACAGGAGAGAGGAACTGCCAGCCTCCCACCCTGCCTGCACCAGGGCACAGGAGAGAGGAACTGCCAGCCTCCCTGCACCAGGGTACAGGAGAGAGGACTGCCAACCTCCCAGCCAGCCTGGAGCTCCCACTCCAGCACATGCCAAGTGCCCACACTCTCCAAAAGTTGACAAGCAGAGCTTAAAGAAAATCCTCCTTAGTTTTCTGTGTATTAGAGCTAAATCCACTCCAGTTAAACTTCACTTTTCTTGTAGCAGCTCCTCCCTCCACACACTTCCCACACTGGTTTTGGGCTGGTTCTTCAGATGGAGCAAAGCTGAACCAGGCCACAGGTTAAAGGCAGGCAGTTCAAAGTGACCACCACTTTTGTTCAGCCAGGTGAGCTCAGCTCACACACACAGGAACACTGGGACCCAACACAGCCCTCAAAGCAGAACCTTGCCAAAATCACCCTCCAGCAGAGGCCCAGCAGGACACCACAGACTTGTAATGCAAAGGTTTACAGTGAGGTGTTTTAGAAGCACAGCAGGGACCCCATCCCAGACCCACAGCATCTCCCCAGGGAATCAGGCACTTTGCACCATCCAGGGAAACCTGCAGAGCTACATTGCTGATACACTTTGCTGCATTGAAAGAGAATTGCAAATGCTGTTATTTGCTCCAGTGGAATATCAAAAAGGAAACACAGCCAGAGCTCCACTGAGAAAGCAGATACATACCTTGGCAGTGGTCCAGCAGGGGTGCAGCTCGGACTCATTCACAGGGAGGCAACGATAGAGAAAAGTTCAAGCAGAAATTCTTTTTCTAGTTATTCATAAACCATTAAAGTGATATTAAAGGGAAATAAAAACATCAAAACGTTTTCTCCTGCATGCACAGCTCCCCCTGGCATGGTTGGCAGCACACAACCCCCAAAGCAGGAATATTGAGTCTGCCACCTCTGCCAAGCCCACGCTGCAGCTCCCAGAAGCACAAAGAGAGTAATTAGGAGCAAACGATGACAACGTGAAGGCAACAGGTCAGAAACAAACGCTCCAGAGAGGATCTAGAGGCTGCTTTAGGCTGGTTTGCTTCCCCCAGCCAGCCTGGGGGAGTGCTCACACCTGAGCACATGGCAACGTGCTAAGCTTCCATCCTTCCTCAAACACACCATAGACCCTCAAACAATAACACCTTGCTCCACCTCTGAGCAAGAGCTCCTTCTGAGACCACTACAACAACAGTAGAAACAGCTGAGTGCCCTGAATGCCTCCCTTATGAGCCCCACATGAGCTCAGTTCTGCTCTTGTTGCCCCTCCCTGTCCTTCAGGGTCCAGCCCCCACCTCACCTGGGACACATCACCACAGCCAGGTGCTGCTTGATGAATTCATGGTTCTAGAATTAGGTAATTTGGGCCTCCTTGATCGTAAGGAAATGCCACCTGAGCTGATGCTCAAACATGAATTACTCTTAGTGAAGTGAAGGAAATATTTGTGTATTGCTGCTTTAGTTTAGAGGTTGGCAATAATTATGTAAGGTAACAGGAAAAGAACAAAAAAAAAAAAAAATCTACAGGCAGCTACAAATGGTGCTGGGCTCAATGAAAACCTAAAAATCTGGGGGATAGATTTGTCCCTACTAGGAATAAGAAGGGAGCCTGTCCTATAAATAACTTGTCCTACCAAGCATCCTTGATGTCTGTATACTAATGCAAGAGTTAATAACCACAATTCTGATTACACCAGGCAAATGGAGGGCGGTGATTCCAGAGGGAAAGGTGAAGTGCTCAGAGATGTGTGAGCCCTGCTAACAGAAAGGCTGAACAAACCTCAGGATCATTACTGATTCCTTTGGAGCAGGAAGATGAACCAGATGGCCTCTCCCCTGCGCTGTGAATAGGGTGGGTTTATGTGGGGTCAGGACTTGTTGGTGCTCAGCCATCTGAAAAAAAAAAAAAACTACAAAAAGCCCACAGCTTTGGGGCATTTGGGGTCTTTATGGCATTTGCAAACAGAGAGGTTTGTTTCAGCACTTCTTTCTATTTGGGAACATTTGTGCTCCAGACTTGCAGATGTTCAGTGCCACCTTTGTCACTTCTGTCTTGTCTTGCTAATCACAGACTAGTGCCAAATCTTATAAAATTTGCTTTTGCTTTTATGAGTTTGAACTTGTCATTTTAATAACAAATATCTGCCCACCCTTGTATAAAACTACAATTAAAGATTTCTGAGATGCTTAGATAAAGCAGTCATTATTTTTATCATGACCCCTGCTTTCCCAAACAAGCATGGCTAATCTTTTCAAAGCAAGCATGCCTAATCTTTCCAGGCTCTCTTCAAGGCACTGCATTATCATGACCCAATTATTTCCCAAAAAGATAGCTGGGAAATTTCTATCAGGATGATTTGCTCACGGAAAATGCAGTTGCCACAAATACAGGGATGCTTTCATATCAGTTGGAATGGTTTTCTACGGAGAAAATTCAGATCAAATATTTCCTGGTCTATCAGCTTGATGATATCTTGTTTGTTGCTCTGTTCTTTCCTAATTGGATGAGCACAGAGCTGCATTAACCCCAGGTGTGCTGGTGATGGCTGGGAATTGCAGGTCATATATTTAATTTCAACAGGGGAGAAGACTGTTCTAGTTTTCATTTTCTGACTTTCACTGTTAATTCCCCAGATAAACAAAAGTAAATTCCATTTAATTTCTTGAGGTCGACTGAAGAGAAAAAGAGTAAGTGCTCTGTACCACTCATTCCTGCCCTTCTGTACATTCTGAGTGTTCTCAGCAGAGGCTGGGATCCCATCCCACCAGTCTGTCCCAGTAAAACAAGGTCTTACCCACTGACAGGGCAAGATTGACAAAATCTCAGCAGGGCTTTGACTAATTCTAGCTGCTTGGAGGTGTCTGAAAGGTTTTCAAATTGCAGTGAGTATATTTGGGATTATTTCTGTTACTCAGTGTTCTGCCTTTAACCTGGACATATTAAAAAAATTGGAATACAAGCCACAAATAAATAGACACTCTTCAGAAGTCATGGCACCCCTATCAGATTGCTGTGACATTAAGGAAACTGCCTTTCTAGAGAGACTAGGAAATTTGACATAAACCTGTCCAACATCAAAACAACATCAGGGTATGATAAAGGAAACTTTTCCCAGTTTCAAGGCAGCAGCACAGCCTTTGCCAGAGGCCAGCACCACGACTCAGCCCCAGGGACTGCAGTGGTCACTCTTTGTCCCAGAAAAAGGAATGTACATTTACCCTGAGCACTGAAGAACCATTCACTCTGCTGAAATGTTATTTCTTTTTATAACAGCTTAAAGGGAGGAAAAAAGGAGAAGGAACCCAATGCTGCCACTTTGGAAAGCTTTTATTGTAATCAACCTTACAACGCTTTTTGTTGTACAATACAAAGAACATTTAATCTCTCCTGGCTGGCACATTCCCTCCAGGGTTTTGCTGCTGACAATGGGAGCTTTCACTTTGACCGTGGCGAAAATAGTGTCAAACCCACTGCAAGGCACTGCTTTGAGTCTGGATTCATTTGGGAAATTCTAAAGAATCAATGACTTCATGACACAAGGAACAAAATATGGGTTACAGTTGGAGAGACTTCATACATTTCCTGTAAGTTTTGCTTCCCATGAATACCACCATCTCTAAAATTGTTTAACTGGTGTTGCAAATGTGTGCATGGTTTGTTTTAACTGTTTGGTTAATTTAAAGGAAAAAAAAAAAAAGAGGATAAGATTTCCATAACACTTTTCTTCATAAATTTCCCCCAAATCTCTGAATGTGTAGTCTCAAGGCATTTCCAGGTAGAAAGGGAAGAGGTCTTGGAGTGGAGTCCCTGAGCCAGCACTGAACTGTCTGTAGAACTGAAATGTCAGCTTTTATTTCTTTTTTTCATCTTGGTTTAAAGGAAAGAGAAACAGTTTGCACATAACAAGCTTTAGCCTGGATATTTTCTAAAGCTCAGGCCAAATTCAACCTCTGAGTTTTGGAAAAGGTTGTTAGAAAGTTGCACTTCAAGAAATTCCTCTGCACTTCCAAATCGGTGCCGAGCTTTTAGATTGCTGGATGGAAACCCCCCAAAAGGATTTGGTTTTGTTCACAGAGAGCCAAACAAGTGATTTCCATCTGGATGGCTTCTTTGCAGCTGGGAGAACCTAACAACAAACAAGAAGTGTAGGTGTGGGTGGAAGCCAGCCCAGAGTGAAGCCACAGGTATGAGCAATGTGCATGTCCTGCCCCAGGAGCCACAAACACCTTTTCAGTCTTGAGGAGTCCCTTGGAACACCATAAACTCACTCAGCTGGTTACATAATTCTCTCTACTCACAGCAGCTATGCTTTCCACAATAAAGGACATTTCAAATCAGCATCCACATTTAATCTGCAAAACCAGCCACAGCCAAACAGAGCTAAAGCTTGTATTTTCACTCTCTGCCAGAGTGGCATAAAAAAGAGTTATAGAGATAGAGGAGCAAATTTGTTGAGATGTGTGTGAAGCTCTTGGTGAAGTTCATGGAGAGGGTCCCAGGAGGTCCTCAGACTGTCACCCTCCCAACACTGTCCTGCAGGTCAGAGAGAGACTGTGCCCCTTGTCTGCCTTGTGTGGGGCAGTCCTGCACTGAGAGCAGCAATAATCAACAAAAATAATCAGAGTGAACACAGCATTAGAAAGCCCAGGGACTGAAAGGTCTGGCATAAACTGCTCAGGAAACATTTCTGCATGTCTCACACACAGGGTGTCAAAACCGAGCGTGCAACTTGCTAGCAGCATACAAATGAAAAATAGGTCACAAAATAGGTCAAAAAAAATATAAATGCCTTATACTGGCTAGTTTTTAATTCAGTGTTTTGGTGAACCCTGATTAGGATCCTTATGGAATAAGGAAGAGAGAATAAGTAGACGTTGGAGAAACTGTGTTGGATAAGCTCTCATTGCTCTGAGGTGCTGGATAGTAAATAATCCATCTTGGGGGAGCTTTGAGAGGCTGGAGAGTTTTCCCATCTGCTAGAGATGTTTCTTAGTCTTGACTGGGATATTAATGCAGTAGGCAGGTCACACTTAAGCTGCTGCTCTGTAGCCTTCTAGATGATAGGTAATTATACATAAATGTGTCCTACAGATGCTCCAGGGATCCATCTGCACATGCCTGACTGAGAGCTGATGGTTCTGGTTGAGTTCAGAATTCACCAGAGCTGTGTGAGGAGTGGTAGATTTAGGGGATGCTCAGTAATTCAATTTTGCAGGCTCTGAATGGAAAATAATAAAGCAATGATAAGGCAGCTAGTAATAAAATTACATTTATTTTTGGAAACCAAAGAATTGTACAGCTCTGGAAAAGCAGGTAGCTTGCCAAGTGGGGGAAGGCAGCCCACTCTTGAGCTCCAAGACTTATGGCCACCACGGGGCTGAGACACGCCTGGCCATCCCATAAACATTTCCACCACCCCTTAATGACATATCCCTGGGCTCCAGAACACTTTTGAGTGGAAAGTGCATTTTTCTGGGCATCCATCCTCAGTCAGCTTGGTACAAGAGCACTGTTTGCCCATGCCCTGGCACTGGTGCCCAGCCTGGTTCTGCTGAAACTCTGCTGGTCCCTACTGGGGGCTGCAGCCCCCTCAGCAGATGGGCTGGGCTGGCAGGGACCAGGGTGGGAGAGCTGCAGGAGGTGTGTGGAGGTGGGAGCACAGAGCATACAATCATCCTTTTTGACTGGCTGGAGACAAGCAGAGAAATTAAATCCTCCCAAATCACCCAGGACAAGTTAGGACACCATTCTGCTTTCCCTGAAATTAGTAGGGAGTCTTGCAGTTAATTCAACACCAAGAGACTTCTGCACTGACCATCATTTCTCTGCTGCAGGAGAGAGCTGCTTGGCAGCTTTCTGGAGAAGGAGAACTCTGTAGCTGAGACAAAGCACATAGGTGGGCAGGCAGTTGTGATAAAACCACAGGGAATGGGGAAAATGAGAACCATCTCATGCAGGACTTAGAGATGGAATAAACAGGTTATTTTTACAAGATGGAAATGAATATATAACTCTAGGGATTGGGAAAACTACAGCAAGTAACAGCATTTGCAGCTCAGAATATTCCATTGCTATTAAAAACAAAGGAAAAAAGGCAATGAAAGCAGAAGCATTTTGAGAAGCAGACAGGACTGTGGTACCTATAGTTATGTACTCTGCCTGTGAGTAGCTACTGCTGGATACTGAGTGCCACAGTGCTGGAGATGGTGCTGGCATAGGGCTGTAAATTAGAAACTTAGAGAACCACTTGGCTTTTCTCATCCCCTTGTCAAGAACCATTTCTTTTGTTTTTCAGGGCATGGAAGAAGTTCAGATGAGCACACACCACTCTGAGCAGACCCAAGGCTTTCTGCAGAGCAGCTCTCAGGTCAGAAGCAGAGCAGCAAGCACTGGGCCAGCTGGGGCTGCTCTGAGCCCTCAGTGCTGAGCCCCTGGAATTCTTCTGTCCTCATAAGCAGAGGCTGTGTGGCTGTACCCTATCCCAGACATACTCAAGTGTTGGGAATTGAAAATAACTATTCCAAAAATAAGACAAGATATTGTTAAGTCTCATATGCGCTTTCTTTTCAGATTCCCACCATCAATTATTCCACTTGTTTGTAATGGCTTCAGACTCTTTTATCTTCCTCTCAGTGGATTTCTCTGCTGCTTTGCATTTAAATTCACCTTGTCTTTCTAAATGCACAAACTGTAAGCAATAAATGAGCCAGGCAAAAACAAACATCTTGTTGTTTTCTTGGCTTTCTCTGCCATCCTGAGCAAAGGATATTTCTATATCCCTTTGAGAAAACCCTTCAATGATGAATAACTATTTGAAAACAAATGGCTAGGATTGTACCAGCCATCTACTTCTCAGCCTTAGAAAGAGTAGGAAAATCCAACCATCCATAAATATTTTTTAGGATGATAATTCTGAAAATAAAGTAGGCTGGAACATTCCCTCTCAGGCCAGGCTGCAGCATTCAGCTTATATCAATTACTGTCTATTTGACATGCTTCATGCTCTCTTCATTAACAGGATGAAAGGTTTTATGGGATAATAACCCAGTTCCAGTGAGCAAATGTATTTGTGAGACCAAAGGCTGAGTCCTTTGTCCTTGCAGAAGGAGCCTTGAGACTGCAGCAATTGGCAATGGCCTAGGATGGATAAATCACAGGAGCAAAACTTCTGTCCCACAGAACACTGTCCCATCCATGAATCACTGAGGACAAAGGATCCTCACTGCAGGAGAGCTGAGAGAGCAGAGATGATCCTGGAGACGTTGCTGCTACAGGAGGGAAATAGAAGAGCCAATGGCTTCAGTCAGACATTGAAGATGCTGTAATTGGAGTTACTGCCATGTTAAATGGTCCCTCATGGTTTCCTCATCTCAATCAAGGTTTGATTGAAAACCTGTGACCTGAAATTGTGGTCATTACCTTACCAGAACTTATTGGTTTTCTTGCTCTTCAGGCAGTAGGCAGATGGTAATTGCTTCCTAAAACATTTCTCAGCTGAACAACAGTGACAAACACTCTTCTCACCTCAGAAAATCCCAAAGCACATTACAAACTGCCTGGACAAAGAGGACAGATGTGTTTTCCTTGGATCTGGCAGGAGTCATGCAATAGCCACTCTCATCAGGGAGGAGGTATGCTTGGCTAATGGAAAATAATCATACCTACCTTTCCACCCCAGCTGTCCCACACTGTTAATCTTATTGTACCTGCACTCAGATTATCAGTAGGGATCCTCTTCTCCCTCTGCATTAACTAATTATGTGGAAAATCTCCTGTCCCAACAGAACCAGAGCAGACTGTGGGTAAGAACAGAGGCGGGTGTGCAGTAAGGGATTGCTAACAAGAGCAAACACTCTTTAAATGTTCTCCAATTCTCCATTCCTCCACTGGGGCCACCTGAATTGGGTCCCAATGTGTTCCCTCTTGCAGCCTGGCTTTGCTGGGTGCAAAGAGCACAATTCCCCCCTGGCTGTGGTTTCTGGCTGTGTGGGACAGGATTGCATGTCAGGTTCTTGCTGCCAGGCTCTATTCCAGTTCACACAACCCATGCACCATAAAAAGAACAAAAACATCCACACAGAGCAAACAAGTGGCATGAACTCATCTCATTGTACAGTCCTAATCTATGTTCTGTATAAAAATGTGATATTCAAAATCCCACCATGTTGGCTTTACTGGCAGGCATTGTGAGATAGAGCCTGGGAGGAATCACAATAAGGACTTAAGAGGGATCTGTACTCATGGCAGGTGAAATTAAATTAGTGGTGCAGAAATTACTTGTTTTAAGCTCAGACCATGGACTGAATTTTGAGCTCTAAATCAGTGTTTACATTGTTGAACAATGGGTTCTTACAGGAGAGCATTTACTACAAAAACAAAGCTTTTTTATCCAAATCAGTGAGTGTCAGAGTTTGAATTATAACTGTAAGAGAAAGTCTTTTGTTTCTGTCACCACCTTAGTCAATGCTAATTTGACCAAGGTGTGAAAGAGTTAGTGTTCCTGAAAATTCTGTGAGGTGCAAAGAGCCACCTTCTCCCCAGCACATGGAGCCTTTGGAACTCCTTTTAGACATCCTCAGAAAGTCTAGATGAAAAATCTGCCTTCAGAGGATGGAAGACAGCTCAGTAACTTGCAGGATATTTATTTCAAGAAGCAAAGTCATGCCTACAACAAAACAACCAAAGGAAGGGGAGATGCACAGTGGACACACGCTGAAAGTTTCTACCAATCTGCTCCAAGGTGAGACTGAAGGGCAGCAGCCATGCCCAGCACAGCAAAGGAACAGCATATCAGGAGAGAGGAGCAGCCTGTGGAGTTCACCAGCAGAAGATTTGGGAGATACAAGGTCACTCTGTGCAGGGCTGATGTGAATTGCAGAGCCACCTCAGGTGGAGTGAATATTAGTTCACTGCAGCACTTGCTCCATAAAGCACCATTTGCTAAAATACATATTTTTTTCAATTTTCCGGTCTGCTGTTATTTTATACAGACTCCACAGTCTCACTGGAAGCCTCTACTTGAAATGTCTCCTTTAGCATCTGAGACTTGGGATATGCTAAGCTGGTATGGCAAAAAAATAACAATCATTTGGGAGCAATTTATTTCCTGCTGTTATAGATTTGCAAACACTCATTTCCATACCACCTACAGATATGTGTGCATCTCTTTGTTCTGATATTGAGAAAAAACCTATTTGTATTCTTGCAATGCAAGCAATCCTTGGCTTGAATTTTTAGTTGGTCAAATAATGCTAAAGAAGGAAATATTGGAATTTCTGCCTGCGCCATGGGACTATTCAGGCAGGCAAACTCTATTACAGCCATGGTCTTATCAAAGGAAAGCTAAATCTCCTCATTAAATCTTGGTGGTTGTTATTTTCGAGGAGAGAACCTCTCTACTGCAGGCAAAATGATGGAGAATGTGAAAACAGTTGGTGGCAGGCTGCAGGGAGTGGGTGGAGCCATCCAGGGGAAGGGGACAGCCACCACTCCAGCCTGGCATCCAGACATGGGGACACCACAGTGCCCATCTCCCAGCTCCCACCAGCATCCCATGGCTCCCAGCTCCCACTAGCATCCCCTGGACTCTTGTGCCTAGACACCAAAGCCAGTATTTGGCACAGGTGCACAATCTGACATCCCTCTGTCTCACCTTCTGCCTCCTGCCCATTATTGACCTCTGGATGTCAGAAATTGAGTCAGGAAGGTTTCATTTGACAAGGACACATGCTGAAGCTCACCTTTCCAGAAGGATGCCCAAAATCTGGACCAATAGGTTAAGAGTAAAGCAATTAAGAACACACTCCAATGGAAGTGGCATTGAACACAATTTTTTTAATGTATTCATTTTTAATTATTCTTTGCATCCTTTAGCCTTTCATTTAGCCTGAATGCAGCAGAATATCCAACCACCTAAATCCTACAAGATTTGAGATGTAATGCTAAAACAGAGCCCCCACAGCACTCTCCACTAGACTTTTACTAGTCTGTCATCTGGTAAAATGGATATAAAATTAGCCCTGCTTTTCTACTGTCTTACCTGTGTGGGGAGAAGGGGAAAAGCAGAAAATACAGAGAGAGGATAAAGTACAAAAGCTTGTGACATAAGGATAATTCTGCTTATTTAAAAAAGAAAAACATCTTAGGATATTTTCTTGTGAGGGATGCAGTTTGAAAGCAGCCTAAGACATTTTCAGCAATTATGGTTAATGTATGTAGAAATAATCTAAATGGTGAGTAAAATATTGACTGGAAGATAAACATGTTTATGCTATATGAAACTAGATATTAAAATGGCTTTTTTGACACTTCAGATGTAGGAAGCTGTCTAGTCCTTTTACTGACACTCTTAAGAAATATTAATAAAACTTTTTCCTGCTATATTTTAAATGGAAGAGGTGGTGTAAACAAAACTGCAGATGGGTTTCTTTGCTCTGCTGGGGTACCCAGCTATCCTTCAACCCACCAGACAGATTTTGTTTGCATATTCTGCATAAAGAACCTTTAACTCATGGCAGGATCCAAAACTCTGTGCATTCAGTGGACAAGGAGCACATTCCCTGACACCTGCTCCCCCTGTCCTGAGCCAGTGGGGGCATTAATCCAATTATCAGTGACAGGTGAGTGTACCATTTAGGAGTCTAGCAAGTTATACTGAAAGATATATATATATATA
>WEIU01006277.1:917372-954204 GCA_013389925.1 Aegithalos caudatus | reverse complement strand
TTTTTTTTTTAATCTGTTGGCAATACCTGAGGTTAAGTTTTTATGCCAATCCAGCTAGAATGAACCTAACTCTTAACTCCCTTCATTGGAGGTACCAACCTCTGCCCTGGGACCTGTGATCATTGCCTGGCCAGGCTGGGAGGGACAAATCTGCTGTTCCACAAACCTTGGAGCAAGAGGTCTGCCTTTGGCTTTTGATACTCTGCTAAGCAAGGAAAACCTGTAATCAGTCAGGCCTTACTGAAAGCTCACATCAAAGTAAGCCTTTAATTTATTCTGAATTATTTTAAATACCTCACCCCCCAAAAAAACAGCTGAAATCCTCATAGTACCCACACAGGCTCAATTGTCAGAGTAATTAGCTGTGTGTGTAACAGAAGACACAACCTTCACTCTGCCTTTAATTCTGAAAATAAACTACTAAGAAAACATTTAAGTCTTTGTAAAGTAAGTTGGATTGTTTTCCTTTTGCTGTTGTTCCTGTTTGGTTGCTTTTCTTCTGAGAGCAGACTGGATTGACTACAAAAAAAGGAAGACAAGTTAAAAGTACAAAATCTATAAAAAACTCGTGTTCCAAGGAGCAAGCACTTGCACCTAAGAAATCTTTGTTGATTGTTGCTAATATCTATGATAATTAAGCTAAAAATACCCACAAAGCAATAGAATTTGCAGAGATGAGTCTATTGTCTTAAGCAAATAATGAAGCCAGGAACAGTTAAATTGATCCCATGACTCTCATTTCAATAATAAAGCAGCAACAACTGTTAATCTATAGCACTCAGTTTAAATTACAAACCCAGCGCTGAATGGGCAATTTCATTAGAGAGAACACAGCCAAGAGAGAAACGCTGGCAGGGAAAAGGAGTCATCCCCATTGAAATCCAACCTTCCTGAGCATTTCTTGTTGCTCCCTACCCAGACTCATCATCAGGGAACAGTTCTCACAAATACCAGGTGCCTCTGTTGGTGCCCAAGCAATTCCCTCCCATTTCATCCCCAAGGCTCAGGGTGCAAGGGCTGAACCAGCTGCCCCAGGCTCCATGGGCACTGCTCCAGGATGGACACAGGGATTACCAGGAGGGCAGGGAGAGGGAGGGGAGCATCAAGGGAAATATAGGTTGGTTATTAGGAAGAAGTTTTTCACAGAAAGAGTGACTAACTACTGGAATAGTCTGCCCAGGGAAGTGGTGGAGTCACCATCCCTGGACATGTTTAAAAACAGCCTGGATGTGGCACTCAATGCCATGATCCAGCTGAGGTGTCAGGGCTGGGTTGGACTCGATGATCTCAAAGGTCTCTTCCAACCTACACCTTCTGTGATTCTGTGATTTCAGCCCCACATCTGCCTGGAACCACCCCAGCACTGTCAGAGAGGCTCCAGGACACAAGACATGTGTGTCCCCAAGGAGAGGAGCAGCTCCATGAGCAGATGGGTAACTGGCTTTTCCCTCTTTTTATTCTTGTCCCCGAAATCAACACATGGTCTGCAAGCCAATCAAACTCACCCACGGATACTAGCACTGCCTAGAAGAGACAGTTCTCTTTTTAAATTAGATCCTTTCAAACACTTACACAGATCCTTGGATATTGCAGGGGCTGTGGAACCGAAACCAATGAACATCCACAGTAGGTGAGGGGAGGAAAGGCTTCCACCATCTCTGCTGGCAGCTGTACAGAGCTTATGGGAGGAAGAACTTTCTGTTCTCACTGAAGGCAGCAGGCAGGACTATTAATATCCACATGGAACATATTTACTGAGGGATGGAGTGCCATACTAACAACCAGTTTTTCATGGTAGGACCAAATTTCACAGGTATTAACAACTTCCTGAAATAAAGTCAGAGACTCAGAGGATAACTGAGGTGAGAAGGGACCTATGAAAGCTTCCAGTTCAGCCTCCTGTTTCAAGCTGGGACAGCTTCTATGCTAAGGGAGGTTGTTGAGGGCCATTCCAGTTCTCTTCTGATAAATCTCAAGGATGGAGAGCCCACAGTCCCCCATGGAATGTGCTTCCTGTGCTGCATAACCCTCAATCTGAGGATTTTTTCCACATACAAACAGAAGGAATTTCCCTTGCTGCAACACATGACCACAGAAGCATGCTGTGACAGAGTCTGAATCCATCATCTATCCTGTCCCTTTCCATTAGTAATAGACAGTGATTAGATGCCCCCTTATCTCCTCCAGGACAAATACACCCAGCCCTCACAGCCTCTCCTGACATACCACGTGCTGCATCTCCTGAATATCCCATTGATGTTCTTTCTGCTGGAATTGCTTCCCTTTGGTGACCTCTCTGTGGCCCAGGGACACACCAAACCCACAGATTTCCAGCTGTGAGCTGCATCAAGTGCTGAGTGCAGGGAAGAGTCTGAGCTGTGGTCACACCTGAGCAGCCTAAAGCACAGGCAGGTGTCACCACCTCAAATACACCTGCAGTGCCCCAGGTCCTTTCTGCAGAGCTCCCTGAGCTGTCAATCCCCAGCCTGATGTGTCCCCAGGGCAGCACTGGCTGTGTTTTACCTCACTGAATGTCATGAGGTTCTCATTACCCTGCTCCTGAAGATTTCCAAGGTTTTTGCCTATCATTGAAAATAGACCTAGAAGGTTTGGTACCATGTTCTGTGTGCCCTCATGAAAAAGAGGAATGGCTGTGTCCTAGGGTTTCTGTGCATTTAGCCAGTCCTCCTCGTGCTGTGGTGCTTTGCACCAACATCACATCCTTAAACCCCAAATTCCAGCTGACATCAGCAAGGGTTTTTAGTGACTGCAGTGACCTTGAGAATATTCCCAAGCAGCAGCAGGATCAGGATGTCAGCATTAGTGTGGAATGGGGTTGTTTTAACAGGACTTTGCTGAAGAGGAAGGAAGATTTAGTTGCTGCTAAAGCGGAGGTGGGAGGGTGGTGTTGAAATCTATAACCAGTATCCCTGTTTAAAATTCTGTTAGCAGAATTTATGACACACATTGAAGCCTCATTTTTCCCCTAGTAAGAATATTTCTTTCAGCTATTCATTTTGCATTTCATGAGACCTTCTGCAGATGCAGTGAGCTATAACACTCTATTCTGCTCATATAGCATCCGGAGATGTAGATGCTTCAAAACCTGGTGTATTGTAGTGACTGTATAGAATATCTCAATGAAATTCTACATCTGCATCCTTGATAATTCATTTGTATTCAAGTGGAAATATTTGTAGCAGCTTTTGCAAATGCTGATATAAACCATGGAGTGGATGGCTTGTATCAGTTCACAAAACTCAACCTCCTGTGCCCAGATTCTTTATAGAGTTCATCCTGCACATGGGATGTCCTTTCTCACAGGAGTTGTGTAAAACTTTGCTCCTCCCTAATGAAATTTTTATTTTTCCTCTCTCCTGCTTCAATTACAAATGCATTGTACAAGTACACCAAGGCTGGTGTGTGCTTTAATTTTGTTATAACACCCAGAGAATAATTAGTTTAGTATCTTCTAACAACAAAAAAATATTAATTTAAAAATTAAATATTTACTTGCCAAAAAACCAACATAAGTTGTTGTGAGTGCTTGTCTTCATTATGTGTGGGGAATTAAATGGACTTTGTGCCATAATTCTGCTGGTATAATAAAGGATTATGGACAACAAGGGAAAAGTGACCCCATTTGGTTAGAAAGAATCACAACCCCTTCTCATTAAACTTTACTTCATATTGCAACAAGCTCAGCTTTTATCAAATCAAACAAGTTCAGCCGTCTTTACTGTCTAGAGGCACCCTGTCTGCTCAGGAGGTACAGGAATAACCTACTTTAGGTTTGAAGAAAACCTTGGGTTGTACCAAATGGCCAGTGTTAGGTGAAATGTGTGCAGCCAGAAGAATTCTCACTCCCTTCCCATCTGCTAACATAGAATTGATGAAGTAGGAATGCTCCAAATAAAAAATAAACCCAATTTTTTAAAAAGCCCCAGAATCAATGTATCAAAAGCTAAGGGCAGGCAGGTTACCCAGTCTGCACCCAACTGTACCTGGTTTGTCCTTTCCAGTCTGGTCAGGATAGACCAGAAAGCATCAAAGATCCTGCTTTAGGTCTCGTTTTAACAGATCATAATTGTGCATAACCCATTGTCTACAGCTGAAAACAGCTTTGGGACTATTTTTTAGCAGAGATGCATTAGGTAAACACATTTCCTAATGTGTTTGCTGGGCCCAAAACCTGGAATTCTCCTAATTTCTCTTTCTTGGAGACATGAGTTGTAAGTAACACCCTCTCCCTGTAGCTGGGGCACACAATTTACACTCCTACACTGCACGTTCTGTTATCCTCCACGCTTGTTTGCTCGCACTGGGGAATCTGATTTTCCCCATCTTCTTTGGAAACATCATAATGCTGGAGGTTTTGAATTTTGACCCTTGCCTTCAGGCTATTAAGCCCTTGTTCCAGTCCTTTTAGATTAGATATCCCAATTTCTAACTGGCTTTTGAAGGTTAAAACGCATAGAGAAGACCTTTAGCTTTTTACATCAGCTAATCTATTGCTAAACCACCGGCAGTCTCCCGCTCTCTGCAGATATGCTAACCTCCTGTCACTACATGAAAGGGTTTAACAGTTTCTAGGACACAGAATACACTCAAGCACAGAATTCTGAACTGCTTTTCACCATGGGTTTCATGTACAATTTGAGGTTTGCAAGGCATTACCCAAATGAGACACGACAGTTCTGCTTCTCCAACAGAAGCAGCAGCAAGCACAGACACATGGCCTGGTGACCACACTCAGGTCCCAGCAAACCCCTGCAGGTAACTCAGGTGTACACAAGGGCCACACAAGTGCCACAGCTGCCTGCTTGCAGCCCCCACCTGGGCATGGGCACACCTCAGCTCCAGAGCACAGCTCCCTGCAGGCACCAGCCACCACCCAAGAGCTCTGCTTCCCTGCACTTCCCTGCACAGCTCTGCAGCCCCTGCAAAGCCCTGCAGGCTCACACCTCCCAGTGCAGATGTTCTGCCAGGCTGGAGAGGTGCCCTGTGCTGCCTGCAGCCACTCAGCTCTGCCTGTGTGCACTGGGCAGTAGCACAGCCTGGGAGAGTTCACTGCCAGCATCTTGCCAGCACATGAAAAAACTTCCTAAGACACTTTTAACCACGTTTAGGATAGAGACTTGTGCCCAGCTTTTAGACAAAAAAATGTGCTGCTTATTTCTGGGCTGTTTCACAGTGCTGAAACACAGGGAATTTCACCTTGATAATCCATGGTCAGTTAATGAGTTAAGGACTGCACTGCTGAACACAGGGAGCTTTCCCAGGAGCAGGAAACAGCCACACTGTCAGATTTTGCTCCTTGGGAAGACACCTGGGAACACTTTTCCATCACTAGATCGACTGCCTTGGTCTTCCAGAGTTGTCTCTTGCTCTTCTCACCTCTCCCTGCCCAGCTCTGGATTCAGTAATGCTAAAGGAGAGCACATGTAAAGGTTCTTCCATCTCAGCTGTTACACAGATAACTAGAAGCTAGGCCCTCCTCAAATGCACTGCAGCAGTGATTTTCTGGAAAAACAGGCAAATTTTGAAAGTGAGACTTGAGACAAATAGCTGAAAAGTAGTTATTTCACCAAAGAACTGCCTGTGCTCAGACAACCCATAAAAACAAACCCGACAGAGTTTGTGCCCATGTCACTTTGGGCCTGAACAGATACAAGCCTGCAAACACAGGGCAATGTGGAGCAGTCATTCTCCCTCTTCCAGGATGAATAGAAAAAAACTGGGTTCTGCTGATGTTCAGAATACTGAGAAGTAGATATTCTCAAACAGTTTTCCTGGCCAGGACTCTTCAGCAGGGAGTTTAAACCTGCCTTTTGGTCCTGCAGAGGAGATCTGTCATGAAGGAACAGAGCTGCTCATTCACCTTCTCATATGTCATCTCCAGCAGCACTCTGAATGTCTAGAACATTTCTATTATCCACCTGTCACTGCTAAAATGGAGAAAAGGAAAAATATGGTGTGTTTTGTAGACTACATTTCCCTGAAAGGGTAAGGAATGGTTTCAATAATGTGTTGAAAAGCATGGTACATTTTCTATATCAGGATAATTTTTTTAATCCCAAGGCTTTCATTTAGGGGAAAAAAAAGCTATCACTGGCACTGAAAGTCTTAATTTATTGAATATTTGTAATTAGATATTTGATTATATTCAAAATATAGTATATTTTGATTTGCTAGTAGCCAAATGCTGCTAAAACCAACACACTGATGGTAACTAGTCTATCTTTCCAGCAGCACTGTCACCCTCATCTTAGAGGCACTACAACCACACTTACATTCCTTCTCATTAGATGGACACATGTTTTCACATCCTCATCACCTCCATGTGCTGTCTCAAGGCTGCAGACTGCACTCCAGGGTGGGCTGTGCTCCACAGGGATGTATCACATCCCCTTGGACAGCAGCACCCACTGGGCTGCTCCATGCAGCCCTACACATTCACATGTGAATTATCTGAGGTCTGGACAGCTCCTGGTCTGGAAAGATGTTTCAATTAATTAGAATTATCATTAGGAGGCAGCTGCTTGCAGTGGATTGTAGTGAGTAGAGTCTGGGCTGCCACCCAGCCAGGGTGACAGCCTCCTCTCACACAGCCCTACCCCAAAAATACCTTCACATCTCAGGATCTGGCCCTAGGGAACCCATAATAACCATGGATATTCCAGATCTGCAGAGGGATTTAAGCAGCTTGCTGGGGAGCAGACTCTCCTGAAACATTGCATCTCAATGCTGACATCCCCTGGGGGAAGAATAAGTAGGAGTTAGGATTTAACCTTTGGGATGACAGTATGTGGCATATGCTTGAGATAATCAGTGGAATTGCTGAGTGAAAAGCTGTTTTATCTTAAAATAAATACGGTTCACCCAGAAAGGTGTTCAAACTCAGCTCTTCATGCAGTATGAACAATTGTTCACATCCTGTAGCATGCAGCCCTGAGCAGTTACTACAACAAAAAGGGATTAAGTGCCTCTAATTATTATTACTGTTATCCAAACATTTTGCTATCAGTGAGCCTGTAATAAATAACCACAACATCTCATGGGTACAGCTATCAAATTTACTGTCACTGGCTGAGCTGTTCTGATTAAGGGCTAGAGTTTTTCCAGTAAATACACAGATCCCTCTCTAAGGACTGAAGAATAAATGAGAACTGAAAATCTAAGGCAGGGAAAGGAAGGGCTATCACACGAGCCTCACTCTTTGCTCACAAGGTCATGTTTCTGTAAATATAAAAGACAGTGGGAACAGAGTCCTTACCCCACTCACAGGGGCTCCTCTCTTGTGTTATCCATCAGTTATCCCACAGGCTGGAAGCAGCTGAGAGCTGTAGTGTTCATAGCACATCCCTACATTAGCACAGGAGAGAGACAGTGTGTCCTGTCCTGGAGAACTTCAGCAACATGAACAATCCTCCTGTTCTTTCCCAGGCTGCTTTAAAACACCTGTAAAATAAACTGAGTTACTTAAAGCTACCTTGATGCTTAAACTTACAGGTGAGATTTCCAAAATAGTTTTTATTACCCTTCAGAGACAGACACTTAACAGAGTTTGTGTTTACTCAGCTTCCTCCATTTTTATTTTGGTTCAACAGTAATTTCTGGTCAAGTTTCCAGTCCAAGTCTGTAAACATTTAATCTTTGGTGTTTCAGGACTAGAAGCAATCAAGGAAGAGCCACCCTTTTAGATAAGGTTTATAAATTCTAGACATTCAAGATACAAGTAGGTAAAATAAATCAGTTTTCATCTGATAGTTTTTGTTTTCATGTTTTGGAGAAAATAAATGCTTTTCTAACTTCCTCTGAGGATTTCAGCATTGCCTTAGCCTCTGTTTCTTCCTAAGAAATGTGATGAAACAGAGAAAGTATTTCCATTCTCATTTGACATCTCCTGCTAGGACATAAACACCTTGGGACATAAACCCCCTGGGACATAAACACCCTGCTCCACCTCAGAGCCTGCCTTGAGCCACCTTCACCTGGATCCCAGCCATAAGTGCCCTTCTCTATCAATTTTAAATGTTCTATTGCCATATTCCAGTGCTTCCCTCACTCCTGTTCAGTCTCCCTTCTTGCTGGTGAGCTGGCATCTCTTTCCCACCCATTATCTCCATGGATCTTCTGCACTGGCCAGTGAAGCCTCATGACAAATTGTACTGGTTTTACCTGGACATGGTACAGCCCTTGGAAACTTACATAACTTGAACAAGAAGCAGCCCTGTCATCCATATCTGGAGCTCTACACAATTCCCTCAGGCCTGGGAAGGTACAAACTTCAGTGGGAGCTTTCTCTGTGCCTGAGGCACTCACAAAATCCACCTGGAGCCTGAGCATGCAGTGAGACCTGGCTCTATGGCATCTTCTCCTCACCTCAGGCACTGCACTGCCCATCTGTCACTGTGAATATTATGGGAACCATGTCTTTAAGCCACCATCCCTCCATCAAACTGGTGGAGTTGTCTGACAGTGCCAGAAGCTTTTAAGAGGGATGGACAAACACACAGAGTGTGGACAAGGAAAGTCCAAATCTCTACTGTGAACCTGACCTGATGAAAGTCCACTCTGCCTGGAGTACAGAGAGAGGTCTCAGGGGTTTCACCTCTTCTCCAGGACTCAGCAGTCCTGAGATGGTTTGCAAAGGCAGCTGTTTACTGTTTGCTCCCCCAAATAAACTTCTGCTTCCTTGCTATGCTGTGGTAATCCACCCTCAGCAGACAAAGTGCTCCTGATGATCTCTCCACAGGGCCATTGTTTGTTGCTGTAACAATCAGAGAGCAGCAGGAGGGGGTTAAACAGCCTGCTTCCAGCACATACAGCTCAGAGGAGATGGGAAGAAAGGAGATGGTGGAGGGAGAGGTAATGGAGAGCAGAGAGAAAAAAAGAAAGGAAAAAGATGATGAACAGGCTTGCTTCTCCCCAAGGTCCCCAGTTTCCCAGGAAGGACAGAAATGTTATCCCAGCTGCTCTGATAACCACAGCACAGGACAGACACAGGTACACCAGGCTCCTTTCCTGCTCCAGGCATCAGAGTAAAAGCAGGTACTGACTGAAGAGCCACAAGAACCTGTGGGGTTGTTCCTCCTAACAGCTGAAAAGGACTCTCACAGAACAGAAAGGAAGTGTTTCAAGTCCCATCTCACTGATTTTCCAGGAAGCTTTCTGAAGCATCCACCAGCAGTACCCAGAAGCTCATTCCTTGGAGCCAAAGCAGAACAAAGATAACACAGAGAGGAAGGAGAAAGTCGAGGGGAAGGGAGGCTTGGCAGAAAGTAAAATAGCTTCTTTACTTGCTGGAGTTCTCTATCCTGTAATTTACCTACAGCAGAACTGTGCAAATTTGCAATAATGGCTGGGAGACCCATTGTGAGCTACTGAACCTTATGAATTACAAAGTAATTGGAAAAACACAATGAAAACAATGTTTTGCTCCATAAAGCATTCCTAGTTCCTTTACTGGGATGGCTACAGGTCTAGTTATTTAAAAGAACACTGCAGTATGCTGCCATCCTTAAGAGGGGATGCTTAGCAAAGAAACAAACAAACACTGAAGTCCTAATAAAGAGAGATTTCACTGTGAGCAAGCAGATCAAAACTATTACAGCAGTAAAAATTAGGTTTAGGAAGAACTATCCAGAACCAAATGAGCTGTACTGGATTTTACAAGAGTGCAGGTTAATGGAATTACATTTGGGGCTGTTGTGCAAACCCTTACTCAGTCCCCTCTGTTTTAGGGAAGCCTTGTCCACAAGCAGGTGGCACAAGGCAGAGCTCAAAGCCCTGTGGAGTGAGCAGGGACCTCCTCTTCAGCCTCTCCTCTGCTCCTGCACTCCTTGGAGCACTCTGGGACACACTCTGCTTCTGGAGCTGCTGGGGATGCACGGCACAAAATCCTACAGAGGAGACAAAATCCTCTGCCAGGACACTGACAGGCCTCAAAAGAGTGGAGATCTGGGAATGGACAGCAACAGCTAGAGTTCAACCCATGAGCCCTGGCTGGAGCACTGAGGGGCTGCATGGGCCAGGCTGCACCTCCAGGCACATCCTGAGCCCCTGACAAGTCTCAGAACCACTGTGGAATGAGGAAACTGTTGCCCTCTGCTTTGTCATTTCTCTCTGCTTCCAGCTGTAATACTCATATTCACACCTCACATGCACAGTAATAAATTAGGAACATATACTTGATGATAAAGATGATTGTTTTCCCTCCCTTTTCTTATATTCTTTCTCTGGATTTGCTACAGATGAGCTAGTTAGTGATGGATGAGTTTAATCCTTGCTCTTTTTTTTTTTAAATTGATTATTTACTGTTATTTGATTATATCTACAAAAGGGAGTTTTCTAATATGTAATGTCTGTGTTAATGGGATTTGGGGCATGTATAAACCATCAGACCCTGATGGCCATTTTTGAATAAGTATTTCTGACATGGATAACTGCCCATGGTCCCTTTCAAAATCCACCATGGTGCTTTTTAACCCTCTTTTTTTTTTTTTTTTTTTTGAAACCTCCCTTCTCCCATTAAAAAAACCTATGAATTCTTTCAGCATTTGAAGAAATCAAATCCTTCTAATGATTTTGCTGATGATTTGCTTAGGGCTGTAGTTCAACCACCTGAATTTTAAATCTTGATGTTATATTTGCATTTGTATTATGTTAATCAGCACAACAGGCTGTCCTTACTTCCACAGATGTCTGATTCCAACAAGGGTGGGGGTTTGCTTGGAAATTGTTTAAAATTCCCATAAGTTTCTATCATTGAGTATATGCCTAATTTTCCTACTAAATTTCCCTTTTTGATAAGATCATAAACATAAGAGGTTCAATATTTGCAGAGTTAGGCTACACCTTCCCCAACCTTTTTTAATCAGCATTATCAGTATTTGGCCACAAGCCTGGGCCACATAAATCACGTGAGGCAGACAGTCACCCTCAGTTCTGCCATACAAATGTGGCAGACTGACCTTTAAAATAACACTGCAGTGATCACATTTTCCATCTACAGAGATGTAGCAATCCTGCAGGGATCCCACTCTAGCACAAGGCACTGACTGCCACTGGGACTCCAGGATCTCCAGTGCCCAAGCTAATGGGCACAGAGCCTGCACAGCTCAGAGAGGAGCAGGAGGTCAGGCATGGAGCCACTGTAACCCAAAGGTGCCTGTGAGCCTCTGATTCACTCTGAGCAGAATCAAATCCTCAAAGTTTCCCTGGGCATCCCTCAGCAAGCTCAGCCCTGTGAAGCACAGAGGGGTTGATGAAAAGAGGTGAAACCAGAGCTGGGCACAAGAGGAAAACAATGGCAGTTCCTCGAGTTGAGCTAGGAAAGGAAGAGGGAATATAAGTCTTTGAGACAAGTCTTAAGAATGAGTGTCACCCAGAATTTTTTACAGCCTTCTGAGTTTTCTAAAGTTTTCTGAGTTTTCTAATGTTTGCATGTTGAAGTGGGGTCTTTTTCAAGGACTTTGTTGGAAAAACAATCTTTGTTTACATTCATCTCTCAAGGAGGGACATTTGATAGACCTTTGTCTTGACCAGTGTGGATGGAGAGGTGGCAACTTCTCCCTCCAATCCAGGGGCAATCCCTGGAAAACTATATAAACCCCAGTTGTAAAATAAACTCTCTTTCCTGCCTTCAAGCTCACTCAGTGTGCTGTGCCTTCATTGTGTGTCCTATTGCAACAAATTGGTGCAAGGAGAGAAATCAGCTTGGCAGACAGACACAGCTATCCTGCAACTTACATTGTCCCCTGAGAAACATTTGTGCACCCAAAAGTTTGCCTATTCTTTCTAAATGTGACAATTAGAGATATTCCCTCTTCCCACACATCTTACTCCAAATAGAAATTAACTGAAATTGAGTGACAGGGGATTTGGTTCTCTTACGACATCAGGTTTTCTATCTGACTCATGAAATGGCAATACATCTTGGATAAAAGTTTGGGAAGGACCAGTTTCTGCCAGATGGAGAAAATTCTGGCTCAGGAGTCTGTGATGCTTCTGTAAAAGCCCTTTTAACATTTAGCAAATAATTAATGTTTAAGTAAATTTTGAGTAAGGATGACCTTGGAAATAACAAGAGATCTCAGTTTTAGCTAAGTTTTGCTGCCTTCTCAAAAGTTCCCCTGAAAGGCAGACTCCACATTCACACAGAGAAGAGATTGCCCTTCATGCAGAGGCACAATGAATGCTGTGAGGGGAAGAAAACATCACTGCCAGCACCCACAGGGAGAGTTGACTCAAGACACCCACACGGCAGAAAGCAAATGAAGGGTTCCCATGTTTATATTGACTGTGCATCCCAGGGAAAGCACAGGGAAAAGCTGTGATGGGAACAGGCTTGGCTGACTGGCAGCCTGGGGCAGTGCTGCTCCAACAAACACCTCCTCAGCAAGCCCCTGCAGAGGGATTGTGTGGGTGGAGAAGAAAAGATCACAGGTGACCCGATAAGTCACAGTTGTGCTGATCACCAAAGTGGAACAGCCTTGCCCTCACTGGGTCACAGCTGTAATAAAGAAGTGTGATAAAAGGGGTGGGTTGGTTGGTCAGTGAAGAACTCAAGAAGGAATTACTGAAGGAGGACCTTGAGGAGATAGAGGAGCCCTGAGGAAGAAGGAACGATCCAGAGAAACACAAAGAAGAATGAAACAAGGAAGAGAAGAGCTGCTGCTGTAAAAGGTGTGCTGTGAGGTCAGCCTGGGTCTGACAGGGTTAGAGCCTGCTGTTGGAGCCTGCAGTGATAGTTGGGCTAAGTAAAACCTGTGGTCAGAGGTGGCAAGGAAATGCTTGCAGTCATATTCCAGCAGGGAATAGCCAGTAGTCAGAGTCTGCAGCTGGACCCCACAGTAGGAGCTTGCTGTAGTCAGGATGGTTAACCTGTAAAGAACAATAAACTGGGACCCTTTTCACATTATTAAATGAGAGTCTGTGTGTTGGCTCATTACTACCCATAATGAGATGTCTGCTGCAACAGGTTTGTACAAAGCTCAAATGGGATTAGCCTTCCTTAAAACATGAATATCAAACTATACAATCAAACCATGACTGGCACTTTCTCCTTCACCACTGACATTTTGATCCATGAGACTGTAAGCACCATCCCATCAAGCACTTAATGTGTGTGCTTTGGATACTCCAGATGTTCCCAAGATTCCTTCCAAACCTCCTTATGTCTGCTGGTGAAACTGGTCTGGTCCTACCTCAGCAGTACAAAATACAGCTGACATCACCATCACACAGATCAGGTTCTTACATTTTATCCAAGCTGTAGAAAAGAAATAGTATAAATAGTGCTGCCTGCTGTGTCCCATTTGGATGGAATACATATCAGCATCAAGCATAGAAAATTTTGATTTTGTCTGACTGGAAAACATAGCATTCAGGATGGAAGATTAGAAGAAAAAAACATGGCAAAGCAGGGTATATTTTGAAATATCTCCCAAGTGTTCAAAACTGTTTGAGGGTTGTTATTTCCACAGATCTAGACTCTAATATGAAACACAAAGTTTTTCTGCCCAAGAGAACAGAGTGGCTGGATGAGACAGCTACACCCTTTTCAATAGAATATCACAGGTGGGAATGCACTGAGTTTTCACCAAAGTAACACTGGTAGCCCACATCTTCACTAACCAATGAACAGAATGAGAAAATAAGCATTATTAAGGGATTTCAGTCTACACTGCAAATCTTACTGGTCTTGAAAATGTTTTGAATGTTTGTACATGGAGTTTTGTTCATACAAATAGGCAGCAGACCTGTGGTAGCCAGTACCTGTATATAAACACTCATACAGAAGATTTGCAAGGTCTGGGTCTATTTTTCCCTGACCTTATCAGATCATGTCATTAGAAGGCACAGGGTATTTTTGACCCAACAGGAAGAAAATGTTTCTTAACTGAACTAAGCACATACATTTTTGGTGAGAAACAAGTTTCACTAGTAACAGAACCACCCATAATTTTTTCAACTCTGCTGATCTTTCATGAAACTTCAGCTAAAACATCATCTTTTATGCTGAGCTACCACAGAAGATGCTGAAATTACAATAACTCCTGTTTGTTACAATCACAACTGCTTTCAAGATGCACAACTGAACAAAATGAAAGCTGCCTTCCTTTACCACCCAAGATGTTGCTGCATTTCAAAGGGGTGATAGCCAAATGCATTCAGATGATAAGAACAAACTGTTCAAGGAATGATTCTCAGCAATGACTAATATTCGATAATAACAGCCATGAAATGAAAGCAGCATTAAGTTTTATTAAATGATTTTCCACTGCCTCCACACTGAAGCATTAGCCTGTGCAGCAGAGAGCTCAACTAAATTAACAGTTGAGAAAGAAGTGTCAGGAGCTATTACAAAATGTATTCCCAGTAATGATATTCAAAGTCCATGGGAGAAGTTGTTTTATAGATGTGGAAGGGGGGAAAGAAAGGGGGTAAAGAAAGGCAATCCTTGTCAGTAGCCCATGAGAAGTGGAAGTATCAAACTGCTCCACTTCACCCTCCTCTGTAGAGTCCCTTGACCACATATTTATTTTCTGTGCTGGGAATGAGCACAGGACAAACTGGGGGGCTGAAATGCCAAGAGGATCCAGGCTGGATCCCACTGCCAACAAACCAGAATCCTTCCAGAGCTCATCCCCACAGAGGTGTAAGTGCTCATTGTTTGTTCTGCAGGGGCAGACCTTGCAGCTGAAAAGTGCTTCCCCAGCACACTGAACAGAAGAAAAAATTGCAGCCTAAATGCATGTATTTCACAGCCAAATGGACTTATTGCAGATGTGAAGGGGGCCCTGGTGTCCCTGTGGTACAGGGATGTTGCCAGTCAGCTCCAACAACAGAGTGCCACCAGCATGTGCTGTGGCCCTTGGTTCTCAGCTCAGCTCACAGAGACCCCAGAGTCTCCAACTCCCTTTCCAGACAAGAAGGGAAATGTTCCCAAAGCACTTGCTCTGGGTAAAACACCTTAAGGTTTGGCCTGCCCAGGTGACATCACCCATAGACAAATCCTTGCATGATAAAAAGTGAATTTACTACCCAAAAAGATCAATTGCAAGGGCTGGTAGGTCAGAGACAATACAAAAGATACACAATTTGAAATAGAGGCACATTTTACTAAAATATGAAATGCCAATTACTTTTTTTAGCTGTTCAGCTTAGTCATTAATACCTGCTCTGGGATCACTTTATGCCACAGTAAATAAAGGAAAGATGACAAGGGAGCTCCAGTCACTGTGGCTGTAGGAAATGATGACAAGGGAGCTCCAGTCACTGTGGCTGTAGGAAATGACAGGCTTTGCATCACCAGATTCTTGCCCTTCCTCTCTGCCTCCAGGGATCTGAACTCTCAAGTCTCACTCTGATTAAACTCCATGTGTAAATTCCATGAGAAGTATCAGTTTACTTATACTTTCTTGGTGAAAGAAGGGGGAAAGAAACCAAGATGTGTGTATACATAACAGCAAAGGTTAATTCATGTGAGGCTCCTGCCTTGGCAGGTCTGATGAGACAGAACTCCCAGAGCTGAGCATGCCTGCCCAGCTCCCATGGCTGGACACACATCCCAGTGACTCCCTGAGCTCCCCCAAGAAAGGATGGGTCATTCTGCAGCCTCACCCCTCTCTCTTGCATGCTTGCCTCATCTGAGCCTTCACCTGAGCCATGACACTGCTTCATACAGTTATGGGGCAAATTGTCTCTGCAGTGCACCCCACAGAGCCTGCACAGTCACTGGTGACAGAGAGAAGGCAATTATCAGCCTTGGTCCCAATAAAGAACACAGCAGCTGCCCAAGTGTGTTTCTATAACAGGCCTAGGGATGCCTCCATGGTGTTTAGAACATTTGTAAACCTTCTTCATAACTATTAATTATTTGGAAATACAAAACCCCAATCAGCTCACCGACCCAAACTGCCTTGGCCTATTTACACAACACATTTTGCTGCCAGTTTCTGTGCCTGAGCTGTCACAGCAGATTTCCCTCCCCATCCACGTCTGCATGTGCAGTGATGGGCAGGTTTGTGCTGGGGCATTACTTATGCAGGCCAGAAGGTCTCCCTGTCCCCTGCACTTCTTCAAGGGCATCTTCCAGCTAGAGCTGTCTGTGCTATAAATACTCCAACCTGGGCTCTCTCTCCAGCCCAGGCACACTGGCTGTCAGAGGTATGGGATACAGTCAGATTAGAATAGACCCACCAGTGGGTAGAATGGCCACAGACCACTGGGGAAATTGTTGCATTGTATTAAAACTTTGCCTCTCATTCCCTTCAACTTCAAAACCTGGCAGCTTTTTTTTTCCAACATTGTACAGCTGGTACCACCCTGATCCAAACATCACCACCACCTGACCTGAACGGATCACAGGTAAGGGTGCAGTCCTGCTGGGTGGTGACACTGGACTAGACCCCTCCTGATACTCACTACCTCCTTTTAGCTGCAAATCTAAAATGCAAACAAGAAATCCAAGCTAAGAAAGGATTCAAGATCTAAGTCTATTAATGAGGATCTGCAATGTTGGTTATACTCAGCAGTAAGAAATCTACAGCTCTCAGATTTATGTGTGGTCTTGGATTAAACCTGGTCCTGGTTTGATTCTTGAGAGACATGAGAGATAAACTGTGAAAGAATTGCCATAAACAAAATGGCTTGGCTTTAGCTGGTGGACAACTGCAAGATTTACATTAACTCTACAAAAATAATGGGACTCTGGCTTTTTCTTTGGCAGCTCTTCAGTCTGTTTTCCTTGCCCTCTGATTGTGTTGTTATTTTCAGTAGTTCCTTGGAGGGGTACAGAGGTCTTTAACTAAGGTACATTAGGCTTTTTCAAGCCTCTAGGTGAGCCAAAGTACTGCCAAAATTATGTACTCTGACTTGCCTTTCCTGTCATTTCCCAAGCAGCTACTTTCCTTCTTTGAGCACAGAGAAGGATTGCAGTGCCTAAATTTAATGTTTAAGATAAAAAATTCTTCCAATCCCCCTCCATGCCTGGAAACAGTGAAGGTTAAATGGACCAGGATCTCTCAGCACAGCTGCATTCTTATTTCCACCAAGCTAATTTTTCCTTTTGCAGGAAAGATTGACAAAATTATAACCACATAGACACATTTATGAGAATCAACACGGAGGCATTTCCTCCCTTTGCCTCGGTGTCCTTACCCTTTCCAGGGGATTTACACACATGCCCAGACAGCCTGCATGGTCACTTCCCTCACACTCAGCTCAGCAGCCACCAGATTGCCCCCCAGCACTGGCTTCAGGTTTGCTGTCTCTTCATTTTATGACTCTCCCTCTTTACTTGGCTTCTTTGTGCCTTATGAAAACAATATGCAAATTTCTTCAAATCTATGTCCCAATTCTATCGAAATTCATCAGCAGGCTTTATTCTGTTTGTTTGTTTTTTTCCCTCTTGGAGAATGGCCTCATCATACCCCTCATTCATGAAAGAGATCTCATCTCCAGTCCCAGAATGTCTTTACAAACAGCAGCACATCCTGTCTCCTGCAGAACTCAACCAGGAGCTTTCTCAGGGAGTTTTAGAGTGGAGCTGCCCAGCTCACCCCACTCCTGCTGTGTTCCTGAGCCCCCACACTGCTCTGAACTGTGCCTGGGCCACTCACGTGTGAGGCAGGGGTGTAAACTGATTTCCAGGTAGCTTTTACAGGCAGAACACACCACCACTGAGAATGGGGGAAATGAAAGGCTGACACAGTTAAAGCAGCTCTCAAAGTGGTCTGGAGAATCTGAGTTACATAAATGTGTTGACCTTGACAGCCATGGACTCAAACTTCTCTGAAAACCAGTAATAGCAGATGTTAGTTTTCATAAGAACCTTGAAACCTCTACCTAAAACAAACGTAAATCTTGTGAACTGAAGAAGTGATAGAGTATTTTGAAACACCTGGATAACTTGTGCATCTTCTATCTCTTCTTTCCTGTATCTAGCAGAGTGCAGCTGATTCCCCATCTACTCTCAACAGGAAAATGTTTGCAGCACTTTTTGTTGACATCTACAAGAAGAGATGGCAATCTGAGCCTGTCTGCATCCTTCAGCTGCTCTGACCAACTGCATCTTCCCACACTGCACCTACAAGAAAAGTTCCCCAAAAAGTAAATTTAGCACACCTGAGAGATTAAAAGACCCTGACATCTAAATGCTACTGAGGGTTGGTACAACCTGTGGCTGGGACATGTTCCATAGATTCAAGTATCTGGACTCCATTCCCAGATTACTGCAGATCCTCATAACCTTGAGTAAGTCATTTTGCTTTTATTTTTATGCTCTCCTGGTTTGTTTTCCAGGTGAGAGATCCCTTGGGAATGGCTGTGTCTCACACAGTGTGCTGAGATAGCAGAGCCCTAAGATGTAGGATTGCAGACTTGACTGGGAAGTACACCTGATTAACAGAGGAAATAGCTGCAAGGAAATGTTTCCTATCAGGACTTACTTATCAATTAAAATTTTATTATACATGCTTTTTGCATAAGAATTATCTTTTTCACTTGAAACTAGACATAAGAAAAAATGTCCTGAAGCTCAAGAGATTTGGATTGATTTGTCATTAACATCCACAGGGACATATTGCAAGGTCTGGTTCCTGTGCTGCCTATCATCTTCTGGCTGCTGCCCATTTACAGCAGATGGGCTGGACTCCCTTGAGACTCACAGCTACTTATCAAACCCTGATAGAGCTGTGGAAATTGTTCTTGATCCTCTGGCATAGCTCTGCCTCTTGTTTTCTAATGTCTTGTGAGAGAACACCATCCCTGCACATCCCCTCTCTGCAGTGATCTGACAGTGCAGAGTAGCAGTCCGTGTCCCATCTCTTGTTTCAGAGACTTTGCTCTGGGGTCAGCGTTCTGTCTGGCAATTTGTTCCCATCAATGCTTTTTGTTTACTGCCTAGGAAAAGTGTCTGTGGGAAACCCATGGTATTTCACAAAAATCCAGGGAGCATTAGTCAGAAAAGGGCACAGTCGTTAAGCAAAATTATTGGGAATATGTTCATCTCTCCCAAATGCACTGTAATACTTTCTTACTGTGACTTACACATTGCAACAGTGCAACACTGAACAGGCTCACACTTACATATTTTAAGGCATATCCTCTTCTGGGTCACTGCAGGTGACTTCTAAAGCTCCTAAGAGAGAAAGAAATTAGATTTCAAGGACACTTTTTGAAGATACCCTGAGTGATCTGAAAAGGCCTCCTGTGGATTACCATTCTGACACCAGAAACTGAAGGTTCATGGCAGTTCGTGCTCTCTATGAAGAAAAATTAGTTGCAGCCTGACCAGAAACAAGCAAAACTCTGCAGTTCAATAGAAGAATCAATGCATAGGAACAACCAACATATAAAAATATAGCTCTTGTTCAAACAAGATCATTCATTTCACAGCTAGGGCAAAGTGCTTGTGCTTTAGAGGACTTTCCATTGTATATCACCTCCAGGAGCCCAGGGGGTGACCAGCTTCCAACACTGCCCCAGCAGTGACTTTGAAGGTGACTGCTCTTTCTTCCTTTCTCTTTCTATGAGGATCCCAGTGACCTTTAGAATTTCAGTATAAAAATCAGATCTTTTTCCAAGATGTAGCCTATAAGAGCTTTTATCTATTCATAAGTAATACTTACACAAAACTAAAATAATTAGCACATCACTGGGACTGAAAAATCCATCAGCATTAACCACAAACACAGCAACAACTCTAGAGCTTGCCTGCAGAAACAGGTGGTGTCATCTACTGAGCTAGTCCCTTATAGATATCCACATATATCCCAAACACCTGTACTCTGCTTCAACAAGGGCAGAACAATAACCATTTTTGGTTATGTGCTTTGGTTATTTTTATTATTGCATTATCTCTGAGGTGTGTGGAACATAAGCAGCTACATTAAGCAATGTGGGCCAGTAGAGAAGCAGCTTTGATGAAACTCTGAATTCATGATGTGGAATCACACCTCTGCAAAAGACTCTTTGATCAGACACAAGCAAAGGAATAACCATTTCTTGCTCTTTCCTGCTGCTGGTAAATGAGGAAAGCCCATGCTCACATCCTCAGGGACCTTCTTAACTAAAAACAGAAAAGCTGCACCAGCAACATCACTGCATGGTGTGTGTAATCTGCTTAAGCACTGCATGGGGGTTGTCTCTGATCCCAAAAAAATACTCTTGACATAACCTACAGATACTTTAAAGACCAGTGGCAATGTTCTTGAAAGGATTATAAACAATTGCTGCTACAGGCCAGCATTTACCCAGGCCACACAGGAAATCTTTTTTAACTGTCTGAAGATTAGGAAAGAATTAGGAGCAACTCAGCTGACACATCCAGAGCTTGTGGAAACTGGAGTCAGGTGGATCCAGGACAGCAAGGAGAGCCCCCAGCAGGTTCTGAGGCACTCACTGCTGTGCTCCCAGGGCACCCAGCCTCCAGCAGTTCCCTGCAGAGTGACCCAACACCACAACAGGGCAGCTCCTTACCTCACCCCTGCCTTTCCTGGATGTGCTGCAGTGGCTTCTGAGTCCAGTTCTGTCTCAGCCCACTAGGATACCCCACCTGTCTGGGGCCCATCTCCCTGAGCCAGTTCCAGCCATGCCCATGGCACACACAGATCCATCAGCTCAGCCAGCAGGAAAATGCCCAGGCCTGGCTCATCACAGCCCTTGTTAGGAGACAAAAATGTGCATAAGTGACTGGGAGATACTTCACCTCCCACTCTGGGGTCCCCATTCTCCTCCCAAATCCCCTTGGAGCACATCTTCTTCCACCCAACATCAAAAGCAGTCGTTTTGTGTCCTGCTGATGGCAGCTGAAGGTATCCTGCAAGAGCTCTTCCCTTTGCCTGACTGAAAGGCTGCATCCTCCCAGCACCTTGGAACAAGTCAGAAACCATCACCTCAGTACCACTGCAATTACACCTGCATGAAATGAGAGCTGGAGAGCTGGGAGTGAAGTGCTTCTGTTCCAGGGAACAGCAGCTTTTCCTCACAGGGATGCACTGCACAAGAAATTGCCCAGTGGCCACAGAGATTGGAAACTCTTATTTCTGCCTTCCTGCATAGAAGAGATCAATATCATAAATCTGAACTATTAAAATAAGCAAAGCCCTAAATTGTCCAATTAACATGAAACAATCAAGGTGAGAGTATTCTGTGAAAAAGTACTGAGGCACAGCTGGAGTTCATAGCAAGCATATGATGGAGTGCAGGTATGTGACCCATTTGGAGGAAAAACAAAGCAGGAGTGACTTCCCAGAGTATGTAAAAGATATTTTCCTCAGGTTCCACAGCTAAATACAATACATAGGATTGTTTAATTCAGCCTTTAGCAGTGCTTCTGGACAGATGAAGCCTTAGTACTACATTCTTGGGAAAAAAAGATTTTGTTACAGTCTAGATCTTAAAAAAGTTATTCTATTTAAAATTCTTAGAATACCAATTGAATTTCAGACACCTGAAAAGTTGAGTAAAATTATAGTGGTGCACTTTCAGGTTGACAACAAAGGCCCAGTTACAAAGATAAATACTGCATCAAAAATGACTTGATGTCTTTTCTTGTAAAGCTGCTTTAAATGTAATAAACAGTAACATCATTAATGCATTTTACACCATTGAGAGCCACAGAGAGAAACTGTGCTGGGGTGATACAAAATCCCAGATTTCTGCAGAGGCAAAGCAATAAATATCATCACTTATTCCACAGAAATACACAAGAATTCCAAATATGAGAGCAATGGATATCTGTAAAAGGCTTCCTTACTCTTTTTTGCTTTTTAGGTTACACAATAAGAGAGGGCTCTTTACTTGCAACATTCCCAAAATGTGTATCCACATTTCTCCACAGAAGGTGGAAGGGAATGGGAAGAGGACAAGGAGGTGCAGAGGGGAAAGTGTTCCCACTGTTGTTCTTTCCAGCTTTCCTGAGCTGCTGGTGTCTGAGACACAAACACCAGGTCTGGCAGCAGCCCAAACACTCACCTGAGCCCAGGTACAGCCTCACAAGGTGTTCCAGCCAAGGAAATACTGAGTTTTAACTCTTCCCAAGCCCAATTCCCCCTCCCACTGCCAGAGCCAGCAATAACACCTCAGTCACAGAGCCTTTCTTCCCTACACACCCGGCTGCCTCCAGGAGGGAGGCACACATCATTCACCTGCATGCCCAGACTTCAGAAAAGGGATGTGAATTTCCATTTTAGCCCTAAAGAGACAACATTTTCCTTGAACTACTGAATGCTTCAGTGGCTTCACTTGAAATCCTGAGCATTCAGCAGCATTCATCTTCCCAGGGTCATGCAAAGTTTATCTTTCCAAATCACTCAGTGCATCTGTAATCAAACTGTATCTTGGCTGTAGTCCTCAGGTTTGCATCCTACTGTCTGTCACTTCCTTCACAGGTTTACAGGAGGTCAGGGCCCCCTGTCCTTCACATCTTCTCTCACTGAAAACATATCTAGTTAAAGCCAAAAGACAACTGATGGAGCTTCTCATGCATGACTACAAGACTTAACATCATTCCCATAGCAGAACGTTTTCCATGGTGTTTTGTTTTTTTTTCATCTGCCAAGTGGTTACTCATGCAAATTAGCTGTCTCATAAGTAAAAGCACTTCAAAGGATGCACTCAGTACCCCTCCAGGTCACTATATTTAAAGTTGTTTTGATATTTCTGATTTAATTCAGTTACTGTGAAAGCTACTAGGTTAATCAAAATATGAGGGAGCTCACCATTTATTTTTAATTAATAAATCACAAGTTATTCTGTAATCAGTAAGACTTCATCAAGGTTAAAATGAAGTGCTCATCCCATGATCCATGAACACAATTTTCAGCTGAGGATCATGCAACAATACCAGAAGATGAAGAGTGTAATCTCAAGCACAAATGTGACTGTCTCTGCAGCATTGCAATAAGGTGGCCTTGAGCTCACACAAAAGCTTTCAAACAGTAAGGTTGCACTGTTTCAGAAAATAGTTGAAAGTGTGTTTAAAATTCAGCACATCTTTCAGTCCCATTAATAAAATTAATGTCTTTTAAACATATCCATAAATCTAAATACAGACATCATTTTTCCCTGACTAGATGATTTAATTAAACATTTTTCTCATCAGGGAAGCAGCAGCATGGGCAGTAGCACCCAGAGCCCCCCACTGTGCACTCCTGCTTTTTGGCCAAGCCCAGGCCCAGCCCAAACCTTTGCATAATCCTGGAAATGCCCCTCAGAATCTTGTTTTGTTTACATCAGCCTCCTCACCAGCCTGAAGAGAGCTGCTGCTTTCTGTAAAGTGAGTGACATATCTGTAGGCTGGAGACTGATGTTTATATTACCTTCAGTGACTCACAGGAAAAATTAAACATTTCACTCACAATGGCTCCATCCCCTTGACTCACAGCATTGAGAGGGCTCTGCACCAAGCATCCACTGCAGGGACTCCTCAGGTTCAAGGATGCCTCTGGAGAGGTCTGAAGTGACTGCATTTCTTTAAAGATAACTTCTAGTTAAGTAAAACCTTATAATTACTCACACTGAAGGTCTGAGGCTGTGATCTTCACACAAAGCAGCAGGACAAGCAGAAGGGTCTGCAGGATGATCAGTTTGGTGAATAACTGGATCTTGTTGTGACCCCATTTTAGATAATCAAAATACTTGTTAAATATGAGATCTGGAACCCTGACACAGCACTGGTTGGTTGGGCTGTACAACCCCCTGAGCCCAGCAGGGCAACTTCTCCAGCACAAGCCTTAAAAAAAGAAACTTGCATGGAACTCCCATTCACTACAAGAGGTGTTCACACATATTTAGTACATTTATAAGGTGTGCTGAAGAAAAGACAGATTCTTACATTTTAAAAAAAATAAATTAGAATTGAGTTTGAAAAATTTAAATTGCTTTGAAAAGCAAATCAGGTTCTGGGTCCTGATATTGAAGGATATTTAAAAATTAAAGCCAACAGATAAATATTGCAATTGATTTCAGTCATGGACTAAAATCTCTCTGATGTATGGGGGAACTTAAAACTCACCAACTCTTTTGAAAAAACTCTGATACTTTTCCCCCAGGTTCAAAGAAACTGGAAAATGATACCAATTCTGTATTCAAATCAGCCCATGAGGATTAGGCAAAGGTAGCTATTATCTCTGCAAAGCATGTGCATAACAATGAACATTTAAAGAGAAAATCTTCCATTTCAGTAAAATTTTATGAGAACACAAAAAACAGTAAAACCTTTATCTCAGACACCTTATGCAACATCCTCCTCCTAGCAGCACTTTTCTCTCTGATGGGTTTTACAATATTCTTATTCAAGAAGCCATTCTTTCCAAAATGCTACATTTGCAGAGGTACATTCTCATTTCAGTGTGTTTTAAAAAACAATAATTCTGTTAGAGAGATGTTGATGCTTTTTGGTACTCAAAGTGTAGATAAGGTAAGATTCAGCATGTTTTACTGGCTCAGTTTTAAAAGCCTTGAAAATCAACAATTCTCATTGATTACAGTGGTTTGGAAAAATGTGGTTTTTATTTAAGGCAGTTGTTAATTCTCCAGCTACTTAGCAGTGTAATATTGGGATTTAGCTCTGACAGTGACCATGGGTTTTTATTATTAGGAAGTTATTTGGACCATGTGGATTATTCTTAAGCTAAATCCAAGCAAGTGCCAAGAACAAGTCCAACTAATTTGTAAATACAAACAAACCCATACTGCCACAGCTCCAGGAGTTCCCAGGACAGTGTCATGCATTGCTTCCACATCTCAGCTCTGGGGAAATTATTCTGTCACTTGTATCTGCAAAGATAACCTTGAAAATGCCCCAGAGCAATAAGTGGGTTTAAACCCAGAAAACAGCTTTTATTTCTAAATTTGGAGTTTTTTCAGCCAGTTCCATAATTCCAGTGTCTCACTTAGGTCAAAAGTTTTAAAACAAAATTTCCTTTCAAACAGAGGAGTTTAAAAAAAAGCCTGGATGTGGCACTCAGTGCCAAGGTTTGGTTGATGAGAAGGTGTTGGGTCACAGGCTGGACCTTGGTGATCTCAAAGGTCTTTTCCAATCCATTAAACTCCAGTTCATTCTGTGATTCTGTTACATTAAAGGTTCTTGTATCACACTTGACATTTTCCATATTCCAATTCTGAAAAAGCATAACATCAATTCAGAAAATGTTACTGAAATACAATCAAATTTCCTTTAATTTAAAAAATGTGGGAATTCTCCAAATCCAGAACTTCCAAAGAGTTTCCCTGTGGCACAAAGTGAGGTTTACACTTCTGAGCTCATCCCCCAAAAAGAGCAGCACACAAACACCTCCCCACCAGCCCTGCAGACCACATCAACACTGAGCCCTCGTGCTCCCCTGCACTTGCCAGCCCCTCTGATGCTGTCAGAATGGACAGCCCTGCAAACCCTCTGTGAAAAATGGCATCAAATTATGGACACATGAGAAAAGCTTAGGGTTTTTTACTGTTAAAACTTTCCCTGTTCCTTCTTTTACATTGATTTTTCCATTTTCCCTAGGTAAAGTGATAAATCTTGCCTGCCCAGCAGCATGTAGAGCAAATAAAAACCCATTTGATCTACTCTGCTATGGATCTGCTTGTTAGACTACCTTTGGGGAATGTTTATTTCTCTGGAAATATAAATGTACTCGAGAATATGTTTTTCCGTAGAACTTTCTGCTGAAAGGTCAAATTCCTGCCATTTCTTCATGTCCTGGATTCTCTATCCCCTACCCCAAGAGTGCAGATTACCATTGGCCACGTCCTGGTGTTAGCAATTAGAGGCATGGGATGGGTCTGAGTGGGTTTGGTTGTTTTAAATCAGATTTTCCTATCAGCTATTGAATTCAGGATTCAAATTTTTAATCCTCTCCTGGAAACTGCCTTTTTTGGGTTCTGCTTTCCTATAGGAAAAAAGAGAATATTCCTAAACTGTCCTTCCCTTTCCTACAGCAGGGGATTGCTCCTTGTTTGAGGAATTTGGTCTTAAGTTCAAAGGTAAATTGTCATGGAAATGGTACCTGCAGGAACTTGCTCTGAGCTGGACCCTCCTGCTGCCAGCTCTAAAGATTCCCCACAGGATTCACTGAAGGATGATAAATGTTAGCTGTCTCCAGACAGGATGCAAACGCTTTGCAGAAGTTCTGCAGAGAAACTGTGGAAATTGATTTCCCCTTTACAAACAAAGGTTAATTACAGAGCCTTGGGAACGTTTGTTATTTACTACAAGCAATAAAGATCCCACCTTTGACTTGGATAGCAGTTTAGCCTAGAGATGAGGCTTCCTATTCCAATTTTGCAGCTGAATAAGCTTCGATGTGGAAAGGGGACAGGGCCATCTCACCTGCTCGAGGAAGGTGGTGTCCCCAGCACCCATCCTTCCCCCCATTCCTGATAAATGCACACAATGGGGTGCAGCCAGCCCAAGGGATGGAGCCAGCTGAGGGCACAGCCCGTTGTGACCTGGGAATCAGTGGCAATGAGCACAGCTTGTCCCTGGATGAGCCACTTGGGCACGAAGGATCATTCCTGGTGTCAAACCCAGCCTTGGCTTTTACCAGAGCTTGTGGGGCTGGCTTGGCAGCAGTGCAGCATTGCCAAAGGCAGCCAGAGCCCTCTGGCATGCACCCTGCAGCCTCCAGGGACCAGGGCTGGGGCCAGCTGAGCAGGCTGGAGGGAGGCGCTGGAGTCATTCAGCCAAACACCTCCCTTCTCTTCCTCCCCGCTTCGTGGTGGCCTCTCAGCCTGGCTGAGTTTTATGGGGACAAGATTGGATTTGTTTGGCTTTGTTTTTTTTTTCTCACAACGATGTTTACAAGCTGTTGAATACAACACTTTCCTTTGTGGCTGTGCTGACACCCATGGACAGAGCCCTGAGGGCAGAAGGGCTGCACAGCCTGAGCTGGTGGTTCATGCTCTGTGGGCAGGGAAGGGTGAGAAGTCCTGCCCCCACTCCTGCAGTGCTGTGGGCAGCTGATGTTTCTATCCTTGGAAAGGTCAAAAGCCTCCTAAGAGGAGCGTTAGGAAGCGGGCAGCACCTGCAGAGCCCAGCCCAAGCTGTGTGCCCACTCCTCTCTGCTGCACAGCCCTGCTCCCCCCTGCCCCGCCAGGGACAGGATGAGACCCACACCAACAAAATCAATTCATTCCTCTGATGAAGGCAGCAACCAGAAGAGAAAAATGGGAGGGAAAACAAACCTGACCTTATGACATTTGTGACACGCTGACAAGAACACAAAATGGCAAGAGGTCCTATTTTTAAAGGCCATCATCCTGCTGCTGTCGGAGCACACTTGTGTCAGCAGTAACCCACAGCAGCTCCTCCGTGGCAGAACGCTGCCTCCACAGCATGCCCTCAGAACAAAAAGCTGGGCTACCACCTAAAATCACTGCTACATGCCTCTGTTTTAAGGTCTCTCTCAGGGAAAATGAAGGCTGTGATTAAAAAAAAAAAAAAAAAATCATCCAGTATTTACTTTATACCTGTGTGCTTAAATTTAGCCATGACTGATTCTGCAGAGGAATTCTGGATCTGTCCCAGAGAGAAATAGAAGAAGGTAGAACCAAGATGCCAGGAAACAGCCAGGGTGTAAACAGGATTTACACACTCACTGAAACGTGGAAAGAGTCAAAAAGGCTTTTGCAAATGTAGCTTCATGGTCTTACATTGCAAATGAACAGTTACAAGGAAACTAGCATTTTCTTAGGCTCTCCAGGTTAAGAATATATTTTTAAGACTTCAGATTAATGAGACCTAGTGCACTCACTTAAAGCAGGAAAAATTCTTTTTTAATTACTCAAAAGAAAAACCCAATAATTAATAGCCACCAGAAATAATAAATCAGCCAGTGTAATCTCATTTTCATTACCCTTCCCAGCTCAAGAGGTTGGTAGATCATAGCAAATTCCATTCTTCCAGAAATAAATACACCATTATTTTTAGCTCATTTCCCATGACTGTGCAGTCACTGTGCCTGGGCTGCCTGCCTGTTTGTCCACTCTGATAAGTGGGAGCCTGCTGGCCAAGTTCAGCTTGAATTAATGACAACATGGTAGTCTCAGAGATGTTATTGTCAGAGCTGTTTTGTGACCAATCTCTGCCCAGGAAGGACTCAAACAAATGCCCCTGCTTTGGCAGGCAGAAGCAATGTGGTGTAAAACCTCCTTACCTGACTGCACAGGAATGGGTGGGCACAGGGAGAGAGGGAATACAGAACCACAAAGGATAGAGACAGGTCATAGAGGCACTGCATAGAAAGCCCATTCAGCCACCAAATAGCTAATAAATATACCTGTGATTTCAAACAGAATCGCTTATTATCATGAAATATTTATTTATCCTCAAAAAATCAGATTATTTAATGTTAAAAATATTCCATTACCTATATGGAAAAAAATGTGTTAGAAAATTTCCTGACACTGACCCAAAATTCCCACAGACTGGGGAGGGGGGGGACAATTCTTAGCAAGCTGATGAGCAGATTGTGTTCAATGAAGGAAATTCCTAACCTGTTGCTTACAACCTACTTCATATTACTCAAATATTTACTGCATGGATATGATGCAATATCTCCTTCATTTTGCAAAATTCTCCAAAGGCCAAAAATAGGTGATGACTCAAAAAAAAAAAAAAAAAAAAACCACGCACCACATTGGAAATCAATGAAATACACCCTGACCAAGACCCAGTAACCAAGTCATGAGCTGTCATACTTGTATCTTTAGGAATGGATTGTTTTCTCCTGGGCAATGGCAATGACTACTCTCTTTATGTACCAATTCTATAATGTGACCAACCATTTGCTAAATGAGATGTTTGATACACAGCCTTGTGACAGTGTTTATGGCAAATTCTGCAAAGTTAACGACCAGCATTACCCAGAGGTTGGGCTGGAACACCAAGCTGTGCTCAGGTTGGCAGCAAGCTTCTCCCAGATCCTCTGTAGCTGAAGTGAACCAGCAAAGGGGGGAATGAAGTGGATCACAGCCACAGGAGCCAGACACTCCTCAGTCCCATCCACGTTCTCCCTGCTCAGAGCACTGGTGCCTGACAGTGCAGGACTTGTACCAGGAGGGAAAAGTCTTTGTCCAGCAGGAAGGAATGAGCAGAACCCACAGAACATCTCAAACCCCTACATTTAGGGCATTTAGGTGCATTTAGCACCCACCTCGAGTGTTGTATACACTCCAAGGAAACAAATGAGGAACAGGAGCAATGGAGCAGCCCAAGCCAACTCCACAGCACAGTTGTTTGGCTCTTACCATTTAGCAGGTGAACAGAACTGGCAGTGAAAGGTATAAAAGGCCCTAACCACCAGGGAAATTTAACAATCCCAGCATGAGGTGATTCCCAGTCTGCCTGGCAGGAATGATCTGGGGAGGGACCATGCTGGAGACAGTGGCTGGATTTCCTCTGCCTTGGGATTGGAAAGCCACTGTGAACATGGAGTGAGAAACTGCAAGAAGAAAGAAGAAAATCAGTATTTACAAACTCACAGGGAAATTTTTCCTGAAGACTTGTTACATTTCTGCTCAAAGCCTGCTGCACTGTGAATGGCCTTTCATGTTTGCTTTTTTTTTTTCCTTCATTAATTTTGATGCTGACCATTATCACATCCTGCTTTCTGTAGTAATTACAGCAGACAAGAGAGAGGAGCCTGAAACATCAATGGATGCAAGTAACACTTGACTTTATGGTGCTCTAAATCAATTCTCTGTAGTGTGGGCAAAACAAAAGAAACCTGTGAGAAACTAAGTGCAGCAGGGAGTGAAATGTAGGTTGTTAAGCACTGCAGATGAGGTCCCTGGTAGTCTTTGGGGAGGATGTGACACGTTAAGGTGCAGATACCTCAACTCTTGCTGAATGCACTGGACAGTGCAGTAAACTCAGAGTGTGCTTCTCAGCCCAGACCCAGCATGATCAATCCCACAACAGCTGAAATAAATGCTAAAGGGATTACCTGGCCAACACGTGGTGCCAGCTCACCTTCAAACACGTGGCAAAATGTGGGCAATAAATTCCAGGGTGCTGGCACAACATCCTGAGTGCCACCACAGCACTGAGCAGCTCTAGCTCTGTCAGTGTCACATGCTGTGACAAATTCAGATTCACCTCTTTTTGCCTTAAGAAGCATTTGACACTAAAGAGCAACCTGCTGAGATGCTCTAAAGCCTCCTAGCCAGGACTAGGAAAGTTAATATAACAAGAAAGTTATATCATCACTTAAAAGCAAGAAGATAAACTCTAAAATTATGTCCTTTTTTATAATTGCTGTGCTGATGTACAATGCCATTACCAGCTGATTGCAAGTAAGATCTTGTCTAAATGCAGAGGAAGAGGCACAAGCATTTGCCAGGAAAAAATGTTTTTTGATTTCCCTTAAAGCTCTTATTTATCAATATTTTAGTCCCTGTTTAGCCTTATTCCACATAATCTTCATTAACTTTTGCCACTAACATTTCATTAACTTTTACTACTAACATTATTGCTCACCAAAGTCTAAAGCAAAAGATGAACCTGGGAATGGAGAATACCTGTACATTTTTATCCCCTATGCAGCATGCAGAAAAGGAGTGTGGTTTCTGTTTCTCTGCCTCCCTGGGGGATTCACTGCTCCAAAGAAATGAACCCATCATACCTTATTCTTTACCTTTCTTATTTGCCTGTAACTCTGAGAATAAAAGCAACAGGCTTTTACAGTACAGCCAAACTTCAGACTGACCTGGTGAAGGGGGAACACTCCTCTGCAGCACTTCTGCTGCCATTGGGAGAGATTTTAACTGCATCCTCACCAGCAAAACCTTGGAACAATTTCAGTGCAGCAGAGCTGTTATAAATTCACGAGGCACGCAGAGCTCAGGGTGGGGCTTGTCCCAAATGGCAGTGTCACACAGCATCCATGGATCCCTTGGGCCAGCTCTCCAAGGCTGTGAACAAGAGCACACTGCCACTGCCCCCTCAGAGGCAGAGTGATCCCTTCTGCCTGCTGCCATTCCCCAGAAATGACGAATTCCATCACCACAGACAGCAGCTCCACCTGGCAAAGTGGGGAGGTAACAGGGAGGGTACAAATTGAACTCAGCTGCACTGGAAGTGCTTCAGCATCTACTTGCAGCAAGTCCTACAAGGGTACTTGTAAATGGTTTGGAGTTATTTTAGTGGGGATGATCTAATAGTCAGATTGGTTTTGCACAGATCATTGTTATAATGGGTAGCATGAAAAGGAGGGAGAATTATGCTTCCTCCTGAGCCTCTTATAATAAAGTTAATTTCATCAGGATAATCATTGCATGGGAGTACCCAACCCTGTGAAGACCTTTCTTTTCATGCATTAGTGAATTATGTTCTAATTCCTCATTATCAGTGATGGAAACACTATGCAGAAAACCCATCACACACAGATAATTTGGGACCATGCACCCATCTTTGCCAGCTGCCTCCTCCAAGGAGCTGCTGTGCTCCACGCTGTCCTCACATGCCTCAGCAGCACCTCAATTAACAATTCCCTGTATCATTACCTGGACTGAATTTATTCTTGATCTTTGACTCCTTAATACAGAAAAATGCAATAATAAAGCGACAGCCAGAGGGCTGGCTTTCCATAGATCATTCAGAATGTTTTTCTTTTCCAAATCTGAAGCCTTTAGAGACACTCCTACTCCACGGCTTATTGAGTCCTGTGGATGTTTCTTATCTCATCTGATTCTCCTTGTCTCATTCTGTCAGAGACCCTCCCTGTTGGATAAAGTCATCAGGTCTTTGAATAAGGAGAAACAATTTCTTTCCCTTGATTAACTGCATGACTTAATGCTATCAGCTCCATTAGGGGACAGGAGCATGAGACAGGCTATCAGGGAATCAAAGTCACTCACAGCAACACAAATCTCTGCAGCAGCACCATGAGGTTTGAATAATCAATTGCACATTCCCAGGGAGTTTGCCTCCAATAATAAAAATATTTCTTGCAGCTTTCAAAGGTATTGTACTGCACAGGAGATTGACAGTAAAAAACAAAATTCCTACAGCATCACTTCTTAGGTTATTTGCAGAGCTTGACACGGGTAAGGTGCAAATTTGGGGCAATTCAGAAATGAGAATATGGCATTATGAGAATGATATCTGTAAGTAATTGCAATTATTAAAATGAGATAAATTAACTGTGGCTCTATCTGGGTGCCACTGGTCAGGAGAGCACCTATTGCAGAGTGAACTCCCAGCTGCCTGAAGGCTGAGAGAGTCCTGCCCAGGTTTTCATTAACTAATAACTCAGTAAGTGCCTCTTGGTAAGTGTGAGGCCTAAGGCAGTGCTAACCTGCTCAGTGGTTGTTGGGCAGTTGAAAGAGAGCTGCCCACTGCACCAGGTGGGTGTTTTCAAGCCCCAGTTCTCCCTGTGGAGACACCACAGCTCGTGGTGGATGTGGCACACAAACCCTGACCTTTCCTGGAGCCCAAGGACAGCCAGTGCAACTCCAGTGCAGCTCCAGTGCAGCCCCAGTGCAGCCCCAGTGCAGCCCCAATCCCTCCTGCCTTGAGTTCCTGTGCCTCCAGCCCATGAGCTGCTGGGCTGCAGGGAGGGTGGGAAGTTTTGCTGGGGAGGAGACAAAGTGCAGTGTGCTGGCCAAGTCAGATAAGGATTTTGCTTTCAAACCAAGCAGTTTGGTTCAGTCACTGATACACACAGGCTATTTTTGTCTGATGGGATTCATCAGTCAGTTCTGGTACATCAGTATCCACGTCAAAACTGTCACATGTGGTAGATGTCTCAGGAAAAGGAACTAGGACTGATAAAGTCTAATAAGGCCAACCAGGACTTTGGAGAAACTCTGGAAATTTGAAGCCCAGGCCAAGAACCCAACTTGGTAAGTTCCTGTTTGAAATTAAAACCTTTGTACCAGCTCAGTCCCCGAAGCTTCCCAGAATAAATATCACTACAGCTACCAAGAAGATGGAGTGAACTGCAAAATAATTAAATTCATCATGTGCCAAGGGAAACCTGACTGATTGCTGCAGTGCTGATTAGTTGCTCCCCCTGCTCTGGAGAGCATTAGCATGAGAGCAGAAGGCACCTTTGATAGGCACTGAAATATCAAGGTTATCTCTTTGGCAGTGTGGCTGAGGTTATTGTCCCAGGAAAGACTTGTTTCATCTCATTATCACAACCTCTCCCCCTCCTGCTGCCCATACCTCTGTGAGGGTGAGGCATGACCACCCCAAACAAGAAACCAGGGCAGTCTGGGGCATTTCCAAACAACCATGGTTCCTGCTGCCTGCTGAGGACACTGCTCTCACACAGCTGGATGGTGCAGTAACTTACTCCACTCTGCAGCAGCTGCTTGCCAGAGATTAGGACTTTCAGCACTTTTTTTTTTTTTTTTTTAACTAAAAGAACTTACATCTTCAATTCCCAGTCAATTCTCAGCCCTGCTGAAGTTCAGCCATCTGACTGGAGCACACCAAACCTCATGTTTAGGAAATTCATATATATATGTAAGATATACTAATTTTCTGAAGCCCAGCCTCCAGGCCTTTTTCAAAGCTGCTCAGCTCCAGCCATCACATGCTGCAGGAGGAAGCAATAGGTCTCATACCCAAGTAGATTAACTCTCCAGAGCTTTTCTAATTAGAGACACCAGCTCCTTGCCAAGGAGATGTGCTTGCTGCAGCTTATTTTAGCTCTGCAGTTCTGACAAACCAGACACTTTTCTTCTTATGATCTTGTGTAATTGGAAGACAAACTTTTTCTGAATGATGAATGCTCAGAGACACCACTATTCATGAAGCAGCATGCTTTCATGATAAAAACAGATCTCCCAAATTATATCTTACCTGTAACAGAGAATTTGTCCCTGTAAATCCCAGGAGCAGAGAACAGTGCAGGTTGGCAGGAATCCCCACCCCAGCCCCTGCTCATGCTGGAGACAACCTCCACATCAGGTCAGGATGCTCAGGGCTGTGCCCAGGGAAGCTCTGGCTGTCTCCAAGGACAGAGGTTTCCCTGCCTCCCTGTGTCCCCATGGCAATGCCCTCACAGACAACAATTTTCCTATCTAAGCACAGTTCCACTTGCTGCAAACAGCTCATCATTGCCCTTTGCAGCTCAGAAGAGAGTCCATCTCTAGTCTCTGCAATTTCTCACTAGAATACATTATGTTTATTATTTGAATTGATCTTTGGTGCTCTCCACCTTTTAAGCTTTTAAAAACCAGGCTGTATTTAGTTGTGAGAGTTCCTGGGTAGAAACAGGAAGAGATGCTGCTCTACACGAGTAGAAGAGTAGAGGGCTAGGAACAAGGTGAACTGGGACCACAGCCCAAGCAAATACTCCTGCTAGGCAAAGGAATGTACATTTCCCAAGTTACCATTCCTTTCTGCTTTACTCAGAGGGGTGTTTGATGGGGCTCCCCAGGAGCAGAAGCACAGCTCCTGTCACCACAGAGCACCATGCCCCAGTCTCAGCAGAAATTCAGTGCCTCACCCAGACAGCAATGAGGAGTAACAGGCTTTCCTAACTCCTTTTGAGCTTCTTCCTTGTACTGGGACAGAGTTCACAGGAGTTTCTAGTCCTTTGTTCTTCCCCATATCAAAGGGGGGAAGAAAGATAAAACAGGTCAAAACCCCATTTTTCTTCCTCTCGCATGAGCTGTGAGCAGCTCCAGGCTCCCTGATGTGCAGCATGAGCAAATAGCCCCTTCAGTGGAGGAGCCAGCACATGCAGGCTGGGCTGGGCTGGCTTCTCTAAGGAGCAGTCCAAGAGCAGGACAGAGCCTGTTTCACTCAGGTGTTGTGGGGAATCCCAGCACAGAAATGAGATTTCCATTTGCCCTGCTGGTTTTGCTCCATGTGTGCCTCAACCCTCTGAGCTGAAATCAAGACCAGGACCTGCAGTGCCCAGCCTTCCCCAAGCTGATCTGTGGCAATCACAGAAACCAGGGAAAGGTGGGAGCAAACCAAAGGTCAATGTAATACAGAGGGTTTAATAGAGTTTTCTGTGCTTTTTCCCTTGGAAAACACTGGGGGCTCAGCCCTTTGTCTTAACACACCACTACAGGTTTTGGCAGGTATGTAATAGAAAAAATACCACAGGGACATTTTCTTGTTTCCCTCCCAACTGTCTTGGGAAAAAGTAGGTAGAGGAGTTTCAGCCATTGCCAACTGCTGTATTAAACCAATTGAATTTTGGGAAGCCCCAAAGCATTATTTGTAGCCACAAAAAGCACAGGTTATAACTAAGCCTTTCACGTCAGCAGACCACAGCAGGGCACTGAAGAAATGGTTGTGTACCTAAGTATGTTTGCATCCCATCTCAATACCAAGCATTAATTTAAAGTGTTAAATGCCCACAGCCCACACACAGAACTCTTCAAACTGCAGAAGGAGAAACAGCTGAGGTGAGCTGAATAACAACCCAGATGTGCACTTTGGTCTCTGCTTCCTGCAAAGTGAGCCCACAGGGACCCGATCCCATGGAATAAATGTCAAACCTCAGGTGAGAGGAACCCAAATCCCCCTCTCAACAGCCTCTACTGCCACCCACAGCTCCCCAAGAGTCAAACATGGGGGCTCTTTGTGACTCTGCATCATTTAAAAATTCAGCTGTTGATTCTAGCAGTCTGTCACATCACAGTATATTGCTCTTCTCTCTTTAGAACAGATAGTGTGGGGTGTGTAAAATAACAGACACCCCCTTTTCTCCTCTATTCAAGCTTTAAGTCCACAGGAAAAATCCTTGTTCCCCAAACCTTTGGATGCTGCTCTTACATGCAAGGTACAGGCTGAGACTCTGACCCTGAACCAGTTCCTTGTAGCACAAATTCAGCAGCAGCACCAAACCACACAGCAGCTCTTGTAATTTGCTTTCTACTAATTTACATTATACATTAATCTAACATTATACATCAATCAATAGGTGAGAAGATTTCACTGCTCACTGGTTATGAGGAACCGATTAAAGGAGTGATAAAGAAGATTAATTTATTACAGGATCTGCTAGGAGGCTAAATGCTTGCAGGAGGAAAGGAATTATTGACTTAGATTTAACAGAGGAATAATTCCCATTCATATATGTGTATATATATATATAATAAGGAATATATGGACCAAACAACTTTGGCACATGCTGTCAAGTGGGTTTGCTGGGCACAGACTGGAGATGAAGGATGGAAAAAAGGAGTAGAGACTTTCCTTCTCTTGCAACCCTCTGCACTGCTGGAAAAGCACCGCTGTTTTTCTCTGCATGCAGAGACTTAGAAGCCTTTAAGTGTTAAAAGGTAATAAAATCCCCAGCAATGAACCTCTGTGAGTTGCATTTCCATCAATCCCAGAGGCTCAGCAGAGGGCATGGGAGGGGACAGAGTGGCCAGTGTGGGTGGGTGGCAGCAGACAGCCCAGCACAGCATCAGACAGGGCACAGCCCCAGCTTGGCCAAGCAGCAGAGCCCATCCAGCAGCTGCACAGCTGCTTTTCAGTGTGCTGGGACATGGATGTGCCCCAACAGTACTTGCATCACTTCTACCCATCATGCCAACATCCAGGACTCACTTCTGCATCTACCAAGCCATGGTGGGCTTGCCCCTTAATTCAGGTACCTAAAAAAAGACCAGTTTTCCATTGGGATTTAACTGCAGCCTCACAAAAGCCTGACCACACGTGGTACCAGTGCCACTCATCACTGGGAGTTTGACCACACCAGCACAAGGAGGGACAGCCCCAGCAGAGCAAAGAACATTCACACACTAAGGCAGTGCCTGGGGACCACGATGGGCACTGACCTGCCCGTGGCTGTGTGTCCCTGGGTGTCCCTGTGTGCCAGGCTGTGTGCCAGGCTATGTCCCT
>WEIU01006277.1:904708-917221 GCA_013389925.1 Aegithalos caudatus | reverse complement strand
CAGGCTGTGTCCCTGTGTGCCAGGCTGTGTCCCTGTGTGCCAGTCTGTGTGTCCCAGTGTGCCAGGCTGTGTGTCCCTGTGTGCCAGGCTGTGCTCAGTGCTCATGGCACTCTCAGGATGGAGCAGGAGCCCCCAGTGTGAAAGGACTGGCACCACCCAAAGGGCTCAGCTGGATGCACTGGTGTTGGATGCACTGGTGTGGGATGCACTGGTGTGGGATGCACACACCTGGACAGGGAGCAATGGATACCCCCAGAACAGCACAGCAATGCCTTGGCTGCAGCCAGTTATGCTGCTCTCTCTGCTGTGCATTATCCATTTTAATGTTGCCCTGAAAGGAGGGAGCACAGCAGGTCAGCCAAGGAAAGTGGCAGTGCTGCTGTACAACCCAGGCCTCATTCCTTTGAAAACTCTTGTCAATCCAGTGCAAATCCTGTCAGTCAGGCCCTCACAGAACACAGTTCATGGAGATCCATTAATCCTTCACCCTGCTCACCATTGCTGCTGTTTTGTCTCACTAGTGCCACCTGTGCATTTTGGGCACAGCATCTCCCTCCCCACCAGCAACAGCTCCCCAGGGAAAAGCAGGACAGACTCAGGTCAGCCTCCTCCTCCTGACCAAGCATAGGTTGCTTAGAGCAATACAAATGCCCAAATTGAGCCCAGATACCTGGGGGCCTTAGCCTGTGCCTCTATCTGACTATTGATTCAGCTAGCACAGGGCAGCACCATGAGGAAAGCTGGAATATGGATGCTGCTCTGAGCCAAAGAGCCTGTCCTCAGCACAGCACTGTGGTCTGTCCCCAGCACAGCACCATGGTCTGTCCCCAACTCAGCACCGTGGTCTGTCCCCAGCACAGCACTGTGGTCTGTCCCCAACACAGCACTGTGGTCTGTCCCCAGCACAGCACTGTGGTCTGTTGGGTCACAGCATCCTTCATCTCTTTGCACATCAAGTCAAAATCTGTGAAATGCTGCAACAATCCTTTTCTCCCAACCTTCATCTGACTCTTCTTCAAGGCTGAATCTCCCCTCACAGTATCTTCAGTATTTGGAATTGTCTCATACTAACTGGCCTCTGTTTTAAAGCTTCAAAATGACAAAATAAAAAAGCCTCAACACCTAAAATAGCAATTATTTTAATTACTCATTCTGGATACAGAAAGACCATTAATTCTTTGAAGCCCTTGATTCAAAGGTATGGCTGTTATAAGCAGCACAACACACACTGCTGCCATGCCCTCTGCAGAACCTGGAGATGCTTCTCTATCCCAAATTATAGGAAATTAACATTTTCAAAAGCTTTTGAGTGTTCCCAGGCAGGAAGCATTACAGGAGGCAACAGAATCAGTATTATTTATATAGATCCCTTTATTACAAACTAGAACTCCACACTGTCACTGTAATAAAGCACTACCCACGAGGCCACTGAAAAACCTGAACAAAATCCTGTAATACAGGGTGAAATAAGAACAAAAGCAGGCAGCCTTTCAGATGCCTTGATGTTATCCCTTTAAAGGGAGCTGCCTTGACATATGCTGTGCATTGCAGGGGACTGGCATGTAAGCAGAGCACTCCACAACAGCCACAGGGCTTGAAAATCCACCTTTGCCTTCCCACCTGTATTTTCGGGTTTAATTCTTCCCATTTTGTTTTTCTACTGATGTGAATTTGTCTCTTTTGTTGGGGGATTTGGCAGTAAGAAATCCCAGGGGACAGCCCTGGCAGGTACAGCCTGATTTGAAGGCAATACTGAACAATCTTCATGTAGAAGATCCCTAACAGGGACAGATTGAGGCAAATTCCTCCTGAAAGAGCAGGCTACTGCTCTGCAGAACCCCACAAGCTACAATGTGCCCTCTCTTTTCAAGCAACCAGCTACAGAAATGACAGCAGCAGCACGTGCTGCAGAAACAAAGTCAAATATTGCCTGGCTCTGGACCCTGCCTGAAGGATGAGCAGCTTGTACCTGTGCAGCAGCTGGGGTTTGCATTGTGCTACCAGTGCTGCTGGCCTGGGCATGGGAGTGGGTTTACACCTATGGACCAGGTGGCTCTTTATTTTTAGGCACTGTCTTCTCAAAGGCAGTGCTCCAAGAGGAAAAGACCCCTTCCCTTGGCTCCACTGCAACAGGCAAGGCACACCCAGGGGACAGGGAAAACCAATATTGCTCGTGCTCTCACTGAGGGAGCTGCAGAGAGAAGCTTGTTAGTATTGATATAGAAACCCAAAACCAGGACACTCTGCCCCTCCTATTTGTAGAAGCAATAATTCTCTGTAGGTGCTTAAGGAATACAGAACAACCCTCAAATGCACGAAGTAACCTCATTTCAGATCTGGATCCATCCCAGGACACTTGTGGACAATTAACATCTGGTGATTTGCAGCAGAACTTTCAGTCAGCATCTCCATCATGCCCATGTGAGATGCTCAGGAGCAGAGGGCTGGCACAGGGAAAGGCTGAGCTGGGACTGCAGCACTGACACAGCCCCAGCCCCTGGGTGCCCTGCAGTGCCAGCCCAGCCCTGAGAAGGAAGGGCCTGCCAGGGTCTGCCAGCCCTGCCCTCCTGCTGTGGGACAGGCTGGGGCAGAGCCAGCTGGGACAGGCACACCCTGGCCAAGACAGACAAATTAAACCCCTCCAGAAGCACCCACTGAGTGGGGCCACCTAAAGCTGCTAGCTGTCACCAACAAGGTTGCTGTGTTTTAACTCTCAGTGTGTTCCACAGCACTGCTGGGACCTGCACCTCTGGGCAGAACCACTTCTCTTACGACAAACTCTCATTAAACAAACTCTTAAACAAGCAGATCTGAATTCTTCCCAGCAAGCATGAGGAGACCAGGTGCCAGGAAGATCCCTGAGAAGTTCAAGCCAACTATTAATACATTCAAAATGTATAGCAAGATCCATCTGAGGACTATGGATAAAGCTCTCTATAAACCAATACCTATAAATAAAGGGGTATCAGGGAAAGATCAGCTAAAGATCTACTAATCTGCATGTCATCAACCATGGAAAATAAAATGTCAAGTAAACCAGGTGTTTGGGTTTCATCAGTACATTGACAGAGACCTAAGCTTGAAGCAGACTTCCAGGTGCAGCAGCTTTTCAGTCTAAAAGTATTTTATAAAAGAAAAAAAGGCACTCAAATTATTTTTAAATTAGTTAACCGGTAGGTACTACACACTAAACAGACATGGAGCCAAATGGTTTCTGTCCTTGATCCAAGCCTTTTCAGTACATCCCTCAATTATGTGGGAAATGCACAAAGCCATGCTGGGTGCCAGGAACAGCATTTATGGTGGGAACAGATCTGGAAAACCAGGCAATATCCGTTTATTTGAGCAAAGTGCTCTCAATAGCTGCAAATGGCACAGTGCCTGTCTAAGGACTGAGCACATGGGTCATGCTAATCATACAGATAACAGCAATTAGGGAAAGGAAATGAGGAGGTTTGCACAGAACCAGCAGTACATGAGCTCCTCATGTGATGCTGCTTCTAAGAGGGGAAAAGCAATCCAGGGCTACATAAATAGGACATGAACCAGCAAGCACTGGGAAAGGGTGTTATTTCAGCATCCAGTATCCAAGATACCACTGCTCAATGCTGTGAGCAGCTCTGGTGACCATATTGCAAGGATAGGCCTGAAAATACATGAAGGATTCAGACAAGACTCTGAAGTCATATTGGCTCTGGAAAAGTTGCCTCACAGTAAGAGGCTTTTGTGGCTCAGGCTATGCAGCTTTCTCAAGAGGTGGCAGGGATAATTCAGCCCCAGTCTGCAATTACCCTGAGAAGAAGAAACTCTGACAGCAGGTGACTCCTGGCCCAGCCAAAAGGCCACACTGCAGAAGCAGTAAATGCAGCAAGCATTTTAAAGCAGAACCCTGGGCTCCATTCCACTCAGTGAGAAGCGTGAGTGACCTGAGGACAAAATGCCAGGCTGAAGTCAGGAGCCCAAAGCAGAAGGTGCAGGTGGAGTTTATATGTGCAGAGCTGGACCTCCTAGTTTGGACACACAAGTGAGAAGGGTGTGGGGGTCCTGCAGGTGGAAAACCCCTCCCAGTAGTGCTTAATGTCCCTCCCCAGCTGCCCCATCTCTGACCCATGTGTGGCACATCCCTTAGCAGTATCAAAATCTAGGTTAATGGCAGTGGGAAAAGTTCCTACGTGCTCCATGGAGAGTACCTGAGGAGCCAAGAGCTCAAGCTGCCTGCCAGGCCATTTGCAGCACAGGACAGAGATCTTTGGGGTTTATTCCTCATAGTGACACACCAACAGCCTGAGGATGGTTTGTGGCTGTGTAACTGTACCTTTCCACTGAGACCATTGCAGGATTCAATTAATCCAAAAAATGACAGCTCATAGCCAGGGAAGTGCCTCCAGCTGCCTCAGCAGAGCTGCCCAGCTGCCCCTGCCCAGGTCCACATGGTTTGCCTGACACCCACAGAGCCTCAGCAAAGTCACCGGGAGGGAGGAGCAGGACAAGCCCTCCCCACTGGCCACCTCACATCTGCAGAACTGCAGGTGCTGGAGCCAGCCTGAAGCAGAATTACTCATTTCTGCCCACAGAAGAGTGCACTGGGGTCAGGTTACCGTGCACAAGAGGAGCTCAGGAGGGCTCATCAAGCCTTTATGCCCAATTATACATAAATGAAGCAGCCTCTGCAGTCACAGGTCTGTTGTGCTTTCCCAAGCACCACAAGCACTTCCACCCAAACCTGTGCATGGATTAGCTGGGGGGGACCCTGCACATCATCCAATTAAAAGGAGGGGGGAAATCATGACAAAGCTCCAAAGTGATTAGGCAACGTTTCACATGTCAGAACAGCAGATTAAATTCAGGTCTGGCATTTGTTAGAATGCTTCTACTAAAAAGAAATGCAGGCTGGCATTATGACAGAGTGTATTGTAATGGAATCTGCAGCATCAGATCTTTTCCAGGCAAATCTACTAGTTACAATAAATTATCTAAAAAAATCAGTATTCATATAAGAATCTGTGTGCATCCACAAAATAGGAGTTGAAAATACATTAGGTTTAAAACAGTCTCAGGAAAAACTCATTTCAGTTAAATTCCCCCATATCCTGCCCTCTCAAATGACTGCAAAGAGCATCCGTACAATCTCAGAAATTCCATTATCTCCCTGTTCTCGTCATAAATTCAACAGTTTCTTTGATAAATTACATTCCTTTCTATTATATTATTTTAGTTAAAAGTACACATCAGACTCTTAATTAAAGCCCACACCTGTAAATTGGATTTTTATATATATAAATGGAATATATACATGTGTAGAATATAAATATAATACGTGCACATAGAGATGGGATCAGGATGTTCCATTACCAAAACAGCACTATCATTTCTACAGCTCTAAAAGAGCCTATTGTGATCTGTGATTTATGTGTTTGTGGGAGCTGTGCTTGTCACCCAGAGCTCCATGCCTCCTTCATTCCTCTGGTTAAAATAGATTAGTTTTTTTAGTTTGTCTGTGTGATAAGCTATTCTGGAAGAGTTATTCTTGTGTGGATGCCCTCAGTCTGAAATGAAATACTTTATCATTTTGATTTAGCTTTATCCATATGCTCAAAATTCCCCTATTCCACAGGAGGAAACCAAAGAATAAACTGAGCAGCAAGTTTGCTTCCAGTGCAAAAGTCCTAACATTGGTGTTGGGCTGGAAAAGCTCCTCAGTAACAAAGTGCCTTCACACATTGGCTGTACATGGGCACCCTCCTGGGTGCTCCAGCCAAGGGAAAAGGGGTGCAGGGGAACAGAGATCTGTACAAACACCATCACAGGGGTGAAAGGGAACAGAGATCTGCACAAACACCATCACAGGGGTGAAAGGGAACAGAGATCTGCACAAACACCATCACAGGGGTGAAAGGGAACAGAGTTCTGTACAAACACCATCACAAGGGTGAAAGGGAACAGAGTTCTGTACAAACACCATCACAAGGGTGAAAGGGAACAGAGTTCTGTACAAACACCATCACAAGGGTGAAAGGGAACAGAGTTCTGTACAAACACCATCACAAGGGTGAAAGGGAACAGAGTTCTGTACAAACACCATCACAAGGGTGAAAGGGAACAGAGTTCTGTACAAACACCATCACAAGGGTGAAAGGGAACAGAGTTCTGTACAAACACCATCACAAGGGTGAAAGGGAACAGAGTTCTGTACAAACACCATCACAAGGGTGAAAGGGAACAGAGTTCTGTACAAACACCATCACAAGGGTGAAAGGGAACAGAGTTCTGTACAAACACCATCACAAGGGTGAAAGGGAACAGAGTTCTGTACAAACACCATCACAAGGGTGAAAGGGAACAGAGTTCTGTACAAACACCATCACAAGGGTGAAAGGGAACAGAGTTCTGTACAAACACCATCACAAGGGTGAAAGGGAACAGAGTTCTGTACAAACACCATCACAAGGGTGAAAGGGAACAGAGTTCTGTACAAACACCATCACAGGGGTGAAAGGGAAGAGAGATCTGTAGAAACACCATCACAGGGGTGAAAGGGAACAGAGATCTGCACAAACACCATCACAGGGGTGCAGGGGAAGGGAGGTCTGTACAAACACCATCACAGGCTACAAGATTAGTCACCATTGTTCTTGTGTTCACCACACCTGTGAGGAAAACGCTGCCCTTGCAGCTGAGGTGTGTGTGGGAACACAGAAATTCCGGTATCCAAGGGATTTGGGTGCTCTCATCACAAACTTCCACCAAAAGCACACAGCAGTTCCAGGGACTTGCCCAGGTGCAGGACAGGAGGCTGTGACAGTGCAGGGAATTATCCTGAAAGTGGCCTAAGTCCAGCCTTGGACCTGGCCTTTGCAATGCTCCCACTTAACACTGAACTGGCTTCTTTAGGAAAGGTGTCACTACAAGACTTCCATTTTGTATGAGTTACTTAAAATCAGCTTATGCCAGGCATGTAGGAAATTCAGGAAAAGCACAGAAAGACCAGCCATGCAGTTTAGATTTCTTTTGCAATAGGTGGTGAGAGGGCAAGCCCTCAGGCTGCAAAGCAGCGTGGCTGCAGTTCCCCCTGGGCACACCCTGGACCCCTGGCACCCTGCATCCACACAAACACGGACACACGGAGCTGCCGTGCCCTGCCAGCAGGGCACAATTCATCTCTTCTCCATCGGCCAGCTGCGGCAGCAGCAGCACGGGGGGCAAAGCCAAGCCAGGGGACAGAGTGACACAAGTGACAGAGCTTTGCAGGGCTCGTGGCAGCTCCGGACGCTGCAGGAGCCGGTCCCACAGCCTCACCTGCCCCGGTGAGTCACGGCCATAGGTAGGTAGGTCAGCCCCGAGCCCAGCAGCCCCCAGAGCATCCCCCCGGGGGACGAGCAGCCCGTTCAAATTCTCTTTTCCCAGCCGGCTGAAATGAAAAACACAGCCGGGAGCTGTACAGACTTTTTATTTAACAAAAAAAGATAAAATGGAAATAAACTTTAGAATGACGTTAGCTAAAACTTTTTAAAATAAAACTTCCATTAAAAGGGGAGGCTGAAAGCAGATATTTCTGAAGCTGCCGCATCCTCCACAGCGCTCTCGCTTATCGCATCCCGAACCCCCGCCCCCGGAGGAGCCGCTGCCTCCCACTGCTCCAGCCTCGCCTGCCCTGCTCTAGTTAAAATAAAAGGGAAGGAACCCTGCCTGCAAACACAGGCTTGCCCGGAGCCCAGGCTCCCAACGATCGAGTCGCTCTGTCAGGTTAATTAGCACATAAATTAAGAAATGCTTTGCTCGCAGTAGTAGCAGGCACAGCCAGGGACCTCCTCGACACGGCACAGAAGGAAAACAGTGGGGATGGAAAGGAATGAAGCACCAGGGAGCCAGGACACAACTTTGTGTCATAACTGTGGCCCGTGGTGCAGAGTCTATCAATAACCAAAGCAAATTTAAAAATTCACCCTGTTTCTGTCATAGCAGATCCTTCTTCCTTGATCACATATCAAGTTTTCTGCTTTAAAAGTTAGGATATATTTTCCAAATATTTCCAAAATGGGCATTAAATTATGCTTCAACCACTCTCTTTCTGGAGCCAGACCATAGCTGGGAACCACCCTGAAGCTCCACCACCAGCAGGTCATCTCCTTCATCTCAGCCCCTGCCAGCACACCAGAAGGAACTGGTACATCTACAACCACCTTCCATCCCACACTGCCCCCTCATACCCAGTCAAGACATTTGCACAATGACAATATCTTATAAATGCTTATTTTTTTTATTATTTTTATTATTTTTATGAAGAACCATGAATTATATGCATCACTCAAAAGAAACCTAGAAAGTAAGGAGGCCAAAATGTGAGTGTTCACAATAGTGAAAAATTCCACTCAGCTGCCCAAAAGTTTCTCAAGGTTCCTTCTTACCTGAGCATGGCACCATCACTGAAAAGACTTGAAGAAACTTATTCTTCTGAATGCAGAAAAATGAAAAAAAAAAACTTACCAGTAATACTGAGCCAGCCTGCCAGAAAAAAAAAAAAAAATGGAAGACAAAAAAAATGATTAATGATGCCTTAATCTTCTAATGCAATAATTTCTGCCTTCAAGGGACTTCTGGTAAATAGCACAAAAATCTCACCAGGAAATTCCCAGACACATTAATCTCTCTGGGCCCTGGCAGGTTCTCTGTGCAGCAGATTGCAGTCAGAGGCTCCTCAGTGCAGCAAGGGGGCTGCAGACAGACATGAAAACTATTTCAGCTCTAAAAGCAGCACAGGTTCCAAGTCTGCTCCAGCTCCTACCACAGGGAACCCCATCTGGAGCTGTGCCACCCCCTGACACACCATCAGAATCCTGAAATTCCTGTTGTCCCCACATCAGCAGCTCCTCTCTGGAGCCTGAGGTTATTTCTGGTGCTCCACCATGGCATGTTCATGCCACCTCTGACTCACTACCCCTGTTTGCTCCATGTCAGGACAGCACAGCTCCTTCAAGTGACTCACATCCTGCATGACCAAGCCTGTGGTCCATCCCTGGTCCATCAGTCACACCTCCCAGCCAGCAGGACGAGTGACAGCCCACCAGGAGTGTTTCCATCACTCTCCTGCCTTCATCCCTGTGGGATAAGGAGGCCTGGGGGTAGCAGACACAACAGAATTTAAAGCTGCCTGAAGCAGGGTCAAGCAGCTCTGAAGAAAGAGTGGGTTCACCATGAACTGTGCTTTTCAGAGCAACTGTTAATTTTAGGAGGAGCATCAAGTGATGCAGATGAGGGTTGGAGCTGCAAGTCAAAGTGTCACACAAAACACAGTGCTTTGGGGAAGGGACCTGGCCAGGGAAGGGAAGGACAGGGGTGGAGAGAGAGGATGGGTACATGCATGTAGATAGGTAGGTTTTCTTTTGACACATCTTTGGTTAGTAGACACCAGAAGATTATGTAATTTAATTTACTTAAATCTCCTTGTTTGCACACTTTTCATCCTCTTCTCCCTTGCTTCATATAGCAGGCCTTGAGGGCATGGATTTGAAGGATTGGGCAGCAGCTTTACCAAACCATTTCCCACAGATTCTTGGCCCCAAACAGGCAACAACACTCAGGTGAACACTCAGGTGAACACCAAACAAAGAGGCACACGTGAGTTTGGCAAACTGAACTCATGCACATTGGCAAGAATCAGCTGTGCAAGAGCTGCCCACGCTAGAGGGACAGAGATTAAAGGGCAGACCTTTAGGAAGTGCCTCCAGACATGCAGGTAATGGTGCCAGGGATGAGTAACACAGGACAGGAAGCAGTGGGAGCTGGTACAGGAGCACCTGAGCTGTGCTCATACCATCACCCCAGGCAGCACACGTGGATTCCAGGGAGAACCACACCCTGTGACCATGGGCACGGGGCTGGCAAAGCCTGCCTTGAGAACTGCCACCCAGCACAGAGCTTGGAAAACATCCAAGGTGGGGATTTGTGCTGGGACAAGGCCATGGCCAGGTGCCCCAGCACAGGGAAAGGAGGGTCCCTGTAGATTGGGATGCTCTCCAAACATCCCATTTAAGCCAAGAAACTCCACAGTTTTACAATAAGCTATATAGGGAGTTGCATACACATCTTGCATATGTACCCTAGGCATCCCCAGATATCTGCAAAGAAACTTGACTGTCTCAGATTCTGAAATCCATACCATGAACTCAGACTGTTGTAAAGAGGGCACCAGTGGTATTCTGCTTCTATTGGGGATGCTGCCATTTAAATGCAGTTTAAAAATGCATGTTGCTGTTCCCACCTCCTCCATCTCTCTTCATACTTCCTCACTGCACTTCCTCCAGTCATTTCAGCACATCCCCATACATTCATTCATCATCCTCCCCAAGCTGCCTTTATTGGATCCTGTTTTGTATTTGGTGCTCTCAGACATTTCTCTTCATACCCAAGAATAACCAGGAAAATAAACCTGTGGAAGAGCATAAATTTGCCTTTAAAAGTAAAAACTTATTGCCCTGAGACAGTCCAGCAGTATGTCAGTATCTAACTAATGAGCATCCCTATTTTCTAACCTCTTTGCTTTGTCTACAAGCCTTTGAAGGCCAGGCTGTGTGACCTGGGGGACAAAAAGAGTGAACAAACTCAGATGGGCCGAACATCCAGTACCAGAAAGATTTGGAAGTACCTACAAGGACAAGAAACATGCAGGTGAGAGGTAGAAGTGGTTAAGGAGAATACTCAGCACATATTATCAGGTGAACATTGAGGGACCAGCAGAAGAAAAGACAGTTCTAAGTTCCCAGAGCTCATAAACTCTAAAAGGTCCCATTGATGTGATTTCTCTCCTCCCTTTCCTTTCCTGCCTATTCACGTAACCAGAGTTTGACAAAATTGCAACTCAAGTTCCAGGCTGTGGCTGTGAAACTTCCCCTGGGTGCTCATTTGCACAAGGCTTTAGCAGACTGCAGAGTGCCATCTAGATGGAGGAAGGAGGATGTGCTGGGGCCAGCCAGCTGCAGGCAGTAAATCCTTCAGGGGTGCCTCACAGAATGCCTACAAGATCTTTGAAGAGCAGCTCTTTGCACACTGCAGATTGTTTTGTGGCTATTTTTTTAAAAGTACTAAAATCCTCCAGTGGCTGAATGAGCAATGGTCTCAAATGGCTTGTGGGATGAGAAGAGAGCCCTTTTAGTTTAGCATTTGAATATTTATGCATTCTCATAGAGAAACATTTTAGCTCCTTATTTTTTCCAGGCTATTTAAGGTTCAGATGACCACTGAATGGGGACAATTTTTGATGCTGGGCTTCCAGACAGAGCCTCATTAAAGAACACATGGACCTGAATGGGGCGTTGCATGCAAAATAATGAATTTTTTACATATGTGCAAATATTTGCCTATGGAGAGGTATTGGAAGGCATAGACTCCGAGAGCTGTGGATTTTTAGTGCCTGTACCATAAGTGGAAAAATATTAATCTGAGATGACCACAGAGATGTGGTGGGCAGCAGCTGCTGCAGCAGAAGAGGCTTGCTCCAAGGGACAGTCCTCCCACAAAGCTGCAGCAAGAAACCAAACCACATCAACACCAAATTTCTGCTCTTCTGTGTCAAGGAAACAGCATTCTCATTTCTGTAGTATGAAAAGTGCAAGAAAGTCTCTCCTAAGCTCATACATTTCCCTTATACTCAGTGCATGATCCCTAACCCCAACCACCCCAGAACACCAGCAGCTCAGCTCCATAGCCCTTCACAAACAATATTAAAAACCTCCTAAACGTGCCTGTGCAGGACTGAAATGTGCCTTTGCTGACCAGGACAGCCCTTCTGGTGTAGATGAGGCTGAGATAAACTGGTGCTTGTGAAGGTCATCTGGGAGGGTGAAGTTCCCACTGACCTTGCTTGGCCTGAAAGCAGATCCTGCTGCCCCATCACCTCTGTTAAATCCTGCATGGAAATCACTCCACTGCTCCTTGCTGCCTGCCCTTGCCCAAGCTCACAAGATAACCTCAGGAAAAATTCAGCAGGAGGCTGAGCTGGGGACACAGCAAGCAGAATAAATGTGTTCACCTTTCCACTGTCAAAACCTGACCTGACAAATTCACCATTTAAACCGTGCAGCACTGAAACAAACCCGTGAAATGGTTTGGGTTAGAGGGAACCTTAAAGACCACCTCATTTCAACACCCCTGCCATGAGTAGGGACACCTTCCTCCATCCTAGGTTGTACCAAGCCCCTTCCAACCTGGCCTTAACCAGGAATGCCACAGCTTCTCTGGGAAACCTGTGCCAGGGCCTCACCACCCTCACAGAAACAACAGCCAAAAATCCGATCAAGAGTCCACATTTAAGGGACAGCAGCACAGAGCTGCCCTCAGAAGCACGATCATTTCTTTGGGAGTTATAAAACCAGGCACCAGCACAGCAATGTAATAAATAATAGAACCTGGTGAATAATGCAAATAAAACATTTTCTCTTCCTATTTTTCATGTTTCTAAATATATTTCCTTCTGTTGCTGTCAGGCCTATTCTGCTTTGCCTTTTATGCAGAGCAAAA
>WEIU01006277.1:881221-904682 GCA_013389925.1 Aegithalos caudatus | reverse complement strand
AAAAAATTGCAAAGGACTTGGGAGAGAAGCAACGGGGCTGCTGTCACCCCTGCCTTGTTCCCCCTTCCTGTGCCACACTCTGTCAGGACCAGGAAGCTGGGGGCTGGATTCAGATTCTTCAGGAAGGCTCTCCCAACCTGTAATTATGCTGACAGCACCACGAAAGCTTTGCTTTGGGTTTAATTAAGACTTATTAGACTTGAAAACAAACAGAACTTGGTTCTTTCCAGTATGACAGACCCTTTACATGTGCAAAGCAAAAAGGTGAGAACAAAAAAAGGATGGAAATTCAAAGAGGGGAAAAAAAGGGGAAAAAAAGAGGTCTGTGTCCAGCATTTTGAGTCATGGAGCCCTTCATGAGCATCACACCTGGAGATGTGGCCAGAGGGACAGAGCCTGACTCAGAGCTGCTCACCCCCTGCTTAGGAGCCACTTGCACACTGCTCCCCAGTATGCTGTGGTCAGTGCTGTGAAGCAGGAGGGACATTCAGCCTTTCAGAGTGTCTGGTGGCTGAGAGATGGGGCAGGAGGAGAGGAGCACATACAGGTTTGTGGGGTGAGGGGCTGCACTTCCACAGCTGCAGAGAGAATGCACAACCTGAGCTTGCCTCGGTCAGCTTCAATGTCACCTTAGTTTGTGTGCTGAATGCCTAATGTCGGTGCAGAAAAAGGACACCGAGGCAGAGTTTTTCAAAAAGACACTCGCAGGAGCTGCACCAGACACCAGCAGATGAAGTTCAAAGGAAAGGGGCAGGTTCCCACCTGGTGCAAGCGGATTTCCCTTTCCCCAGAGAGACACAGACAATAAATGCAGTTCATTCACTCTTTTCACAGACTCTTTTCTCACATGAAGAGCAGAAGATGATGAGAGTGTGTGCGGAGCTGCAGCAAAATCCCGTCCCTCGGCAGCGCCCGTGTGCTGAGCCCAGCACAGCTGCTGGAGTGCCAGTGCCCTCTCCTGTTCAGTGTGCACCAGCTTCCCTGCTCCATCCTCGGCACGTCTGCACGCCTCCAGAGGCTGGGGAAACCTTCCCAGCCTGACATCCTGCTCACAGCCCGTTAAAAATGGTATTTGTAAGGTTAAGGGAAATGTGAAAATGCTGCAGAATTTCCGTGGACGCTGTGTCCTCTTTGCTGCAGCCCAGAAGGGTTATAGCTTGCATCGGGCCATTTAGGGAGAAATAATCCTCAAACTATCCCATGTCATTATGTACAGCAGCTTTGCATCTTCTTTCCAGAGCACATCTTCAGTGACATTCACTGTTACTCTGTGTGGCTGTAACTTGAACTCCAGCCACTGCCAGATGTATTCACAAAGTCACAGAGGAGAAAACCGAAGCCAAAGGGAGTCATCGGGGGCTCTGACTTTGGGGTTTATCCTCCCACCCTGCCTGGACAGTTTTCCAAACTTTCTACACTGTCCTGTAATTACAACAGCACAGATTTTTCCTCATTTTACTGCAGTATTAAAAGCTGTGGTGCTGCTACAGAGTGTTTCCAAACAGCTCTCCTCTCAGCCCAAGGATCTCTGAAGGGGAGCTCTGATGAAGTTTTCTGGTCTGATATTATTAAGCATCCTAAAGCAGCTGAAGGAATGAAAAGAATGAGTAGCAAACCTTTCCATTAATGGAAAGTGGGAATATTCCCAGGGACACAGTTCCTCTGGTGCCTTTAGAATTGTTATTGATGTGTCAACACAGGGAACAGTTCTTCCTCCTCCTGAATCACCACTGCCTGGAGCTGTGCTGTAACGTGGGAATTCCAGGCACCAGGTTACTACAATGAATGAAGGTCTGCAAATCCCATCCTTGAGAGAGCTCACACCTAATGACACATGACAACACAACCCCTAATGGCTTAAAACTAAGACAGAAAGAACCCAAGGCTCCTCAAAGCAAGCTCAGCTGAGCAAGGTTTCTGGCAAGAGCAAACTGAGTGGTGAGGGCCCCCCATTCAAGCAGGATTTCCTAGTTCCTGACCTGTCCTTGTAAGCCCAGCAATCACCTTTCAGCAGTTACCTTTCCTCCAGCCTCCCCTCAGTGCCACAGGGCCCACACAGGGCCAGGGCCACCCATCAGCTCAGGAAGGAGAGGGGTGACACAGGGGTGACACAGGAACTGCTGAGACCATCCCAGCCCTCCCCAGAGCACATTGACCAGACTGACAGAGACAACCCTGATCAGCCAAATACAGGGAGAGCAAAAAAACACCCCAGTTAGGCAGAGTAGGAACATGTTTAGTTCATCTCAGCTTTAAGAAGCTTACAAGCACCCTTGTGCAGGAAGGAGGAGCTCCTTGAGACCCCTCTGGGCAGAGCATGGCTTTGGTGGCACCTCTGTCACCAGCACCAAGAGAAATTGCCCTACAGGGAGCCAGCGGTGCACAGTGCCTCCTGGCAAAGTCAGGCTCTCCTCCAGGCGATGCTGGGCCATCTGAAAGCCAAATTGCTCTAACTGGAGCAATACCAGTTTGCCCAAATGAAAACCAGGGCTCAGGTGAGAGGGCAGAAAGAGCTCACCCTGTAAAGTGACTCTCGTGCCCCTCTCACTGTCTCAGTTATTCTCACCAGCACCAAGCAGCAATGAATGACAAGAGCAGGGCCTCTGTGATCATAGATGAGTGATCTGACATGATGTGTTATTGCTTATATTTCCTCTATGTTTTTCTCCAAGTAAAATTAATAAGATCAGACAAAATTTCGTACCAAAATATTGCCCAGGATGTCAGTGGCACTATATTTATACAGTAACTCACCTTAAAAGATGTATTAACCTGTACAGTAGCTTAAATTAATTCTGCTTTCTGTTCTGGCAGACAGATACAAATACAGCTGCTCTGCTATCAGCTGCCAAGTCTCCTGTCACTACTCTTCTATAAACTCATTTGCTGGCAGCTCCTGCTGGGAGCAGGGACCTGGTGTGGTGTTCACAGGGGTCACAGGAGAGCAAGGCCACTCTGCAGCCCCTGGGTGACACCACAGAGCCCTGCTCCAGCCAAAGGGCAAAGCTCAGAGCACAGAGCACCTGTACCTCAGTGGTGTCACCCAAGGGGTACCCACAGCCCCTCACATGCAGATTTGGACATCTCTAACTTCATTTTTCTGCAGCTTAGGTCTATGAAAGAAAACTAATCTGTCTCAGTTTGGATGCTCACACAAAACCCATCAGTATACCAGGGTTTTTTCAGAGATGATTTTGGGCTTTGTCAGTTCTTTACATAACATATGCTCACACTGCAATAATTAGGACCAGATCTGGAACTTGCTGAAAGCCAGCTGGGGAATGGGGATTTATCCAAGAACAAGTTTTGGGACTCTTACAAAACAAGGGAGATGTTGCATCAAAGTAAACTGAAGTTTAGAAGACACTAAAGGTGTTTTCCACACCACAAACTGCAGTGGTTGGAGTCCAAAGTGGGTTATATGCAATGACTTGTGGCTGTTACTCCAAATTCCCAGTTTATAGGAGCCCTGCTGTACCACTCTGGGGAAAAGCCCACCAAGGGACTTCCATGTTCACCATCTGTGGATGCCAGACAGACATGCAAGCAGGAAGCAATGCCCCCTGAGCAAATCAGTCCCAAAGTAAAATAAGGGAAATACATACACCATACACCCAGGAGCCTACCTGTACTGAAATTCACCTTCATCAGGCCAATGACGGCCAGTTTCAGGCCAATTTCATCTGTGAAATCATCTCCAGTTTGGGAGATGTTTGGGGTCTTCTGGCCTGAAGCAGCAGCAGCTGAGCTGGAGCTTCCTAGAGCTGGTCTATGTGCTGTAGGTGTGGGTATCCCCTCCTGCTGCAGGGCACCAGGCAGTTCAGCCCAGGGAGGATGGAGCATCCCTCAGGAGGTGACACACACGTGACACTGCAGAGCAAATCCTGCACAGGCTCTGTGGCAAATCCACCCCACAACTCTGCTCCAAGCTCTGCCTGGCTGCTAAGAGAAGCTGCTGGTGGTTTCCTTTCTTTGGGACACAGACATTAATTAATCAATGACTTTAAAGCCATTTATGGCACTAAAGGTCTCTCCTGAAATTTCTAGTTATAGCTGATGCCTGTACCTGGCAAGCTGCTTTCCTCTCTGCAGATAGTCTGTGTTTTTCTTCCATCTCCTCTGCAATGAGCTTTGAGGTCCATGTGCTTGGGGTGAATTTAGGCAATAATTACCCTTGTGAAATGTCACCACACAGGACAGGGACTTGCTGAGGTACAATGTCACCACTGCAGGGACAACACCACTCCTCACAGTCCCCATCCCAAAAGCCTCCCCAGTAAAGCACTCACTTCTCTTCTTTTGTGGCCCCAAAGCATCACTTCACAGTATGATATAACTCTATAAATAAAGACACAATGTACAATACTTGCGATAACCAAATTGCTTTCATAACAAATTGCTAGCAGCCTCTGAAATCTCTAAATACCCAAAAGTAGAAAGCATTTAATTGCACTCTGAATCACTGATGGATTTTGGTCCATCTGTAATACTTAAACTGAGTAGTTATCTCCAATAGCTACATCCATATTAACAAATAAGGAAAAAAGTCGAGTCCCAAGCACACTGAAATCAATACAGCTTTAAATGTACTCATTTGAGATGAATCTCAACCCCTCACACATTAAAAAGTGCCAGCTCAACATTTTTCTAGGAACTGAATCACCTTCCCACCAGCCCCACAGGACTCCAAAAGAGTGCTTCAGAGAAGTGGAAAATGTCCAAGAAGCCTTAAAAATGGGGAAAAAACCTCAGGGTGGCAACAATGAGTAATTTCTGCCATTCAGTTCCAAAGGTAAGGCAAAAACAGGGGCTACCCAAAAGAAAATTCAGGGAACTATCCACTGAAAGGCTCCTTAGTGTGCAGTCTTCTGCTTTCTTTCAAAGGGAAGAATATTTTCTTCCAACTTCACATAATTTTGGAACATGAAAAACAAAAGAAGAAACCAAAACCAGTGTAGCAAGTCAGATGAGTAAATACTGGCATTTGCTAATATTTATTAATTGTAAATAAACAGTGAGTCCCAAAGCCTTGGTGTAAAACCAAGTAGCTCTAAATCTGCCCCACTGCATGCAGCAGTACAAGGCACAGACATGTTCACTCCAGGATTATTTTGCATGTTTTAAGTCATGTCTCCTCTCCTGAGAACACCCTAAGGTTTGATCAACCCTAAGCTTACATCAAAAGAGAAGAAGGTTTTAGAAGCTGTGTAAAGGATTGATTTGTCAGAAATGGAGGAGGGAAAGTTACCTGCATGGACTAATAAGTTTATAAGGCTTCCCAAAAGAACATATCAAACCATTTGATCTTCTAATATCTGATCCATAGTTCATTCTACAGCCACAGCACATGAAAAATACATCAGAATCTGTGCTCTAAGTTGCTGAAGTTCATCAAAATCAATAGGAAACCTGGAAAAAAGCATTGCTCCCAGTGAGATGAAAACACCGAATTCCTGCTGGCCCTTTGGTGGACTTTGTCTCACAACTGTACACTATGGACTGTACAGATAATCTCAACACAGACTTATTCAAAACACTGAAAAATTAGAGGATGTGAGGAAAGGAAAGAATGACAGAAAAGGGGAGGTGTTGCTCAGTGAAAGCAGAGTAAGGAGATTCCACAGGGGGGCACAAGGGGGAACCAATTTGCCAGAATGAAATGCAGATCCACAGCTCTGGTTCTGTGGTTAAATATGGTTATAAATGGTTAAAAATAATATTAAAAAAACAGTTTAAAAATGCACTTGCTTGTTTGAGGCAGCCATATCTCCTGTTCTGAAGCCCACATGCATCTCAGAGGCCATTCCTTCAACCAGGAGGGGCACAATAACACCCCTGTACTACTGATCTGGATTACTCAGTGCCTGCTGTATCCAAACCAAAGATGCCAAACAGCCCTGGCAGCCCCTCACCTGGCTCCAGGATAGACAGGAGGGATTTCACACTGTTTATTTATTTAACCAGGAATTTGAGCTCAGAGCTTTACCTCACTAAGGTAAGCTCAGGGAAAACCCACATGGTGACAGCACACTCAGTCAGGCTCCAGTTAGCTGCAGAGAAGTGACTCCTGTTTCCTGGGCTTCACAAACATGGAGTCTGTGAAAATAGTCTGTAAAATGGGATTTCAGTTACACCTGAGCTGGGACTATTAAAAAAAAATCCTTTTGCTTTGAAGTCCTTGATGCAGGGCCAGAGCCATTAGTGTGGATTCAAGCTCTGGAATGATTTTGGTTTGGGGTGAACATCTGTTCCCTCCCTGTGCCCCTCAGGCTGGGCAGGAGCCAGCCTGGCTTTGGCTCCTGTTCCCTCTAAGGGTGTGTGAAAACTCCTTGGATTGGCAGAGCAGAGCTGTTTGACACAAAAACAAAGCTGGCAGTACAGCCCAGTACACCTGCCACAAGTTTGCTGCAGAGGGGCTTCAGCTCAGAGTGACCGTGGCCATCTCTGACCCCTTCCACACCCCCTGAGCCCTGACAGTCTGCACAGGGCCAAAAAAACAACAACCAGGCCAACCTGCCCAGCCAGGGGCAAGAGGCTGCTGTGAGCCCAGGGCAGGTCACTGCACCTGCAGCACCTGCAGCACCTGCAGCACCTGGGAGCTCATGGCAAGGCCAGAAACCAAGCCCTATGTCCCCAACACCACACTGACACCTCCAACAGGGCTCCTCTGCAGTCCTTTAGCAGCTTTTTCCTTGGAATAACACCTGCAGTAAGGTGGTCTGTCCGTGTTTAACCCCCAAATGTGGCTCAGCCCTGGCCTGGCTGCCAGGAGCCCTGCAGGAGCAAACCCTGCACAGCAGGCTGTGTACAGTGATAAGGCAGTGGGACAGTGAGATAAGGCTGTGGGGCAGTGTGATAAGCCATGGGCAGTGTGATAAGGCCATGGGCAGTGTGATAAGCCGTGGACAGTGTGATAAGGCTGTGGCTGCCCATGGCCAGCAGCGAGGCTCTGCTGGCTCACACCCTAGATGGCAGCAGCACCCAAGGAATGGGCTGGGAAACCCAAATCTGCCCGTGCCTGATGGGGTTTCACATTCACATAAATCTCATCTGAAGGCTTCCAACTGAAAAGAAATTATTCTGGAAACCTGAGCAAAAGGAGCAGGATGTGAAGGGGGAGCATCTGGAGGCTGGGAACTGAGGAGTCAGATCCCCTCACACCAGCACAGAGCCCCTTCTGCCAGGCAGCCTGCAAAGATCACAGGGACACTGCTCTCTTGTCACCAACACACTGACCTGGCACAGAAATGGCAACAGAGCTGCTGAGAAGGGCTAACTGGGAGGGCTGAACCACTGGGGAGAGGTGACACCCTTGGCATGGGGAAACCTTAGCCTATTTCTCTGTGTAATCCTTTCTAAGCCATACTCACACCTTACAATAATTGTGCTGGTTTCAGTACTGGTGCACCTCCTGCCCAGCTCCCTGATGGTTTCTCAATACCCAGACAAGAGGACAATCCTAGCCCAGGAGCACAGACCTGGCACAGGGCACACAGGGGGAGATGGCTGCATAGGACAGGGCTGGGCAGCAGGAGCTGCAGGGACATTCCCATTGCATCCCCCCAGGAGCAGTGGATGCACACCCTGTGATTATTTTCCCAGGAGCACAGGGTAGCAGGCAATGCTGGGTGCCATTCCCAAGCTGACACACAGGACAGGCACTGCACAGCACCCACTTCACTCTGCAAGCTGACGGAGACCTTCAGAGAGCCCAGAAAAGTCAGACTCTTCTCTCCCTGCCCATGCTGGCACTCCAGTGCTCCTGCAAACTCTGCAGTACTGCAGTCAGGGCTGCAGTGAACTCCTGGGAGTTCACTCTACTCCACCCCTCATTCTGAAGAAACATTAATATTTTAGCATCGATGACTATGGATTTTCTTTTTCCATCTTGCATTTCTTGAGCACATCCCGTATGCAAACAAACCTGAGAGAGAAGACAAGAGAGCAAATAATGTTGTTTAATTTGCAATGTATTACCAGTTTCATGATGTGAAATGCTAAGCCTGGACTTTTTCACATGGATTAAGTGTCACTGTGGCAGATAATGGACACAATATATCTACAAATGAGAAACAGAATGAGATACAAGTAGCAGAACTGGGAAAGCATGGCTCCATCCACTGCCTCATGCATCTCCCTGCAGCAACCCAGGCAGCACTCACTGGGCTGGGCAGTGCCACAGGTTTTATCAATCACCTGAACAGCATCTTGGCCATCTTGTCACCCATTTCACTGCTGCCTGAGAAAAGTTAACTTCAGGCTAGCTATTCAGGAGTTACTCTTGTATAATAAAGTCATGATTATGGAGATTACACCAGCTCTACTGATATATTTGAAAGTTTAAATGCAGGAAACACACAGGATTAACGAAAAGTGACAGTTTCAGCTCTGAGGGCCTGCAAAGTTGCCTTCAGCCACTGAAAAAGTAGGCAAAGCAGGCTGTCAGGATGGGTTTTTATCTTTATAAAGGCAAGATGACAGCATCAACTGTGCTTCTAAGGATACAAACACAGCTAGCAAATTCAAGATTTTCTGTTGTACAGTCCTGTTCATCTGATAAACTTAGGAGCTCATCAGCTAAAAAAGCATTGATTCCCCACCAGTCACAGGAGCAGGCAAAGGCACTGTTAGGAGGCAAACCCACAGGGGAGGGATGCAGCCCTTCCATCACACAGGGCAGAGCATCTCTTGGCACAACCTGCTGGATGCCACATTCCAAAAAAAAAAAAATCTGTGCTAAAACACGAGAACTCTGGACCCTGGGAGAGCCAGGACTCCTTCCCCACACCTCATACACATCTTCCCTTTTCTCTGCCTGCTAACACAGGACAAATGCTGCTTTTTAAAAAATATTTAGGCAGCAGCTGGATCACTGCCACATTATGGGCATGCTCCAGAGTGAGGCTTCCAAACAAATAGGGGCTTCACCAGCACATGGGACTAACATGAGATCCCTGTAATATTGGAGAGGATTCGTGCCTCCTGCTCTCCACCTGCAAAGATCAGTGAGCTGCAGCACAGCCACCCCTGGCAGGTTCACCCCTCTTCTTTCCTGTGAGGCTCCAGCATGGGAAGAAGCTCCTCCAGTTCATTCCCAAGCAGTGGAAGTTGGCAAGGCTCCACAAAGCAGCTGAAGATCTGGCTCCACTTGATAGTTTTATCTGAGATCATGATGAGCTTGACTAGAGGGTGCCAGCTGGATTGCTCTGGGGAACCGTATTTATAGATAACACTTGAAAGGGCAAGTTCAAGGTGATGGCTCCTGGTGGTCCTTTTTTGTATTCCTTCAAGAGATCCTTATTCACACCTACTCAAGTGCTTGGCAGGCAGGTTGGAAAGGCAGCAGATGAGAGCCCCCGGTGCTTTGTGCTTTTTCCAGCCTCCTGGCAGGAGCACTGCTGCCATCTTGCCCTGCACCACAGGCCAGGGACAGCTGACATGTAGCTGCACATTCTTCAGACCAAACCTTCATTTTTGTGGTCAGAACACTTTGGGTTTTTTTTTTTCCTCAGAGCAATGAGATTCTCAGTGCAGCAAGAGCAGATCACCACATTTTAGAGCCATCATCTGCTTGCCTCTGAGCACAGCACTTGTTACTTGACTCTGGGCATTTTGTTTCACAAAGAACATTGCAAAATCACTGGCAAGACTCACCTGAAGAAATATTTTTGTTTGCTGAAGGACTGGTTTTTGAAGGGGTAAAGGGACTAGGCATAGCAGCTAAATAATCCCAAGGGTTCTTTGCATTGTTTAAAAAAAACTTGGGAGATATTTTAAAGCATCAGCACCACTCCCATGAAATCCCCTGTGACACAGAGATGCCTCCACTGAGCCTAAACCACGAACCAAAGCCAAAGGCTTAAAAAGGAGGAAGGATTCCCCTGCATACCATTGCATCAGGGCTTTATTTGGGAACTTAGGCCACTCAGCCTTGTGCAGCTCTAAGTCCTACTGCACATGGACCATTGTAAAAATGACTTTTTGAAGTCACCCAAGCCATCCATTGGCAACTACAGCCAACACTGAGCCAGGGCCAGCAGGAATACAAACCTACCCCAGCCTAAGCCCTGAGCTATTGTGGCTGAGGGCAATGAGAGCTCACAGAAAATTCCCTTCACCTTCCAACACTCCTGTACCACCCCTTACACATCACTTATTCCTTCTATTTTTCAGCATCTCCTGCTGACTATCTGTGCATAGTCTGGGCTCACTCAGGCTTTGGAACAACTCCCAAAAAACCTGAATTTCTGGAGATTTTAGGCTGAAACAGAATAACTAATCTGGGGTCTAGTTTTCAGGCAATATCCTAGGTTTATGCAAAACAATTTCAAGAAGCCAACAGCCCACTTGGTGCTTTTCTGAGACATTGTCCAGTAAGTACAAAGTTTTAGACCTTTATAACAGTCTTAAGTTCAGGGGTTAGGGTCTCTTAATAAGTCATAGAAGAAACAGACATAACAACAGTCAGAGCCTTCACTGATTATGTATCTAATCCTCAGTGATCTGCCCTTTCCCCATATCAAATCACATCAGAATGCACACTAACAGAATCCAAGATATACAACATTTCACTCCCCAGGTCACTGTATCAGCTGCCAACCTGCCTGAACAGGAATGAGGAGGAGGCTTGGCCTTAATACAGAACCAGTGAGAAACTTTTAATTGCCATTTCAGCCCTTAGAAAATGGCATTTTTATGCCTTTATCAAAACCAGGCTCTGGCAGAGGTTCTCCTTCCTTTAGAGGTGATGCTCACATCATGTGACACAAACTCCAGCACACACCTGCACCTCCCCAATCCAGCCCCAATCCAACAGTTACTTCAAAGCTCATGAAATGTGCAAGATGGAGACAAGAAATCCACATAGTTAAATTTGGGACTGGTTTCTGCTTTGAAGGGCTACCTATACTTAGGAGCAGCAATTTTGATGACAGCCTTTTAGCTTCCAGAGGAGCATTTGCCTCACAGGAAAGGAAAATTCATTTTTTCTTGTCAGTGGTCAGGGTCTTTGAGCAGCAGGTATGGCTTGGCAGCAAGGACAGCAGTGCCTTTTACCCCCTCACAGATAAAATGGTGTTGAGAATGTCAGGACAGAGCAAATCTTAAATTCAGGTGGAAATGGAGCCTGGGAGGCTACCTGCTCCAATCTCTGCCCAGAGCAGGTCCCACAACAGGTTGGAGTCTGCAATTTCTTCAGGGGTGGAAGCCCCACAACCTGCAGGCAATCCAAGATTATGTTAACTTGGAAAAACCACCACAAATCATGCAAAAGCACTTACCAGAAACACCTGGACCTTCAGACAGGCTGTGCTCAGCACAGGGAGAAGCTTCTTGGGTATGGTACTTCTGACTACATCAGAAGCTGTTACAGAGCAAGCAATGGCAGATGAATCAGTTTTTAATTAATAATCTCAGACTCCAAATGAGTTGCATCCCTGCAACTGGAAGCACACAAGCCTCTGCAGCTACAACATTCAGAGCATCTTCAGCAGATTCCTGCTCTGAAAACTGCAATCACTTAAAGACTTGAAAATTCATTTCAGCAGCAAGACACACGTCTTCAGTGATTCACATTAAGGACAACAATTTCTCTAAGGAGAGGAAAAAAGCCTGCCTACCCCATGGGAGATCACAGATGCTCTTTTCACAGGAAGTAATTTAAATGTAGCCAGGAAAAAGCAGGTTTCACTTAGTGAGCTTTTTCAGCAGAAAAGCTTAGAGATGAAAGCAAAAATACAAATTATAGTTCCCTCAGTAGAATAAACAGTTGGATTACTGGCAGGGCATTCAATGCAAGTCTCTAGAAGATGGTCCCTCTCAGCTGAGAAGTTCATTCACCTCTAAGCACAAACCACGTATTTCTTTTTGTTGTGGCTTTCAGAGAAAACAGAAAAACGGGTATTAGAACACTTCTGTTGAAGACAGCATTAGTTATCTTTGGCTGTATTCTATGAAATAGATATGGCAATATCACTCCTGTAAACTTATGGCAAAGCTCTCTTCCCAGAACTTTGAAATTTGAAATATATTCAAAAAAGCACAGCAGGCACATTTTAAAAACAGCCACAAGACTGGCCTAAAGCATGCTGAAGAGATTTTTGTGGTTTGAAAGTGATCTAGAGACCATCATTTTGCAGAGAGGTAACACTAGACACTATGAGTTATTAATTACATAAGATCAAGTAATTACTCACTTAAACAGCAGAACCTTGTATTTTCTCCCCATCTTGACCTCACATACCCCATATTACAGATGGTACCTAAAGGAATTCACTTCAAAACAAGAAAGCTAGGTTGAAACAGCAATATAAAAATGGAAATTCCCAGGCAAGTATCAAGGTCTAACCTCTGGGCTGGGCAGCACTGGCCTGTTCTGTGAGCACAGGCACACAGGGCTGCATGGGCAGGAGCTGGATGTGGCCCTCTCAGAACTCCAGTAGAAACAGGACAACTTTAAATGCAAACATTTTGGATTCTCTGCTTTGATGTTTTATAAAAAACACACCAGATGTTCAAAGTACAAAAAAGAAAAAAAAAAATCCTGTGGCTTGAGTTTTGGAGCTGGAAAAGCATTGTGAGTTTTTCTAAGATGTAAAGTTGTTACACCATGACAACACCAACATGGACCCCAGGATTCCCCTTCGTGCACAGCTTGCTGTTCTACAGCATTCAGAGACAACTTCACCTTAAAATAAATCTGATAGAAGAACAGTGAGATGTTACAAAGCATAATTAAGACTGGTCTTATATGCTGTTTTAACCAGCTGATCGATGCATTTAATACTGAATTTAAAGATTTTCTACAAGGCAGTGTCTGCCCAAAGGGCTCACAGCAGCTTCCATGGGGACCCTCCTCCCTCCCATCCCACTGCAGGCAATGAACAGTCCTGGTGCTCCACAACCCTGGTAACTGCTGGGACAGCAGCACCAGCCAGTCACATGGGGAATGCTGCAACACTTGGCTTCCACCTCTTTTCTAAAAGCCCCCAGAGGCAGGAGATGCTTCCCTCTCCACAGAAGGGACTCTGGTTGTTTATTCACTGCAGCCCCTGTGTTGTCCTTTTGGGAGAGTCTGAGAGGGCCCAGTGGGACCAGGGCAGCAGAAAGCAGCAGGGCTGACTCTGGGCTCAGAGGGAATTCCCCAGGCTCCATCTATCCCCAGGAGCCCCGTGCACAGGCAGGGAGTGCCAGGGCCTTGGCCCTGACCTTGCACAAGCAGAGGCTCTGGAATGAGCAGCCCACGGGCCTTGTGGCCATCCCACACAACCACATCAGCCCCACCTGGAGCAGGGAGAACACAGAACACATCAGGCACGCATTCCTCATCTCTGCCAAAGGATTACTTAGCTCTAGGCTAGTAATTGAAAGATGCTGGGTTTTAGAAGCCATTAAAGAATCCTTCTAAATTCCTGTTGGAACATTTCAGCGGCTAAGTAAGTGAAAAAATGTTAACGTTAATTAAAAAGATACTTTTGAAACTTGAAAGCTCCTATGACAAAAAGCTTTCCTTCATAATGGAATTCTAAAACCTGCTGATAAAGCAAGTGGAAAATAGTTTGCAGGTTTAGGGATACCCACATGAAGCAGGAAATGCTGCTAATTAAAGCACCTGATTTCACTTAAGACCAAAGAGCATTGCAAAAGACTGGAAAGCTCTGCTATTGAAGTCAACAACACTTAACTTCCTAACCTATACCACTTAAATCTCTTTAAGATCCTTCTTGTAAGTATTAGTGATGTAGAAGTCTGCAGAACATCTTGTACAAATGTAGCACACCCGTTTTTTGTACCATCATTAGTCCAAGGAGACCAAACAAAAACCTGTAAGCTACACCAAACAGCTACCAGCAAAGTGATCCACACAGCTCACACTAATCACATCTTGTCTGGGATTACCCAGGGACTGTATTGTTCACAAACTTAAAAGAACTACAAAGCAGTCTGATTAGTTGTATTTTTTTTTATTAGGTTTATTATGACTTAGAGTTTCTATTACTCCAGCTGGGTAAACCACATTTGAAAGTAAGTTTAACTGCAGGACTTCAATTTCAACCAAAATCATTTTTGCATTTCTTTATTGTAATATAGATTTAAATTGAACATTTAAAACTTACTTCATTAATAAGCAAGCCAAGCTCAGTAGCTTCAGTGCAGGATGTACTTTATGTAACTGCCGCACATTCAGGTTAGATTGGATGGACATGGAGAAGAGACCGGGCAACTGCACGACTCAGAGGAGAAAGCAAAAGTAAAGCACCATTTTTACCAAACTGAACAGTTGTCCAGTCAGTGCTCCTTACTGAAAATCAACTCACTTCTGGCTCCAGGAGCTACACTTTGGAAAACAGCTGAAAGCTATTTCCAGAACATCAGTTTTCTACACTGGCACAAGAAATAGTCTTCAAAGCAACAGGTACTGGACTTTTTTTTTTTTATTATTTTTTTTTTTTAAAGAGACAACCTGTTCTCCTGTGTTTATCAGGTGAATACATGCATTTTTGATCATTCTGGCAGAGGTCAAAGAGCAAACAACAGTTGGGGCTAAGTGAAAAACAATCAAAACTTGCCAAATATTTAAGGTACAAGCAAAAAACATTAATGCAACCAGTTTAATATCAAAGTCTGCTTTCTTTCAAAGAAAAATGGCACAAATTAAATAAGAAGCCAGACAAATTTAGTTTTAGATGGTAATAGACTGAATTAATGCTTCAAAACATTAACAAGATTTATTTCAATGCAAGAAAGGGGAGAAGTAATTTGAACAGGCTCTGTATTTGGGCTAGGCCAGCAGCACTGCTACAGTTCAGCCCCTGTGTGCAGAACTGATACCAGTACAATGTCACCTTTACCTCATCAAGAATAAAGTGTGTTACAAGTTGCAGAGCATAAGCATCTTACTTGTACAAGCCAGTTAAAAAAATAAACAGAAGAGCATGGTTCTCACACCTATCCTTTCTGTTCAGTCAGGACTCCACCTTTCTTTTAGAACAAAAATCCCTCTGCCAACAGTCTACTAAATACTAACGTATATTCAGATACCATCTTCAAAATCTTTGCTGATAATGCAGTCTCCAAATGAAAACTAGCTTTATGCAGTATTAACGTCTTACATAAACTAAACTTCACGAATTGTAGTTAACAGCAGTAACTGAAATTAACGTATACCGAGTCTTAAGTGATGTGCAAGTTCAGCCATGTAACACAGGTGGGGTTGGAGCAGTTCTTACCACTTTGCTTGGACAGTTCTGACAGCTGTCCATGAACTACAGAGCCTCTCACTACAGTACTGTGCAACTGCTGACCTCTTCAAGGGCTCTTCGGTGTAAAGAAATGTCATGGAAGCACCACAAGGCAAGGAAATCATGCTCAAGTAGAGAGCCTTGAGTATCTCACACAGCATTGCTGTCTTGCCTTGACTACAGACATGGATGAGAGGGCACCAGGGTAAAACGGGCAAACCTACGGTGAAGTCTGCTTCAAACAGCAAAGATAATACAAAAGAGATCTGATTCTACAAGCATGTAAGCAAAAGTCTTGAAGAGCTGTGTATTAACATGGAGCTCAAGGTGCCTTAACTTTGCCAGAAACCACAATTTTTAGTACTGGGAATCTAGCATAGCTACATTTAATCCCAGGATCAGCTTATGCTTCCAGTTAAAGCATGCATACCACCTCTCTAAATACCCCTTTTCCAACGTGCACGGTTGGAGCTCTTCGTTTTCTTATTCTCCCTGTATTATCTCTTCCTTTCCCAGGCAGAGATTTAGAGGCCCTAAAGCCAGAGCTCTCCACCAAAGACTTTCTCCCTCTACGTATAAAAATAATCAGGACACTCCGAGACTGACGTCTGTCCTTCCCCATTCAAAAACACATCTGCAGCAGATCAGCATTGATCTCTAGTTCAGTTTTAGACTATGCTTAAGTTACGGCAGCCAGAGTTCAATCCTATGAATGTAAGCTAAACACAAAAAGAAAGCCATTTATCCTTTTTAATTCATGCCTATAAGCATGTTTATCCAGAGTTTTATCATCAACTTCCAGTTTTAAATTATTTTCTTAGCACTTCACAGAACCTGCATGTCACTCCCTCCTGAAGGGGGATGGCATAGCAGAATCTTGTTTTAAGTTAGTCCAAGTTTCCACATGTGACCAGAAGTCTTACTTGTTAGAACACACCCCTTTTCCAACTATTCCCCACATTCCCTCTCCTCCCACCCCTCCCCAGCAATGGGCAATTACTTCACGAGAAATGTAAAATAGGATATGGGTGTACACAAAACCTACCCTTCACTAATACTGAACAGAAAAGCCTATTTTCCAATTACAGGACATTTTTCTCTAAATTTAGGTCAGCACTGGTGCAGTCTGCACTGTGTATGATTACCACAAGGATAATACCAATAAGTACATATATTTTCTCAAACTGATTTAAAAGCCTATGAAGTTAATTGGGGAAAAGTTTAATATTGCTACTTCAGAGCACTAGAACACACAAAGTGAATCCAATAAAGATCCTTGTATTGATTCAATATTAAGTATTAATTGCATGACCATCATAGCACCTCTTTACATTATCACACAATCACCAGAATTATCAACTGCTTTTAAAACTAAAAAGGGTACAGTCCAATATTTATAACTTGCACACTGTTACTATACAGAAACTAGGTGCATGGTACAGTGCTGCAAAAATGGAAGCCTGCAGTTTTGACAAAGATGCCAAGTCATGTCGTAGACAATTTCAGTCAAACTGGCAATACTGTTTAAGCAAATACTCAAAGCAGGAAATAAAGAACAAAAAAAAAAAAGAATTCTATAGCTAAATAAACATCTGAAATTTCCTTTCCCTTTAATAGTACAAGTAAGGTCACTTTTAGCCTTGGAACAGATACATGTTCGCCTATGATGATCTTGCTAACTACTACACAATATCTGATGTCCTCTGCTAAGAATATAGTTTAAGAAAGCCGCAGTTACAAGAGGCATCTAATGTAATATCTAAAACTTCCTTTATGGCATTTATTGAATTCTTTGTCTTAAACAGTGAATATGGAAAGATGGCCTCATGTTTCCTTTTCAATAGTACTCTGAGGATCAAGTGGCTTTCAAGCAGCATGGTGGGTTTGAAATTTTTGCAGTTTAGATCATTCTGTTGCGTTTATGAGTTGGTGAGTCTGTAATGACATCGCCACACTGGGCTGAGGTACGCTTTCTAGTTCCACCATTGTCCAAGTGGAGTGCCATTTCTTCTGATATGAAAGTGTTCAAATCAACATCATGGAGTCCATTTCTCCTTCGACTAGCATTGGAGCCACTGCTGACGTGAGTAGGCGAGCCTGGGGTACTGGAGCGAACACTTATACTAGCCATTGCACCACTAAGACCTGGGGAGAGAGAGAAAAAGGGCTTCAGTCAGACAGCACAGACAGTTCAGTTCCCACGTGAGCCACACACATCAGCCCAGCTCTGCTGAGAGCTTAGGGACATTGACCCTACTGCGTGGACCACTGCAGTCCAGAGCACACCTCCTCAGCTCTCAGCCCGTGTAACAACCCAGTCATCACCAGAGCTGCAGTTTATGATGTTAAAACGAGCTCATACACCAGGCTCTAACTGCACACCCTGGCAAACACTAACTCCACAGGCGTGACATGCTAGTCAAAACACAGACATACTCAAGAGCAGGTAATTTCAGTTTCCAGGCTTCACACTGGACCTAGAGTTACACAGCCCTGCCAAGGACTTTCAGTTGAACTGACCTGGTCTTGTGTCAACACCACCACCCTGCTCCCTTTCACTCCCTGAAGGAAACCACAGGTCTCAGACAGGTGTACACCACAGCTAGTTTGTAAACACAAGCTTTTATTTCATGGCTAACACTAATAGCCAACACATTAGTATTATTAAATTCAGAAATGCATTTAAAGAACAAGCAAGGAAAACCACATGACAATCACCCAAAATTTGTTATCAACAGATCTGATAGAAATCACTGTCACAGGTACCCTGCAAGTACTTCGGTTTGTATTCAGATTATTAGTGTTTGATTCAAATTGAAGTTTATTTCTTGCAGAAACAAGGCCATAAAAAGACAACCATGAAGTTTCATACTAATTTAACCTCTGCCTTCTGCAACATTACAATTTTACAGAAGTGGGACATTCAAAACATAATTTTAGTAAGGACTAATACACAGAAGTCTAACTACTCAATTTCCAATTCAGGCTGTATTTGGAGGTAAACAGGAACTCAGAAATAAGACAAACATCTTTGCTATCAGAACTTCTTCAGATCTGAGTATTAGTAGGAGAGTACAGGAACACCTGTTGGCTCTAGGAAAGATAAAGAAGATGACAGGTCTGCATATTTTCTAACAATGAGAACAAGGAAACATTGAACTGTCCAGGAGGATTCACTCTCAGTAACCTTCAAAATCTTAGAGAGAGCTCTCTTCTCCAGTCTCAAATATTCTATAGCTCTGTCCAGCCATCATAAATCTCGTGTGTACATTAATTCACATCTCCATGTACTGTCCAATGAGCAGCCCAAAGTCACTGTTGACAAGTCAAGCCTAACAAAACCCAACCCATCAGCTGCTGGTAGGCCAAATAGGCAATTTTATTATCTCTGGGAAAAGAGGACTGCTAGAAGTACAACATCAGTCACCAGAAACCTCAGGAGCTGAAGTCTAAAAGCCATCTGCAGCAATGGCAGGCTGGTACACAAGTCTGGATGGAGCAGGCCAACTTCACTCTGTTGAGCAGTACTGAATGAACATTTAAAGCTTTGAACTTGTAACAGCACAGGAAATACTTTTACACAGATCTGGCATTACACAACAACCAGCAGACACAGCCACTAATCACTGATTCTTTCTGAGGGCTTTTGCCTACAGCCCCAAGTGGTGCTCAAACAGGGCTCAGAAGCATGGTCTGAACTCCAAGAGGCACCCTGAAGATTTTAATAGCAAAATCATTGTTCATTCACAATAGCAGAAAGCATTTAAACAGAAGAAGCTGTTTTACTGTAAACTCAGAAATTAGGTTTGTGACAGTATGCTCAGGATTAAGGTCAAGCTTAAATTCAAAACCATTAGGAAAAGAATTTCCCGTACATCTACCAAAGAAAATAAAGCAACTACCTGATGACAAATGTGTGAGAAAAAGCCAATTCAGATACCATACCTTCGATAAACTACTAACATGCATAATTTAGGCAGGTAACAAATCACTTCACAACTCAAAGACATCAGTAGTTTAATTTCAACTGGTATGACATACATTAGAAAAAACATTAATTCACCCTGTACATTTAAACTGGAAAAAATCTGACAGCATACAGGTGACATTTTTTCAAACCCAAACTGATTGTAGAGATTTCCCCCCACATCCCTATTCCAAGCAAAACTGCTGTGACCACACGAGTTCAGTGTCATTACTTACACTTAGGAGTCAACAATTTACATCACTTAACATTTACTGTTATACAACTCATACCAAATGAGCAACATAGTAATTCAGTTTTATCATGACATCTTTTTACTACATGTAGTGCCCAAGTAAGGGAAGAAAAATTATTCTAAATAAACCCCAAAACTGACTTGTGATGTGAAAAGACATTTTTTGGCACCAGTCAAGAACTATGTTTTTAAGTGAAGTCTTTTCAAGTAACAAGCATTCTTTAAAAGAGTTGATAGTTAAAAGATGCACCTGTAACACACTGCAGCACATTCTAAACCAGACTGCTAAAGCTGACAAGCAATGCCTAAAGCAGTCACTGACTTCCCAGTACTTAGGTAATGCTGAATCATTGTACATTTAAATACACAAACAACCTTCAGGAGGTAATTAGAAGTTAAAATCTTCAATCCAACTTGATGTCTAAGGCAGGAGAGTAACTCTGAATTAATTTCTACAGATGAGAATACAAGGCTATTGCATCACAGCATGGACTTGGAGCTACAGGTTAATCTTGCATCCCACACAGGTATTGAGTACCAGTCAGTCATGGCTGGGTACACTGACAGACTGACAGCCTCAGCTCCTGGCAGTGAACCAGATTACACAGCACTGCCATCCATCCAGGAGAGCAGAACTGCCAAATGGAACACTCAGATCACAGTTTAGGATTGCCTAACTGAGCTAACATGGAAGAGTCAAAGGAAACTCAGGGCATACACATTCAAGTATCAAGATGCCACTCAATGGAACCAACATCTCTGTGAACAATCTGCAATGCTCAAAAAAATCTACTTTTGGTCAACAGGGAAAAGAGTTCAGTTTTTCCTTGGGAAGCAGTGGCAAGGCAGAGGAAATCTCAGAAAAACCATTTAGTGTGAATTACTCTGGGTTTAAGCTTTCAGCAGACTCAGAGCTCTTCCCAAAGTATTTAAAGCAGTAACTGACACTACGAAGTGGTGAGATGGCATGACTGTCAGCAAGCACCATTTCCAAACCTCAAGTTTCTATATTGTGATTAATATGGCCTAACCACAGGCACTTCAGTTTTGTCCATACCACAGGACAGAGATCCAAACAGCTGCTACCATGGCTTTACTTTTCTCACAATCTCACATCTACCTCTGCAGTCTCCCAGTCCTTCCTACCAGGGACATCTCCTTTATTATTAGAGACCTTTAAGAAAGCACACATGGCTCTTGGCCCTTTTTAAACTGGAAAGGTTTGAAGTGGAAGGCATATCTCAAACATTTTGCAGTACCTAGTACATTCTCATTCCTGTCATATCTTTCAGTCATTAACAACAGACAACTATTTTACAAAAAGTTTTATTCTAAAGGTATTGTAGTACTATTAAAAAGAAATTACCAATACTAGCCAATTTATAACTAAGTACACTTCAAAACTATCAAGATATCAGAATGTTTGACTAGAAGTATGTTTCATGGATTACAAAATACTTAAAATTGTCAACTTAAGATTAGCAAGTTTATAACCACTGGCCTAACAAACTGTAAATGCTGTTTCATCTGCACTACAATCATGCCCATGTACAACTTACTCAGGTCACTACCACAGCTTAATATACTGGGTAGCTACTGCTCAGTATAGTAATAGCACTAACTATTGTTTTCTAGAAGTTTTAATCAGGAAGTATCAAAAGGAACATTTATGCTTAGATAAGTGTGACTAAAGCAGGAATTAGTTAATAACCCCAGATAAAAACAAAGTGGCATTCAGAGAGATCCTTGTCACTCTTCTGTCATACTCACCCTTTCATAATACTGGCTCAAAGAGCAAGTTTTAGCAGCACATACCAATACACAACTCCATCACAGCTATATATACACACAACCTTTAAATTAGACTGATCTGAACTCTGTTCTCCCATCCCCTCTTTTACCAACTGCTGCTTCTCCACTCTGCTAAGTGCTCCTGTTTTAAACTGCCTTTTAACATTCTGAGAAGCAAATATGAAGGCCCAGTGGAAATTCAGACTCTTAAGGGGCCAGGCCACACACTTACACGTGCAAGTGTTCTCCCTATCCCAAAGAGGCCAAATTACATGGATCATATACATCAACATTAAAGCTAAGGAGAAAAACTACTAATGTTCTCTCACTGTACTGTTGCCCTATTTCTTTCCCAAATTCACCTAATTTTTGATTACGAATGCTCAAGTCAAATTACCTTTCCAAGCTTGTTTCTTCCCCCTCCTCAAATGCCAGCATTTTCTCACATAATGCTGAGAGGATGGTGTGTGAAACATGGAGCACACCCCACAGTAAAGGACAGGGGCTGTGCACCACACCTGGCACAGCAGCTACAGCCAGGCACAAAGTGGCTGAGCACTGCTTGGGGATCCTGTACTGTTAGCTCAGATTGATGTGATTCTGTCACTTGAAACTCATCTCTTACAGAACTGGAAATGTCAACACATCCAGAGACTAGGTGAAGATACATCTGTACTCTCCCTAGCTGCAATTTCAGGGACTCTCCCACGTTTCAGGGACTAATGGAAGTTAAAAACCCAACTCTGTAACTGAGATGTTGGACAATAAAGATATTATCTACTACCACATCCTCACACACTAAGCATCACACTGCTGTTTCATTAAAGTTTCAGAGAACTGCAGTGGCACTTTAGAGTAAAACATCATGTATTACCTTGAGATAACTACTCAGCTTTTCTAAAAGGCTTGAACTTCTTTTCAAATATTCACAGTTCAAGTCAGCAGCCATGCTCTATTTCAAAGGTTACCTATGAGCATGTAACAGTAAAAAACTGATAATAAGGGAAAAGATGTTGTTTACCAGTTTACTCTCTCAAGAGTAGGTTCCAAAGTCTCATTCTCACTAACACTAAAGATTGCAGTAACAACTGCAGAGCATAGGTGCCACAGAGTTAAAAGAAAAGGGAGATCACATCCATCATAAACATGCTCATGCCTAACTTTTTGTCATGATAATTTTGCTTTTAGCTACTATAACAAGTTCTTCTCTATTGTTCTGCTTTCAAGACAAGTTTTCTAGTAGCAGAAAGACTTGATCATCAAGTCAACATCTTGCCCAAAAAACTGCCAACCATCTTACAGAGAAAATACAGGTCAGAGGTTACAGGACTGCAGACAGAAGAGGCAAGGCCAAAAAACCATTTTAAAGGAATTTTTTTTCAGATGAAGCATTCAATTTAAAGATTGTACTAATGCCTAAAGGATGCTATCCTCCAATGGTGTAGTCTAGGGCATAGACCTAGAATTGTGTTTGATGTTCCAGGAAATAATGAAAAATTAGCTATTTTGGTACCACTGCTTCTGTCAAAATCTTCACATGTGCTTATGATGCATTTAGGGCTTAACACGGTGAAAAGAGGCATTTTCCACCATCAGAGGGAAGATCAGTAAGTTATAATGCTGTGGTCTTGAGACATATATTAGTATTTATTTCTGAGACATCAACACACCAACTCTGCTTTCAATGAGCTTTACTTGGTGCTATAAGATATTCATACCTCTCACTGCTTCACTCAAAGAGGTCTTGCTGCAAGCAGCCAAGTTTTAGCATTATCCCTCACATCTAATTCAATCCAGCCAATAAATACTCTGTTCCCACCAGGAAGCCAACCAGCACAAAACAGCCTCTCTCCTTGAAATGCCAGCTGGAAACTCCTCTCAGAACCTCTGTGTGCCTGGACTGCTCCTCACCATCATCAGGTTCTCATGTTCCCTCATGATACCTAGAGGCAGCACTTTCAAACAATGTGCCAGAAATTATGATGAGCACAGGCCTAATGAGGACAATTTACACACACCTGATGATCCTTGGCAAGCTTCAAAATCAAAACATAGTTTTGAGGAGCCCTACAATAAATAGGAAATGAGTTCATAACATTGCTTAATCACAACTTCCTTAATGTTAAATAAAAAAAAGGGGGGAGAAGCTGGAGTAATGCAGACACTGTAGGCAATAACCTAAAACCAGTTATGAGGCCCAAAACAAGCCTG
>WEIU01006277.1:856615-873741 GCA_013389925.1 Aegithalos caudatus | reverse complement strand
CGCGGCTCCGCCGAGGGGCAGAGCCCGCCCGGGAGGCGGTTCCCTACCTGGCCCCGGGGGAAGATGGCGGCCTCGCAGGGCCCGAGGGCCGAGCCGTGTGACACGGCCGGGCCCGGGTCCAGCGTTCGGCAGAAACTGCTGGGGGCTTTGCCCCTAGGGTTCGGAGCCACGGCATCACTTTTCTGCCCTTTTTACGCATTATTTACCATTTCTTTATTCTGCGCTGTACCAGGCACAGCCTCAACAAGCAGACAGAAGTCACAGCTGCTTTGCGCACGTTTAAAAACGCTCCTTCACCTCGCGATCTCGTCACTTTGCTGCTGTGCAAATGCACTTCCCAGCTGCTCCAGCCACACTTCCAGTCACAGCAAACAGCCCTGCTGCGGGGCGAGGGCACAGCTGCGTTCACATCCCTGCGCTGGCCGCAGACACACACGGGCAGCCGGGTGTGCCCATCCCACGGGGGAAACGCTCACCGCCTGATGGGCTGTTCCCTCCTCTCACACGCTGCTTTAGCCCTTCTGCCCTTTCTGAACTTGGGCGTTCGTACAGCTTGCTGAAACATTCAGGAATTCAAGCCTAAATCAGGGGAAAGGAGTGGTATGAGGGTATAAATGGAGCAGTTGGGTTGGGGGTTTTTATCTCCGATGACAGCTGAAAACTAAAGCTGCAGCTACTGTACTTCCTAAACCACAGACTAATTACTAAGGACCTCCTACTTGTGGGTTATGCCTTGGCACTCCATGTGAGTAGAAAGGGTAAGAGCACCCAGAACTTTGTGCATGTCTCCTTAAACTGAAATTGTGACATTGGCTTTTAATATAAGTATCTCAGATATATAACACTAATGCACAAACACAAAGGCATGGATATTTTCTTCCTTTCCAGGTAAAGCTCTGTCCAATTCTTGTTTAAGATTATGAACTTCACACAAATTGCTTTTGTAAATCGTGCATCGATCAGAAGGGCAGTAAGGACTGAGTAAGTATTGTGGTGGAACATGGATTTTTCTCCTGTGCAACTGGTTTAAGAAAAGCAAAGAACAGAATAGGAAATCTTCTCTGTTGAATAGATTTTCTTTAAAAGTACCTACAACTTGGAGATATGCATTCCTTATTCTCTTAAATTGTTGAAATATTGTAAAGCATCACACAGGAATGTGTGATGGGATTGTGTTCTAGTATTTTCCAATAGATCAAATACTGAAATCCATCTCCCTCACCAGAAACACAACAGATTTTCCTGTCAGCTTTCATGGGCTTTGCAGATGCTCTCTGAGATCAGAAGTTAGGGCAGGGAACTTGATGGAAGAGGAGGAAACATGGCTATCCTGGACTTTGTCTACCACACATCTGTTTTTCTGACTATTTCTAAAGAGTTGCATAATGTTGGCAACCATGAAATAAACAGTTCATTCCTGCAATACAATGTAGTGTCAGTCATGATTTATCAAGGAGACTGTCCTGAAATTTGGCTATGGCTGATGCCCATTCAGTGCAAATCAAGCAGGGAGCAGAAATGCATCTCTGGGCAATCCTGGGTAAAAGCTTAGCAACTGAATTTCCTGCTTTACTTTAGACAAACCTGGCTGCACCCTGTTCTCAGGAGTAGCTATGGCAGATAAGAACTGCTGGGACTCTGAGGGTTGTTTTCCTTTCTACACACGTTGCACCGCGTGGGGTGGATAATGTTGGAGTTCTTGTATGAATGTTTTTATAGTTTTGTGAAGTGGCCATTGGTGATTTCTGGGATAGCAATGGAGACTTAGCTGAGAACATAAGGATACTGAATTTTGAAATTAGAAAAATGTCTTTTTTTTTGATAGAATAAGGAACTTTAACTTGGTATATACACTTTATGCCACCTGAAGATAAAAAGGGTGTTAGGGCCTTGGGAAAGGAGCCAAGCACTTTCTGGGATTAGAAGTGATATACCAAATGAGTCCTGCAGGTAGAGAAGGAGAATTAAATGGAGAATGAAGACAATATTGATTGACTTTTTGAGGTTATTTGTGGAGGAGGCAGCAAAGGAGAGAAGAAAAACAAACAAAAGCACCATGCATAAAACCCTTGAATAACACACCCAAACACTCCTCTCCCCGACACCTCCTAAGCAGCTCTGAGCAATGCAGATTCACTAAAGAATCTTTTCTCCCTAGAAATAAAGAACAAATTTTGTGCTTTTGACCCACCATTGGTGGCCTGGCACAAGCACAACTGTGCTGGTTTTGGTTGCTGGTGAGGGATTTGCTGGCCAGAGTCAGATGCACAAAGACCGTGAGGGCACTGATGTGCACATGGCAAATGTGGAATCTGAGTAATCTTAATGCTCTGCATCTTAATTTCCCCCATGGGAATGCTGTAGTGATGAGAGCAGTGTGGCATCCCAACTGAAGTATCAATGGAGATAATTACTGGAGCATGATGAGAATATGCTAATTGTAGAAGGCTCTGAAGACTTGTTTTATTCCCTTATGCAGACTCTTATTGGGAGTTGAATTTAATGATAAATAAGGGAAAAGGTTTGGTTGGTTTTTGGTTTTTTTTTAATATGAAAATATAGAATGGGGGAAGAGAAAGGTTTATTGATAGTACAATTTATCCAAAGTGAACACTAACATTTTAAATTATATGAATGTGTAGATGACTGAATATAGACATGGGAATGTTTTCAAAGAACTGCAGCCAAACTTGGACACTTGTATAAGAGAACTTTCATGATATGTGTAAGAGGAGGAACTGAAGGGAGTAGGTATTAATTTCACCAGAGGGAAAAAACAGATCTGAGTGACAATATTTTCATTTCTCTTCACCATTTGTCCTTTGGGATCAGACTCTCAGTATGCAGTCCTCCAGAACAGCAGGTCAGCAGGGAAGGTGATTACTCATTGCAAACTGTAATGTTACTCAGATGAAATTTTTCATCCTGGGGAAGTCCAACATAGTGTGGCTGAGCAAGCAAGCAGCAGGTATTTATGAGAAGTGTAGCTCACAGAAAACAGCTGTGCACTGACTGTTGTATTCACATAATCAAGACAGTTTAAGTTGCTCCTGATGTGCTCAGGTGAGTTTTTATGTCTGCTGGTTGTTACTGCTGTTCCCCGCTGAAACATGTGACAATAGAGAACCCTTAGTGCAAACACTTGTTCAATCTGAAACAGAAACTGATTGACAAAGGCTGAGACCATCAAAGTATGAGAGTTCCTTATGGTTGCAAGAGGCTCATATTCTCCTGGTTTTCAGTCAGGGAAGTAGAAAAGTAAGGATTAAAGGATTTCTTTTCTAATATGTTCTCCTAGGTAACGGTTTGCTCTGAAAAACCAAAACTAGGTAAGCACTGCAAAAAGGTTAGTTGAATGCTGGTTTGAATTTTAAAATGTTGATAACCTTAAATAAAAGATGTATATTGCAACAGCATCTGCATCCTTTCTGCAATTTCCTGGGAGCACTTTGGTAACAGCATTTCGAGGATCAGGATCAGAATGGTGTCACATAAAAGCAACTTGAAACTATGTGAATAAAGCTTGGTCAATTTGGTTTTGCCTAGAATAGTGATCCAGAGACTTTTCTCAGTTTGAGAAGGAAAACAGTTTGACTCTGTGAGAACAAGATTCTCCAAACCTGGGCTCTGATATCAAAATCACTAAACAATCCAGGCAAGAAGCAAAACTCTCCTTTTGTGGGAAAGACCACATGACTCCTACGAGATGCAGATAATTTATGTGTGAATTGAAACTCTACCAAAAAGAGTAGGAGACACAGTTTTCAGTTTTACTGGGTCGTACCTCACTATATATTTGGTTACACTGAAGTTAAAGTATTTCTTGCATAACAGGGTAAAACACAAGGTGAATGTGCAGTTGTCCTCCTGCTTAGTACTTCAGATCAGCCTAATCTTTCTTCATGCCTTAAGAACTGCTCTGAAAGGAGAACTTTACTTGTCTATAAAACTTCTCTAAACTGTTTGTTTATTTTTTCTCAGAATTCAAATCTCTACTGCATAATCAAAAATACCAACAGTTTCTACACAGCACACCAGTCAGGATTTGCTAACAGGGTCCTATTGCTGAGGGCTGCATACCAATGAAAGAGATGGTCTTTGCTGTGAAGGACTAGCAAATAACATTTTCATGCTATACAATGAATGAGCAGATAACTTCTAATAACACCACCCTATTTGTCTGTGCACATTGTCCTTAATGTTGTCAGCACTAAGACATGTCTCCAAGCTGAATTCAGTTTGAGAGCTTGTGCTATGGTTATGGTTAGTAGAACTGCTGGCCCAATATGCAAATTTTTACCCAAAATTGAATCCCAAAGCCATGTTCAAGGCTGCAGGAGAAACAATATCCCATAATCTCCAACTGCAGGTCACATTCTAACTGTAAAACCATCTTAATTGCTTATTGCCAATTCATGACTGTATTTAAAAATAAAAAACAAAGAAGTGTTGGAAAAAACCTATGTGGAGGTCATCTGAGTATTTCCTTTGCTAGTAGAGTAAATTATTTGCTCCAGTACCTTCATGAGACAGGAAACCAAGGGGCTTTAGAAAACCTTAATAAAATTAGAATTTCTACTTTTCTACAATTTCTACAATTCATTGTGAACTCATGGTGGTAGATTGGGATATTTTCACTATGCAAATTACTGCAGCTGGCAGGTGTTTCAGCACTTACTGTCATGTGTTAGTGGAAGGAGGAGCAGGATGCCAAAGGTCTCCAGTAGGTTGCCTGCATGCTCCCAAAGGCAGTTCTGAGTCACTGCAACATTTAGTTGCTCTCTTTTTACAGAGCATCACAGACTAAGAAAGAGAACATAGTTTGCTGTGTCACTCTGCAGAGTGTTTTGGAATTGCAGATGTCAAGACTGTTTCTAAAGCTAACCCTGTGCTGACGTGGGTTTGTTTGTTTGTTTGTTTGTAGGTAGGCAGGAAGTCTCCACCCAATGGCTTTCTCTCTGAGCTGTCAGCAAACCTCCCCACAGCAAGGATGTCACATAACCCACCACTTCTGAAACCAAGAAATGGGTCCCTAGGCAGAGCATGAGTTTATTACTTGCTTTGCTGGGTGCAGTCATGCAAACACTCACTTTGTGCTGCTGGAGTTGGCTTTGGAGAGCAGCATCTTCTCATACCTGATGTTGTTGCAGATGAGAACAAATGCCCTCCCTTTGTGTGGTACCCACACCAGTTCTAGAGCAGAGCCCCAGCCTGGCTGACAAACTCCAGGAGTGCTGCAGGCTCTGATTCAGCCATTCCCCTGGAGCTCTGAGGGAGTCATTTTAGCAGGATTAGGTGGCTGAGTAAGCCATGACAGCCAGCTCCCTGATCCTGATTTGAGACTCAGCAGAACCCCCACTGAAGCTACTGAACATTTCACTTGCTCAAGGACAAATGAATTTGAACATTTTCTTTAAAAGAACAAGTGGGCAGTAATATGAACAGAGGTTAGACATAGGATTTTGGATACCAACTTCAATGTCCTCCAGTTCACCGAATTATTTCCTTCAAAAAGTGCCTCTCTCCCCACACTCTTCTCATCAGTTGAGTAGGAAAAATCCAAACCACCTACTCCCATGTTGTAATGTATGTAATGACTGACTGCTCAAGTTTAAAGATTTTCAAGTGCTAAATATAATATTTGCAGTCCTGTAGGTTAGTTATTGGAGGATTCAAGAGCAGTTGGAATACCAGTAATCTCTTGGGACCCTGGCCAGGGAAGACTTCATTTAGTGTATGTGGGAGTAGGATGCACACTTCCCAAAATGGGTCCTCTAGCTTCTCTGCTCTATTCTCCATCTATATAAAGGAGATCATACACTTATCTTCCATCAAAAGTATGGAATAATACCTGCACTTCAAGGATCCCCATAGTGTCAGTTCTTTAAAGTCTACTTAGCAACCTGTCCTGAGAAAACAGGACATGAGCTGAGGAAGGTAGTAGAGTCATTCAGTCTCAGTAGACAATGTATGTGGTTTCTCTTCTGCAATGACCAGTTTTCTAGCTAAGGGGAAAAGAGGGTGATGTTCTACCTTAGTTGGACATCCAGAAGTACTTGATGAAATATCTTGTCTCACCAGGCAGACTGCATAATATTTTTGCCATGAGGTGTTAGTAAAATGTTTCAAATGAAACAGGACGAACATACTAAAGAACACAAAGTTTAACAGATGAATTCTGGTTTGTAGGTGTAATGTGACATTATCAGCTCTGGCTGCCTGGCTGGTGTTTGCCAGGAGCCTCAGCCAGAACTGCAGGGGTGGCAGGGCTGTGCCCAGGGTGGCAGGAGGTGGCAGGAGCCCCAGCACCAGCTCCCCAGAGCAGCCTAAAGTCACTTCCCCAGGGCTCAGGCCATGATCTGACCCCCCTTCCTCACAGAGGGGTAGTGGCATGGTGGTAGAGGGCAATGTTGTGAAGAACATAACCAAAACTTCAGCTCAGGTCATTAAACCTCTCCAATACTCTCCATAAAGAGCTAGTACTGGGCCCCAAAAGGTTGCTGTGTATTGAAGAAATTGAAAATACTCTTTCCCAGGTTTGACTCCATTTTTCAATAGCTCTCTGCAGCATAAGAGAGCTGCCACTAATGTTCCCAGTGGCTGCTGTTGGATGGAGTGCAGGAGACTTCAAGTGGCACTGGAGCTGGGGCTCGGGCTTCAAGTGCTACTTCAAGTCCTGAATGCATCAGGCTCCTTTGAGAAGCAGGGACAGGGAGAGATGGGTGTTGCAGAGTGCAAACCTTCTGTGATGGGGCAGTTTTCTGGGTTGCCATGGTGAGAGCAACCACCATGCTGTGCTCTGTTGTAACAGCCTCAGAAATACAATGGCCAGAGTCTTTTCCAGTGCAGATTTATGAGGATGCTGAAGCACTTACTCCAAAGCATATTTTTCTCCCCTCATTGCTATAGTCTGTTGTTGTCAACAAATGTTCTGTAACTCTTCTGTATTTTACTCTTGGGAACAGACAGAAACAAACCCTAAAATCCAATAAACATGGAAATGGGATATGCTTTCTCTAAGAACTTTTTTCCCCTATATTCTCTTTGCCTTTTACTCCAGATCTGAAGTTCTAGTTCTGGCCTTGCAGATCAAAGCACTTTGGGTCATCTCTGACTACTTTTGCTGCTCCAGCTCACCCCATTTCATTGTGGGCAGCGTCAGCCAAACAGGGACAAAGTCCAGGCACTCACCAAAAGGTCCTCAGCCAGAATTTTCCCTCCATTTCTTTTATGTCAGCATTCCCAACTGTCCACCACATGCCAAAACAGAACAGATTCAAGGCATTTTTTCATCTTACTGTGTTTGTAACACTACTGCTTTTCAGTCAAATTGGTTCTCCAAGCTGGTCACTGCCCTCATGCAATGTGGAGTGCTGAGACACATTACAGAGCAGACATGAATCAATATAAAGTCATCAAGCAACAGCAGCTAAACACTGTGTTCTCAGTCATTCTTCTTTTCTGCAGGTGAAATATTAGCTGCCAAATTCCTTCACCTTTAGGTTGTCTTTTGAGGGGAAAGAAGGAGGAATAAGCTAAGGGAAGGAAAGGTAAAAATTTTTACCCTGAGGTAAAAATGTCTGCTAAAATGGTGAGGAAAAATCATAAATAACCCCAGTACAACTTGTAGAACAAATAAGGCATTCTAAAACTCAGCTGAAATTTGTTTTAAATTCCCTGTGCCCCACTGGCACACACTGGCTGTGTCAGCTGGAGCTCTGCCACCCCGGGGTGATCACTGCCATCCATCCAGGTTGTTTATCTGGAATAAAGCTCCCTCCTGCCAGCCAGCAGGTCCTGTCTGCAGGTGGGTGCTGGATGCCAGGGGGACAAGAGCCTGTGGGATCTGCTCAGGCTGGGAATTCTTGGGCTGTATCATTGTTTGGAGCATTGGGTTGGTTTCCTTTGGTGCCTTGAGTGTGCCACAGGTCTGAGCAGACTGCACTTGCCAACTCAGAGCAGAGCCATTTGTGTTTGCAATGAGTGCAGTGAGCTCCTGCAAGGTACCTATGGTGTGTTTTCAGGGACAGCACTTGGGTCCTGTTGGATATTTTATAGTGTTTTTAGGCCTGGGGTTTTCTTGTGCCCCAAAGCCAACAGTGGTCACAGAGCACAGCAATGAGATCAGCTATTTGATACATTTCCCTTCTTCCCAAGAATTCTTACTTCTCTTCCTCTAAAGCTGTGCTTTCCTGCTCTCACCTCTTTTGTTGTTTTGTTATATTTTTTTTCAAAAATGAATTGTTCTAGTCCACATCATGTTTTCTACATAATGTTTTCTCTATTTTGGGGAGAGTGACCATCATATATCATCATATATCCCTTTCAAAAGCTTAATTAATGTTTATTTCTGTCAAGATGAGTGTGCCAGGTCCTTCCCTCTGAATCAGTGGAAACAGATTGTAAAAATACATATGGGATATGAAACATCTACATTTTCTTCTCTGGATCAGACTCAGTATCTTGGCTCGTGTTGTGCCACAGCTGACAGTTCAAGGGATGTTGGGGATGAGGATGGAGGAGAAGGTGTGTGTCAGTGAACAGATGTTCAAATATTTGGGGAAAAAGATAATTATTCTGTTCTAAAAAGCAATATGTTTCTTGAAATAGCCTAGAAGCAACACATTGAGTTAGAGCTGGGAAGGGATGTACTGCTGGTTTTCATTTGGGGGACTTAATACTGCACATATGCTTTTTATAACTGTTTTATCTGAATTCATGACAGATTATCCCTTGGCTTTATATTAGTGTCTAATATATTTAATATTCATAGATCCATAGTTCAGCATGTGTAATCAAATAATTACAGATGCCATTAACTGAGTTATCACACTAATCTGGGTGTATTTCTATGGATAACAATTTAATGAAATTATCACTTAATTTCTGGAGCCCTCTTCTCTGCACAGAAATGAAAACGAAATGAAAGCGCTGCTCTTTTCCTTCATTAAGAAACTCCAGCCTTGATTAACAGGATCTGAACATCCAAACATTTAAACCTTGGTTTCCTGCATTTCTGCTCCCAGTGGCACTCACAGGAGGACAGCAGATTAAGAAAAGTAGAACAGCAACTCCCCATTGACACAAAGGCTGTGTGGGAGGGACAGGGGAGCAGTGGTGCCTCCTGGAACAGGGATCACCCCAAGCCTTTGCATGGCAGGAGCAGCTACAACGGGGAAGATCTCTGGCCCTAAACCGATCTGTGGAAGGTGCTGCTCCTCAGAAAGGCCGGGACGACAAAGCTGCTGGGAAAGGAGACCTGCGGGGAGAGGGGATGGAAGCAGAGGCTGCTCCCTGCAGAGCCCCCGGCGCGGGCAGAAGGCTCGGGTGGGGCCGCCCCTCACCTCGGCCCCTTCAGGGCTGTGTCCTTGCTTTACACGGTGCAAGGCACGCAGTAAATGGCTCCTCGCTCTCACTGACAGCAGGGCTGGTTTCTGCACGGCTTTTGAACCAGCTCTGAACTGATCTGTCTCAAATGGAGTTGAGGGCTATGACATGAGCTCGGTGCAAGGCTGGCAGCTGCAGAGCAGTTGGATCTCCAGGTGTTCCCTCCAGATGTTCTCTCTCACCTTACCTGATCCTCCCATCACCTCAGCATCCACGTCCTTCACCCTACACACCACACAAAGGCAGGGGTGGAATTCCACAGCAACCACAGGGAACAGTGATCCTGAACCAGCACATCGGGAGCAGCCACTCCTGGATTCCCCAGCCCTTTGGACAGGGAATGCTGCACCTGGGAAAGCCAAGGGAGGTGGAAACAGCCCAAGATCTCATCAGGAGTACAGGAGAAACAAAATTAAGGGATTCAAGAAATTAATGGATTCATTACCAGCGTCACAGTGGTCTGGATGCTTCTGACTTGGGAATTCCCCAAGTTCCCATACAAAGCCTGCAGGAATAGGGCCAAGGAGGTTGGCAACTGTCCTCAGCAGTGAGGCAAGCACAGAGCAGCTCTTCCCTGGTGCACACTCTCACAGCAATGGCTTTATGGACTTCCTGGGCCCATGGCTCCATCCATTTCCAATAATAATACTGCTGATCTGCCCCTTTATAAATAAAAACAAAGCTGTTGGGAAGTTATATACTGTGGGATAATTTTCAGCAAACCAGACTGTAAGCAGCCTTTTTTCCTTCTGTTTGAGCCAGGAGTGAGTGCAACTGGAGGATGCAAAAGGATGCTGTGGTACCAAGGTGTGAATATGGGGACCCTGCCCTTCAGCACACTTGACACTCTCCTGGTCTGAAACTTTGTGGCTGAAATCCTTCCTCTGTAATATGTAGAAAATCAGACTTTCATAATAGAGTTTCTGGTAAGCAGGGAAAATAAATTGGAATTCTAGATCAAGGTTTTTTGTTGAAGCACTACCATATTTCTGGGTTTAAATCCCTCCTCATTTTCAGACCTATCCTTGGATGTAGTTCTTCACTTTCTGTGCTGGGTATTGCTGTGTGCTATTAAGGGAATGTTATGTTCCACTTGAGAGGTGGTGAAGTGAAAATCACATAAATACTCAGGCAGAGCTCTTTGAGATGCTTCAGGACTTAAAGACCTATGAATTTGCAAGCTCTACTAGCACTATTTCCTTTTATGGCATATGTTTGTATCAAAATATGGTATTTTTACACTCAGATTTGACACGTGGATTCCTTCCAACAGGAATAGAAAAGCATCAGTATTTAAAATCCAAATGGAGGATGTTGCATATAAGAACTGGCATGGGGTAATGAGAGGGAAGTCACCGGTGACTTCTATTGATCCTCAGAGTGTGACCCTGAGCAAGTCCTTGAATCTTCTGTGCCTCAGCCTGTGATGCTCAGACATGATTAGCATGTGTACTCTATCAGCAAGGCTGTTGTGCAAGTTATTTAATGAGTGCTTGCAAAATGATTTGCGGCATTTGAATGGCAGAGGCTGTGTAATTGCTCAGCACTGCCCTGGTGTATAATTGCAGAGGCTGCAGAGAGCCTGTGGCGAGCCACTGGCTGCCTCCCTGCTGAATAACCCAGGGACAAATGAGCATTTTAGTGCTGGGAGGAAAATCCAGTTACCCTGGAGCATAAGTGTGGATCCTCTGCATTTCTGGGCAGTTCTTCCTTGTGTAAAACTCGGGGGTAGAGGTTTGCTGCTGAGTGCTAAGCAGATTTTCCTGAGTGCTGTCTTCTCACTTGAAAATATTATTTAAGCAGAGAAAAATCTGTCAAAGTCAGCAACAATCTTAACAGCAGGGAGAAAATACCATATTTTGAGTGTGTCTCCATCAGGTTGAAGAGCTTGCCAGTGGAGGTAAGAAGGAGTGCAGTCCTTGCACATGTTTTGTCAGGCCTCTCTCCATAGCCCTGTACTCCTCACATGTCCAGCTGGGAGATCAGCCCATGGATAGCTCTTAGCTGTCACATAACACTAAACCCTGCCAGACCAACATGTCCAGCAGTGAGGAAAATGGGCACTGGATCTCACACAAGAGCCAGGATCCTGCTTGCCTCTCCCTCTGCCACCTCTGCCTTCAGGGCTGATGTCCTCCCTGATGTCCTGCCCCTGAGGACACCAGGCACAGCTCCAGCCAGGGCTTTGACCTTCTGTCTGTGTAAATAGAACAGCTTTTTTCCAATGTTTGCACTAGAACTCCCAAACTGCAGCAGTGCAGAGGGACTGGTCCAGCTGTCATTTTTGCTGCTGTTTTTTCTCCTGAGCTGGTGCCTTTACAGAGAGTTCTTCTCTGGTTTAAACTTCCCAGCTGTGTCAGGAGGCTTTAACATGCACCTAAAGACACAAAATATTTACTGTTAAAGAGCATCTGTAGGACCTGCTCCAAGCACCAGCCTGTGCTGAGGAGATGAATTCCTACTGATTTGGCCTGTTGCCCCATACCATACCAGTTTTATTAACACTTCTCCTCACCTTTTGAATTGTGCTGTTCCTTTGCAGAGCCAGGGCTGTGTGTTTGTGTCTCACCCCATGTATGCAAACCCCTCAACACAGGGTTTAAAAACACTTGTTAAAAATTAGCATGTGGTTCATTTTGTTCCATATAAAGATACATGCCCATTAATTTTGAATGTGAGTATAAATTCCATGGATTCAATGTAATCTGCTTCTTTCCTCAGTATGGATTTCACTAGGATGGAAGGAATAAAGCTGCTGCCCACCCTTGGACACAAGCTGACTTTGGAGGGGAATTTCTAGCATTTAAGCTTTAAGGTAGCACAAAGACAAGAAGTTTGGATTGCTGTAGCTATATTACCTGGCTTTAGTTTCAGTCCATTTTCTTAAGGAACTACTTGTGAGCATAATTTGAATAAGCAGACCTTAATACTAAGCCTAGATGTGCTTATGATTGTAGGTGATCTGTTCCTGTAGTGGGTGTTGAATTACTCTTTGTGTTTGGGAAAAAAAATCCTGAAAGAGATTTTTAAACAAGTCCATTTCTTAGGCAGATGGCAATTTAGGTGATAATCTAGAAATAATTATCTTTCTCTACCACTGCAATTTAAAACAGCTATGGCATGACATTGTGAGCTGTGCTTTGGACAATGTTGTCAAAACCCATGCCCAAAGTCACTAAAGGCCAGAAGGTTTGTTAAATGGAAAAATCATGGACAAAACTCTTAATATCTTCCAGAAGGAAAGAAATCTGAGCACTTCAGATTTCTTCCTTCTGAGCACAGATCTAATTTTTTAGGCCAACTGAACAAAATATCTGTCTAGAGAGCTCTAGAAAGAGGAACAAAAGTAAACTATAAATATTCAGCTCTTGATTTCAGATTTTAATAAATTATGAGCTCTGGGAGGAGCATTTTTTCTTTCAAATAACAACTGGCTTGATTAATTTTACAATTTGGTTGTATAGCACTTGTCACCCTCTATCTGGATACAATCCATAAATCTCTGGCAATGCTTTGAGATGACACATCCCAAAGGAAATTGGGTCCAAGGGTCTGGAGGAACAACCACTCCCCGTGGGAGCTGCAGTGTGGATCTCTGTACCCGTGTCTCTGGCTATAAATAAATCTCCTGCACGGGCAGGTCTGATTGAGACACGGAGCTCAAAGATTTCCTGACCTACAAAACAACCAGGGAGTGCCCCAGTGCCAGCCCCGGGGTGTCCCTGCAGCCAGGGCATGGCAGGACACTGCTGCCAGCCAGACACCTGGGCTGTGTGCTGGGAACACACCTGGCACACCTGGGCTGTGTGCTGGGAGCACACCTGGCACACCTGGGCTGTGTGCTGGGAGCACACCTGGCACACCTGGGCTGGCACACCTGGGTTGGGCACACCTGGGCTGGCACACCTGGCACACCTGGGCTGGCACACCTGGGGCTGGCACACTTGGGCTGGGCACACCTGGGCTGGGAACACCTGGGCTGGGCACACCTGGGCACACCTGACCCCGTGTGCCACTGCCCTGGACTGACAGCCTGGCTGGCACTTCCAGCTCTCCGGGAGGGGATGCTGAGGAGTCTGAGCACGCCCCTGTGGGGCTGGTTTTCTGAGTCTGTCAGCTTTGCAGCCTGCCAGACCGCTAATTTTCCTTCCCTTGGGAAAAATCCATCTCTCAAGGACAATTCCTGTAAATAGCCATTTTGTTTTCATAATATTTCTGGGCTCTCATAGCTATTATTCTTCCAGGTCTTGTTTTTGTTATTTAAACAAGGAAGAGGAGTGCTGTCTTTACTGACCAGTTATACAGTTCTTCAGCGCAGCATGTCATAAAAGGGCTGCACAAAACTGCAAATAAACCTTCTGATGTTTCTTCTACCTAGAGTCAAGTTCTTCATTTTCGTATCCAACAGCGACACGTCCCCCTTCATGCATCACTGTTCTCACCTTGGAAATATCTCTGCAGACCTGGGAATTCCGTGGGAATCGTAAGGAGTTCCCCTTGTTGGTGCTCCCGGGGCACAGCCGTGACCGCGGGCAGTGAGGCAGCCCTGGGCTCTCCTGGCTCCCTCCGGGGGAACCGGCAAGGAATTATTATTATTATTATTATTCCGCCAGTTTAGAAATTCCCGATTGATTTTCAGCTCTCGGAGGCGGATTTCTGGATGGGTAAAACCTCCCGCGGGCTGAGCTCTCCCGGGGCCCGGAGCGCTCGGAGGGAAGGGAAGGCTGGGAATGCCAAGTGTTGCACACAACCCACGGGAAGAAATCAGGGAATGACAAGGGACTGGCTGCCCTCTGCTGTCCCCTGCCAGCCNTGCTATCCCCTGCTGTCCCCTGCCCGTCACTGCTGTCCCTGCTGTCCCTGTTGTCCCCTGCAGCCCGCTGCTGTCCCCTGCTGTCCCTGCTGTCCCCTGCAGCCCGCTGCTGTCCCCTGCTGTCCCCTGCCCATCACTGCTGTCCCTGCTGTCCCTGCTGTCCCCTGCTGTCCCTGTCAGCCCCTTCCCGCTGCTGCCAGCTCCCTTCTGTCGCTGCTGTCCCCTCCCGTCCCCAGCCCAGCTCACAGCCGCTTCCCAGCGCTTCCCCAGCTCCCAAGGAATGTTTGCAGGGAGTCCGAAGTCGAACGCTGCCTGTGAGAAGAGTGTTTCTCTGGTGACTTTGAAATTATTTCACGTAACTTCAGGCTAAGCAGCATCTCCTTCTCTCTTTAGCTCAACGCCCACCTCCAGGGCAGGAGAAGGGTGGCCGCGCTTCCCCGCAGGCTTCCTCCTACCGACCTGCCACGAGGGTTAATTATTTTAAGATCGACCCAAAATATATTTAGAAATTCCAACAAATAACTTCTCCTCCAAAATAAACGCTTCCCAGCGCTGCGGGGTTTACCGCACCATCACCCTACACTTCAAAGTGAAAATGTGAATAACCAACCATAAATGTGACTCGCGCGCTCCGCTGAAGGCATCGGCAAAATTTCACAGGGCACCTTTTCCTTTAATAGAAACCGTCAGATGAAATCCTCCCTGCTGCTTTAAGAGGGGGAATTCAATTTACCCACAAAGATCATTAAACACTAACGCAGCTCTAACTTCGGGAATCTATTTAGGAGTGTTTGTTTCCAGGAAAGAAAAGCCTTTTGGAGCCGAAATGACGAATTGTGTAAGGAGTGACTTAGAGAAACACTACAGAGGAATCCCGGAGTGTCAGTCAGCGCTCCAGGTTTCTCGTAGGGACATCGGTGCCCTCTTGCAGAGGGTTAGTGAGGGAAGGACAGCGCCCTTTGTGTTGGGATGGGCTGTTCCTTAGCGCTTGGCGGCATCATCAGTGCCTGTGGCGGTCACGGAGGGTCCCTCACGGCCCCGCAGGCACCCACAGCGCTCCCTGTCCCCTGGCACTTGCAGTTGTGAGCAGATCTGCAGCACAGGTCCTGTAAAACACTTATTTTGTGTCTTATTTCAAACTGCTGCCTCCGCTTCTCTCCGACTCTGCGACACCTTTGTCTCCTCACGCTGAAAGATGTGCTGGCAGCGCCTCTTCTATGGGATGGTGCCAAAAAAAGTGTTTCCAAATAGCATCCTCTGGGTGTAAGGAGGATCCCACTCCTTCCACCGCACTCTTTCTGGACATGAGGAAATACCCGGGCTGCTGTCCTTTCGGGGGGACATTTTTTGGCCCCCCTGGGCCTCCTGCACAGCCCGGGCTGGCTCCCCATCCTTGGTCCTTGCCCGGCCTCTCCATCCTCCATCCCATCCCTCCTGCACGGAGAGCCTTTCCCCTCTCTGTCAGACACTGCTGTGCCTGCCCACCTCACCCTCACATTCCCAGGTTTTAGGGAAGTTGCTCTCCGGTTTGATGGGGCTGATCCCGAGCTCAGGCCGTGATTCGGAGCATTTTGTGCGGCACTGCCTCTAAAAGCGCAAAGCTTCCCAAGTCACCTTCCCCTCCTCTCAAAGAGCAAGCTGTGGGTCACGAAAAAAGTTATCTAAAACCTGGGCTGAAATTCTCACGTTGACATGATCCCAGCGTGTGAAGCTTTAAAAATAATAATAATAATAAATATTTTAAAAATCAATTATGCAAAATATTGCGAAATGCCTCATGTAATAATTGAGAATTGGCAGCGCCGCAGGAACCTGTGTACCTGAAAGGCCTTTTCTGTCCCCTGCCAGCCCACTTTAGGGACAAATAGCTGGTTGTTGTTGAGATCGGGAGATTAGGGGGAGCTGGCAGAGCCCAGGAATGTGGGCTGTTAAGCAGACATCCATCCTGCCTGGGGTCTGTCCTCCCCCCGGCTCCCTTCCCACACAAAAGTCATCTTTTCAGCCCCAGAGCTCCCTTTGCAGCCCTTACAGAGCTTTGGCTGTGCCTTGTTTTTAGTTCCCGCCGAGATGGGCCACGGTTTACTCGCTCCTGAGATTGTGTCCTGTTCCTGCGTTGTGCCTCATCCTTCTGCTCGGACTGACAGCATCCACTGGCTTGATATAAAGGGACGACTTTTTTTTTTTTTTTTTTTTTTTTTTTTTTTTTTTTTTTTTTTTTTTGTTTTTTTTTTTTTTTTCATTGTGCAGCTTTACAGCTATGTGCTTCTAATGAAACAAGAAAATCAAACCAGATCCTGACTGACTAATGCCACTGTAAAGGCTTCTAGAGCAGACGTTCCTGGGATAACGGGTGGATGCGTTGCTTCCTGGGAAGAAATAATTTTCAAGGACTTTGATGCTGATTTTTCACATAAAACCTCTGTCTGACACCTGCTAACAGGAACAGAACCTCAGCTGAGGCGGGGAGGAGGTCAGGGTGCAGGGGATGGATGGATGGATGGATGGATGGATGGATGGATGGATGGATGGATGGATGGATGGATGGATGAGCCGTCTCCGACCCCGGGTCCTTGTGCAGCCCCCTGGGCACAGCCTCCCCCTCCAGGGACGGCGGGATTAGCTGGGAGCCAGTGCAGACCGCAGCCTGTGTATTGAGCCAAGGGAGATTGAAAAGGTGTGCACAATAACGCTGAGTGCTTTGGAAATCACGGCCATCAGCTCAAATTAGCATTAAACCTCTGCCCTGAGCAGCGCCCGGGGCTCAGAGCGGGGCGGGGAGGAACCTGCCCCCAGAGCCGGCATCCAGAGCCAGCATCCAGAGCCAGCATCCACATCCAGAGACCAGCATCCAGCTCCCAGCATCCAGAGCTAGCATCCAGAGCCCAGCATCCAGAGCCAGCATCCACATCCAGAGACCAGCATCCAG